>JACGWO010000001.1:37239279-37740274 GCA_034509735.1 Sesamum alatum
GAAAGGCAAGGGTGCCAGACGCCAAAAGAGGAAGAAGGGTAAGGTGACATCAACTATTAAGCACTTCAAGTGCTGTTCCTTTACAACACAAGGTGGAGGTAAAGGAAAGAGCAAAAGGTTCAGCAGTCAAGTTCATAGATTCTAAGAACGTAAGCATTTACTGTCGTAAAGAGGGCCATTGGAAAGGGGAGTATCCTAAACCTCTCTCCAATGTAGGTAAAATTTGATATTGAGTATTGACATGATCACTTTTACTCTATTTGGTATTTGATACCATTCCTATCACTAATCTGCGGGTGTTTGCAGAAAGTGAATAAGGACTTAAAAAGCCAAGAACAGTTCTAGGATTCAACAATGGCAAGGTCCATTGATGAAAAGGACTAGAGACTTGTTAGGCCCATAATCGTGATCATGTTAGGATAATATAGGAATTACGTAACCTAGCTTGATCAAAAGTATGTCTCTTTGTTGGACAAAGGTTTTATTACATACATATTTGATCAAACAAAAATTATTGAATATTGATTCATGTTTGCTAGTACGTAAATTCCTGAAATACCATCCCATAAAAGGTTTATGGATACTCAAAATTCAAATTATCTAAATGGATTAATCAAGACCAACTTACAGATTTGGCATCTACAACAGCTAGGACGTTTCTTCTTATTAAAAGATAAGTAAATTGGAAAGTTCGATGAATCTAGAAATAGATGATTCGAATCGACTAAATTTACAAGTCTTTTATGAAGAAGAAAGTCCGAAGCTCTTTGTTGGACAAAGTAGGCTTGCCAAATAAGTCTATTGGAAGGGATCCAATAAGACAACTGTAGGTTACTAATACACAAGACCATAAGAGGGTTCAAAAGTCTAAAGGTCCCATAGGAGGTTTGGGAATTAGACTTAAGGAGGTGAACCATAAATGGTTGCAAAATTAAACCTGTTTCGATAGGATCGAAAAGGCCGTGTATTTAGTGGGAGCTCTTGAGCATCCAAGTTGAGAATGGAATTCTCAATGAAACATTTCCTATAAAGGCCAAGTATGACGGTCTCTGATAAAGGGAACGATCGAATCTCGTTGGACGAAGATCGATCGAAGTTTCGCCCAATTACCTTAGCCCGTGTAGACGTAGACTCAAAATTGCCAACGTAAGGAACGTGGCACTTTGCCAAGAGTCACGCACAAGGAGCCATGGTTTGGCAAGCCTATGTCCCGACAAAGTCCTTGAGCATGCAGAAGGATCCTACATACGTCAAGGAACTAGTGGGAGACAAATTAGACTCGGTGTCTAATTTGTACAAGTTTACGACAGAATAATACTAACGTTTCTTAGAATCGCATTTCTTAAATTGATCATATTCCAAGTCCCCTTAAGAACGAACCCGAATGTCGTAAGAGGTACGAGTGATCGGGATATGTTTGGTCAAATTTGGATAGTAATCCAAATGACCTGCGGAACGTGATGTTGGACATCGTAGTAGGATTTATGGAGAGGAGCCATAGAATCCGCTAGGAAATTCAAACAAGGTTTGAAACACCGCATAATTGGAATATTCGTTTTGACGAGCTCATACGGAGCATGACTCGGTCTTAAACGACGTAGGTGATCAGTGGGAGTAGAAATGGTGTTCCAAGTGTTTAAGTGTGTAGTATCTTGATTCATGGATGAATTCAAGGCATTAGGAATCACTAAAACACAAACTGTAACTCACGAAAATTCTCGATGACATTTTAGGGATCCCACATACATATCATGAATTGAGCTTTTCAAAGACTCAGTCATGGTGGACTGATGAGAAAAAACTCATATATGTAGAGGGACAAGTTATTCGAGACTCAGTCATAGTAAGACTGATGAGAAAACTTGGATACTATGCATAAAGCATCAAGCCATTCAAGACTTAGTCACGGTGGACTAATGAGAAGGCTTGGATGTTGAGTATCCCCTACGTCTTAAACCCTAGGCAAACATATGATATGTTTACTCGGTACATAGGAACCGATGTTGAGAGTGCTTCTAGCATGGCTCAACATAAATCGGTAATGCACTGAGGGGTTGAAGACAGCAATCAAGAACGATCCTTAGTACCTGAATAAGGACTAAAGATGTGTTCATGATGCACCGTCTGTTGAGAGTTGCTTTGGAAGTCTAAAGCGATACTAGCTTCCAGAGCATAAGTGAAAACCCAGTTAGTCTCAAAGGTATGCACAGTCAGGCCCAATGACGAGTGCATCGGATAGTGGTCACTGATGAAGACCGCGTCCATAGGATGGACGTGGCGCCTAGCACGACCAAGCCATGTTTGCCTATATGGCAGGCAACTTGGCTATGGGAGTATTGGCACGAGATCTCATCACAAGATCCACGAAAATATTCTTAGACAACCACCATCTCTAAGAGGCAATGGTGGATATAGGTAACACGGTTAGACCGTATTGCTTCGCAAGGAAATATAAGCGGACCCACAATACCTTAGTCGGTATCGTAGATTACTCATACTCAGAGAATTCTGAACAAAGTGGGTAATTGACTTATTGGTCAAGTGGGAGATTGTTAGAATAGGTGACCAGAAAGTCAATGGTATTTGGCTGTTCTGAGAACCATTCGTCAATCTGTGAACAAGTAATATTATGTTAATGAATGTGGTAAGGATTCATAGGCATGAGTTTGTTGTACTTACTGCTTGCATCGTTACGATGTCACAACAAACGCCCACAGACTGAAATAACATTTCGGGAAATTGAACTACGCTTGGAGGTAGGTTCATGAAATCAGTTTCGCCGAATCAGTCTGAAATACTCCAAGTCAAAGGAATCTCGAGACAGGGCAGTGAGAATCCATTTGAGACTTGCACTAAGCATCTGCTGTCGTGTTTCATCGACGGGTGACGAGGATCGTCTAAGCAGTGTTAGTGGTCGGTCTGCTGGGGAGCGGCCGACTGAGGTGACTCGCGGGAATCGTCATATAGAAGCTACTCGGGCTTGGTCGGTATGACTCGTATTCCCGGTTCCGATAGTACGGGATTAGTCCTCGGACTTGAGGATCACGGCAGTCCCCTACATACTAAGGCTGTATCTTGGATCTGGTGAAATTTGACCGATTATATCACATGGTCATCATAAGCCTCGTCCAGTGCAGTCGGAGTATGTAAGAACGGTGAATTCCAAGATAGGATCTGTCCCCTGTCAAAGGATATGACAGCAAGATCTCCTATGCGCTCGGAGATGGTTTAGACTCACAAAGTCTATGGCCATAGCACTTGATGTAGTGGGAAAGGATTTCCTACGTCGAGTTAAAACCTATCTCGAGCATTATGCATAGTTGCCTAGTCAACGATGGGAACCGACCCCTAGACTAAAGGCCGGGAGACAGGCGACAGTAGGACCGTACCCGTATGTATCGAGCGTCGGTAGGACCGCACCTGCGTATAACTCGGAGCCTAAATGTTCACACCATAAATTCACCTAGTCTCTAGTGCCATGGACCGTTGCTAGATGGCCACCCATGGTAACGGACTACTTTAGTTATGAAATAACGAAAAGTAGGTCCAAGTCTAGCTGAAAGGTGAACCTAAAGAGTCACACCCGCTACACCAAATGAAAGGGAATTAATTTGGAATTAATTCCGGGAGAAGGTTTAATTTAATGGAATTAAATTATACTTCTTGGAGATACAAGCCTCGATGTATTATTTGGAATAATCGGGCTTGAGTTCATAAATTAGATTTATGAATTTTACAAAGCATGGGCTTTCCTTTTAATTAGATTAAAAGGGTGAATTAATTAATTAATGGGGCTTGGTATTAAATAGGATTTAATATAAAGTCCATGGACTATTTTAATTTGGAATTAAATAAAGTCCATTCCATTAATTAATTAATGGGCTTAGTATATTAAGTAGGATTTTAATATAAAGTCCATGGGAATATTTAATTTTAGAATTAAATAGGCCCATTCCATAAAGCCCATCAAAATGGATGGACAAGATTTGATCTAGAGAATGATGAGATGAAGGGCCATGATTAATTTGACTTAATCAAAGCCTAATTTGACTAGGATTTGACTAGGTCAAAATCCTAGTCAAAGTGTGTCTCTTTGGAAGAGTTTGAGAAGGAATAGGAATTCCATCTTCTATAAATACTTAAAAAAACACACACTTACACCTAGTATTCTCTACAACTCTCATCTCTCATCACTCTCAAGATTTTCGTCCATCCCCTCTTCTTTTCTCCAAGATTTCTATTTTGTTCTTCTTGATTTATTCAAGGTAGAACATAAGAGACGCCGGTTGCGTTAATTGATAGCGTGTACCGATGTCTCTTCTCCCCAAATTATTTCTTGCTAGCACAAGGGTTGTTTGCTTTCCGGTGGAGCGAGTGAGATGATTTAGAGGGTCTCTTCTTGAGATCTTGGTGCAAAACGGGGAACAATGCATGTAGCCGAACGAAGACAAAACTACAACCGGGTAGGTTCTTTAATTTCGTTTTTTTCGGTTTCAATTCTATGGCCTCCATGTTGTGCTTTATTAAACATGAGATACACCGAACGCCCGGGAGAATCAAGGGCACACCCCTTGATTCGTTTATGTATATTATGCATGATTTAAATTCCGTTTAATTATGCTTTGTAATTTTTTATTACGCACTATTCCGCGCTTCCGCTATACGCGCTCATCTCCCGGGCCGATCCACCGATTTCTTTCAACATTCTGACGTCATTACCAATGAGCAGAATGTCATCCACGTAAAGCACTAGGAACACTATAGAGCTCCCACTGACCTTCTTGTATACACAAGGGTCGGATTCGTTTTTGATGAAGTCATATCCCCGTATTACTTCATCAAATCGAATGTTCCAACTTCGGGATGCTTGTTTGAGGCCATAGATGGACTTCTGGAGACGACAGACCTTCTGTTCTTCTCCAGTGACCGTGAAACCCTCCGACTGATCCATATAGATCTCTTCTTCAATGAAACCGTTGAGGAAGGCCGTTTTCACGTCCATCTGCCATATTTCATAGTCATACCATGCTGCTATGGCAAGCAGGATCCGAATGGACTTAGCCATGGCTACTGGCGAGTAGGTATCCTCAAAATCGACCCCGGGTCGTTGAGTGTATCCCTTAGCTACAAGCCTAGCCTTAAAGGTTGTGACTTCTCCATCAACGCCGAGTTTGCGCTTGTAGACCCACTTACAGCCCACTGGCTTAACACCTTTCGGTGGATCTACAAGTCTCCAAACTTGGTTTCTCGCTCATGGAGTCCATTTCGGTCTTCATGGCCTCAAGTCATTTCCCGGAGTTGATGTCAGACATCGCTTCCCCGTATGTCTTAGGATCGTTGTCCAGAAGATCGGTCGCACCTAGAAACCCATATCTCACTGGAGGTCTGGATTCTCTAGTGGACCTACGGAGGACGGGAACGTCAGTGGTGACTGTGGGCGCTGACTGTATCGGAGCCGGCGGTTCAGGGGCCGGGACTGGCCTTTCTTGAGGTTGTCCTTCATGCCTAGCATGTTGGACTTCTCTAGGTTGGTCAGCCTTCCGTGCGTTAATCCTAAATCCTCTTGGTGAGGTTTCCGCGGCTATTTCTGATGGCTGAGTTCCATCACTTGATTCCTCAAGGATCAGCTCATCAGGTTGGATATCCTCCGGGAAGCCTTGCTCCAAGAATACTGCATTCCTTGAAACAAATACCTTTTGTTCCAAAGGGTCATAAAAGTAATAACCCGCAGTTTCTCTAGGGTATCCAACGAACCTGCATAGGCTAGACCTGGATTCTAGCTTATCTCCCACTAACCTCTTGACGTATACGGGGCTACCCACACTTTCAAGTAGTTGTAGGACGCAGGCTTGCCGTGCCATATCTCATATGGCGTTTGGGTCAATGCACTGGTAGGCGCCAAATTCAACAAACTTGGCTGCCGTTTCTAATGCATAACCCCAAAACGATAAGGGCAATTTGGTAAAACTCATCATGGACCGAACCATGTCCAACAGGGTTCGGTTCCTCCTTTCAGAGATGCCGTTTAACTGTGGTGTTCCGGGAGGTGTCCATTCTGATATTATACCATGTTCTTTTAGATAATCAAGGAATTCGGCACTAAGGTATTCACCACCTCGGTCTGACCGTAGGACTTTAATTTTGCAGTTGGTCTGGTTCTCCACTTCAAGTCTGAATTCTTTAAACCTCTCAAGAGCTTCAGACTTGTACCTCATTAGGTAAACATAACCATACCGTGAATGATCATCGGTGAAGGTTATGAAGTAGGAGAACCCACCTCGAGCCTGCGTCCTTAGTGGTCCACATACGTCTGTATGGACCAAGTCCAACAGACCCGTGGCAAGCCTGCTTTGACCTACAAAGGGCTTCTTGGTCATTTTCCCTCTTAGACAAGATTCACAAGTTGGTAGATCGCTCAAGTCCCCAACCTCTAGGTTCTTTGAGTCTACCAACCTTTTCATCCTATCTTGGGATATGTGACCTAGCCTAGCGTGCCACAGACGTGCGTTCCCGTTATTATCTAATTTCCGTTTGTGTTGAGCGTTAAGAACGAAATTCGTTTGTTGCAAGATATAGAGCCCGTTGTGCAATGTACCAAGTAGATGAGCAATTCCACACCTCATCAAATAAAAGCAATTTTTATTGATTCTGAACTCATAACCACTATTGTCCAACAATGGAATGGAAATGATGTTATTAATCATACTAGGTACAAAATAAACCTGCTCTAATTCTATGCTAATGGTATCACTAATCACTAAAGTGGCGGATCCTACTGCTTCTGCCGAGATGGCCTTGCCATTTCCAAGCTTCAGGATCATGTCCCGCTACTTAGTTTTCTGCTTCTTTTCAGCACCTGCAAATCATTGCAAATGTGAGCTCCACAGCCGGTATCTAATACCCAAGAGGCAGAATTAGTGACCATATTAACCTCAATCACATATATACCTTGGTTTGAGAAGAGTTTGGGGCACTCTCTCTTCCAATGCCCTTTCTCACGGCAGTTGATACATATGTCATATGCCTTTGACTGTTGCTTGGAGACAACCTTTCCCTTTCCTTTGCCTTTCCCCTCTTTGGCAATGGGAACACTCTGAGTGTTCGTAGCTGCTACGACGGCCTTTCCCTTCCCTTTCTTCTTTTTCCAACGTCCGGCACCTTTGCCTTTCGTATTGGAAGTAGAAGCACCTCCAAACAATACCGAAGGCGTGGACTTCTTAGTCGTTGCCTCGTATTGCACCAACATATTGATCAACTCATGAATACCCTTCTCAAGTGCATTCATGTTGTAGTTGACGATAAATTGGTCGAAGGAGGGTGGGAGTGACTGAAGGATCACATCTTTGTACGTTTTGTTATCGAGACCTGCCTTTAGGTCCTCGAGCTTTTCCACTAGGGTAAGCATTTTAACCCCATGCTTTTGTACAGAGGATCCTTCTGTCATTTTTGTTCCAAAGAACGCCTTGGTCGCGACATACCTAGTATGCCGGTCCGGGACTGCATAGCAATCCTTGAGGCGAGCCATAATGGAAGGGACATCGTCTAGCCTTTCATATTGCTTCTGAATCTCATTGGTCATCGAAGCAAGTATGACGCTACGAGCCTTCCGGTTATCCTTATGCCAAGTCTCGAACGTCTCACGTTCTTCTGGCGTGGATCCTTCCGGCAAGGTCCTAGGGAGAGGCTCGTCCATGACGTAGCCTTGGTTCTCGTAATCTAGGACTATCCTGAGATTGCACAACCAGTCGTTGTAATTTGTTCCATTAAATTTGTTTGTCTCAAGAATGGTTGATAGTGGGTTCTTAGACATTTTAAATCTACATTTAGAAAACAACGCGCGATCAGCAGAAAATAAAGACGGTGGTTTGATGAAATAATTAAATTCTTGGTCTTTAGTCATTTAATCCTCCCACTATTTATACGAAAACACGGTACTCTCAAACGTGATTTTCGGGAAATCCTTTCCTAGTGGGCTTGGGATCCACAGCGATTTTTTCCCATACCAAGCTTTTTACGATTCGCATGGAAAAGATCCTGTGGGAGGTATTCCATACCATTCTCGTTCCACGAGATTCCCAAGATTATTGCCTCACCCTTTTGCATGATCCCGAGGACTCCAAGCGAATCATGCTAATTGGGCGTTAGACCCGACCCAATCGACCGAGCCATGGACCCACTAGTACCCCCACGACTCGTGAGACAGGTAACAGCAGCCTATTTTTCGTTCATGACACAGTGCAGCTTCTTTTAAGTACAATAACGTGCCACGACTCGTGAGACCACGCTATTGACCTAAAACAGCTTCCTCACTATGCCACGGATTGGAAGGCATGGACGAACTCCTAGAGTTCATGTCCACTTTATCTAGGGTCTAATATTTCAACATTGGTCCAACCAATGTGAGAGTAGTGAATGACCGAGATCTCATAATATATATGCATACATTCATCCATAATGCATAAATAAAATCCATCCATAGCAGTTATATGATAAATAAAAGCCATTCATCCATCATAATAACCACATGCAAAATTAAAGCCTAGCACGCCCCTGTTGGATGATCACGAGCCCAAATACTATGCGACCCACTGAGCCCGCAGTGGATCTATGGTCAATCTAGGGTTGGTCCTATACTATTACAATAATAGTAACCCAATCATCATGCTGATGGGCCTTGGTCTCTTTTCCTCTTTCTTCACTTCATGGAAAACGCCAAGGGACCTCCGGTCTGGGCTCTCCATGTGGTCCTTCCTTCTTCTCCACCAATTGCAAAAAATGGAAAACCTCACTCCTAGTCTACTCTCATTACATTATAAAAAATAGAAACCCCAGCGAAAAACCCGGGGGGAGTACATAAGGAGGGAGGTAGAATGCCTTATTATTCCAAGGCAACTAGAAAGAGAGAAGGAGAAAGCAGTTAAAGAGGCACACAGGCCCAACAGAAAATTAAACCATACATTCGGTCTAGGGCTCGTGATCATCCATTTCCATCCAACACACGTAATTACATGATCCAATCACATAATCATAATATTCCAACAACACATGATTTCCAATCATATTAATCCAAGATGAAAATAAATGAACATGTGCGCAACGTGTGAAAAATAAAACACAAATATTGGGAATAATATTTTTCTCGTTTTAGGAAAACCTTTCCTCATTATTTTAAGTAAAATAACCCCGGGATTCCAAATCCAATTTATTTTACTCCTAAAATAATGTCTTTAGGAATTTAGGCAAAATTGAACCCAAAAACGAATTTTCAGAATTAATTCAAAATTAAAACTGAAAAGTAAATAAAAAATAAAAAAAAATAATACTAGGGTTTCAAAAACCCTAGCTGCAGCAGCCGCCGGCCGCCGCCACCGGCAGCAGCCGGCCGGCCGTGCGCGCAGGCACTGCCCGGCCGGGCGCGCGCGCGCAGGCCCCTTGCCTGCGTGCACGCGCGCCTGGCCGGCAGCGCGCTGCGCGGCCTGGTGTTCCGGCAGGCCGTCGCGCGCGCAGGCTCCTCTGCCTCGCGCGCGCCGGCCTGCTGGTCGCCAGCCGCGTGCCTGCGCTGTGCGCAGTGCGCGCGCGCAGACGCGCACTGGGCACGCCCCCGGGCGCGCGCGCGCAGACGCCTCCGTCTGCGTGCGCGCGCGCCTGGCAGCGCGCCTGGTGCCCGTCCGCACGCGGGCTCTCCGCCCGACAGCCTTGCGCGCGCGCGCGCGCGCATGAGCGCGCCTACCGGCCGCGCGCGCAGACACCCTCGTCTGCCCGCGCGCAGCCATCCTGGCTGCGCGCTGCCCCTGCGCGACCGGCTGGGCGGGCGCGCGCAGGCTACCCTTGCCTGCGCGCGTCTGCCCTGCCGGCAGCGCTCGGCTGCGCGCGGCCAGCCTTCCCGGCTGGCCGGCTGTGGCGTTTCCCCCTGTTTCCCAAGAAAAAACAGAAAAATACCAACATTCAGAATTTCACACGAATTAAAAGCAATAAAACAACATGCTTTAATAATCAAGAAATTCAAGATTCAATTAAAACATGCTAAATCACGTTTCATGCTTAAAACGCACATAAACCCTAGGCCCATACACCGAACCGGGCTCTGATACCACTGAAAGAAATTGTGGATCGTCCCGGGAAAAGCGCGAATGCGGAAGCGCGGTATAATTAAAATTAAATATGGAATTTAAACATGCTTTTAAATTAAAACACGTTTCAAAGGGTGTGCCTTTGAAATTTCCCGGGCGTTCGGTGTATCTCATGAACGAATAACACAAAATAAATCATGGAGGCCATAGGGTTGGAAATTAAAGAGAGGACGAAAAACTAAAACGAGACCTACCCGTTGTCGTTTTCGTCTTCAACGGCTACACGCGTTGTTCCCCGTTTTGCACCAAGATCTCGTTCTTGAGACCCTCCAAATCGTGACACACGATCCACCCACGTATCTTGCACGTCGTGCTAGCAACGAACAAGTGTATAATATTTTGGAGTGGATGAATCAATAACACATTATGAATTAATGGTATTGATTCATCAAAGTTCTAATGTTCCAAGAACAAGAGAACTAAGAGAAAATAATTTTCTTGGAGTGTGTGAGAGAGAGAGGGCGGACGAGATAGAGGGGAGAGAGAATCCGTGTGTGTGTGTTGTAGTGTGTGTGTTGGAGTTTCATCATCATTCAACTTGTAGGATGCTAGGGGTTTATATAGAAGAGGAGTCTAATCCTCTTTAAACTCCTCTTTCAAGAACTCTATTTTGACTAGGATTTTGACCTAGTCAAAGTCCTAGTCAAAGTAGTGTTTTGACCTAGTCAAAACAATCCTAGCCATCCATCTCTCCCATTGATCTCAACCGTTGATTTAATTTAATTTAATGAAATATTTAAAACCTATTTAAATGTTTCCAAGAGGCTAAAAATAAATATAAATTTTATTTAAGCCCATTAAATAAATCCCTTTTGATAAATCCAATTTATCCATTTAATTCCTTCTATCAAATAGAAAGAATTATTTCTCCAAGAAAATAAAGGACCCGATTAAATCCAATTTAATCATTCCTTCACTCCAATATTTAATTCCAAATTAAATATTTAATTGTGTGTGGATAGTGTGTGACTCTTTAGGTTCACCATTCAGCTAGACTTGGTCGGATTCCTACAATCCGTCCGTTACCATGGGTGGCCATCTAGCAACGGTCCATGGCACTAGAGACTAGGTGAAATATTCAGGGATGAACATTTAGGCTCTAACAGTACACTTGTCCTTCTGTCTTCGGTCTCATCACTTAGAGTCTAGGGCACGGATAATGCAGGTACCCATTTTGGACCTAAGTGTCGGTCTGTCCTCACTAAACGCCGCAAGGAATCCTTCCCTTCTGTTCAGTTACTGTGGCCACAGTTTTAGGGACAAGACCTAGAGTATACATGAGACTCAACTGCCAAAACCTATTGACAGGAGACAGATCCTTTCTTGGAAACTACTGTCACTTTGCACACCAGAACTGCACTAGACATGGCTTATGACTACCAAAGAGAATTCTGGCAATCTCTCACCATATCTAAGATACAGCCCTAACGTACAGGTAAACTCAGCAATTCCTCAAGTCAAAGGACTTGGCCTGTACCGTTGGAACTGGGAATACACGTCATACCTTGCTGACCATACTCAAGGTCCTCCGTAAGACGGTTCCCGCGAGTCACCTCAGTCAGCTGCGTCCTAGCATGCTAACCCACTAACACTGCTTAGACGACCCTCGTCACCCGTCGATGAAAACACGACAGCAGGTGCTTAGTGCAAGTCTCAAATGGAATCCCGGTACCCATTTTCGGGATTCCTTGACTTGGAGATTTCCGGACTGATTCGGGAAGACTGATTTCATGGACCTACCTCCAAGCGTAGTCCCAGTCCCCGAAATTGATTCTCAGTCCGTGGGCTTTGTTTGCGTAGTGAACAGATATGGAAAACAAATATAAGTGAACACAAACAAAGTGATGCCAAATGAAATTCACTTTTTTATTCATTAATGATTTATCAAACACCTGAAATTGTCTAGACATAGGTTACATATTCCTGCCAAAATTGGCTTACATGGTCACCTATTCTAACAGGATTCCTTCCAATTAGGCATGGGATCAAGTTGTCCAAGAAACAGTCTCCGCAGACTGATGAGGAACTTGAAAAGATGAAAATCGTTCCCTATGCTTCTGCCGTAGGAAGCATCCAATATGCGGTCCACTGCACTAGACCTGACATCGCTTACGCCTTGAGTGTAACAAGCACATATCAGTCCTGTGCAGGAGAGGCACATTGGAATGCGGTCAAGGGCATCCTTAAGTACCTAAGGAGGACTAAGGAAATGTTCCTAGTCTATGGCAATGGAGAACTGATCCTGAAAGGCTATAGCGATGCTAGCTTCCAGGCAGATGACGATGATGCCAAGTCTCAATCAAGTTATGTTTTCAGGCTCAATGGAGGAGTGGTAGCATGGAAAAGTTCCAAGCAAGAAACCACTGTTGATTCCACCACTGAGGCCCAATACATAGCAGCTTCAGAAGCTGCCAAAAAAGCGATTTGGATGAGAAACTACATCCAAGAGTTGGGTGTGTGGTGCCTAGCATCGCCGAGCCTGTAGTCATCTTTTGTGATAACAACGGAGCCACATCGCATGCAAAGGAACTGGGATCTCATCACCTATCCAAACACATTCTTAGACGCTACAAACCTTCTAAGAGAAATTGTAGGAAGAGGTGGCGTTCGGATGGACCGAGTCAACTTAGTAGACAACAAAGCAGATCCGCTGACAAAGCCTATGTCGCAGAGCGCTCATACGCAACATCTTGAGAAGATGGGGATTAGGCATATGGGCGATTGGCTTCCAAGGTCAAGTGGGAGATTGTCAGAATAGATGACCATGTAGCCAATCTTGGTAGGCGAATTGTAACCTATGTCTGAACAATTTCGAAGTTTTTGATAAAAACCTTGATGAATAAGAAAGTGAAATTCATTTGGCGCATACTTTATCTGTGTTCACTTTATCTGGTTTATAATTGTTCGCTACACAAACAAAGCCCACAAACTGAAATCACATTTCGGGGACTGGGACTACGCTTGGAGGTAGGTCCATGAAATCAGTTCCGCCGAATCAGTCTGAAAATCTCCAAGTCAAGGAATCTCAAAAATGGGTACTGAGATTTCCATCGAGACTTGCACTAAGCATCTGCTGTCGTGTTTCATCGACGGGTGACGAGGGTCGTCTGAGCAGTGTTAGTGGGTCGGCCTGCTGGGGAGCGGCTGACTGAGGTGACTCGCGGGAACTTTCTTACGGAGAACCGTGAGTAGGGTCAGCTAGGTATGACGTGAGTTCCTGGTTCCAACGGTACAGATCAAGTCCTTTGACTTGAGGAATTGCTGAGTTGACCTGTACATCGAGACTGTATCTTAGGTATGGTGAGAGATTGCCAAAATCCACTTGAGTAGTCATAAGCCATATCTAGTGCAGCCACGGTGTACAACGTGACAGTAGTTTCTAAGAAAGGATCTATCTCCTATCAAAAGGTGTTGACTGTTGTCTCTCACAATACTCTGTGTCTTGTCCCTAAAATCTGTGGCCACAGTCACTGAACACAAGGGAAGGATTCCCTGTGGCATTTGGTAAAGGACAGACCGACACTTGGGTCCAAAATGGGTACCTACATAATCCGTGCCCTAGACACTAAGTGGTGAGATCGTAGACGGAAGGATAGATGTACTGTAGAGCCTGAATGTTCATCCCCACGCATATTGACCTAGTCTCTAGTGCCATGGACCGTTGCTAGACGGCCACCCATGGTAATGGGCGGATTCTAGGAATCCAACCAAGACTAGCTGAAGGTAAACCTAAAGAGTCACACACAATCCGCACACATGACATATTTAATTTGAAATTAAATATTTGGATAAATAGAACGATTAAATTGAATTTAATCGGGTCCTTCTTTTCTTGGAAGAAATTAATTTCTTTTATTAGATAAAAGAATTTATCTAATAAATTAGATTTATTGGAAATTAATTTAATGGGCTTGGAATAAATATTTATATTTGATATATTTATTTATTGCCTTTAGGATTATTTAAATGAGATTTTAATATTTCATTAAATTAATCAATGGTTGAGATTAAAGAGAGAAATAAATGGCTAAGATTGGTTTCACCAAGAAAGCTAGTAGTTGACTAGGATTTGACTAGGTCAAATCCTATTCAAGGAGGAGTCTTCAAAGAGTAGGAATTAGAAGAGGAATAGGATTCCTCCTCTATAAATACTCCTAAGTGTTCTCTTTAGAAATGTGATGAAAAACTTGAAGCACACACACACACACACACAGTTCGGCCCTCTCCTCTCTCTCTCTCTCACTCTCTCTCGGCCGAGCACTCTCTCCCTCTCTTCCAAGAAACTCTTTCTTGTTTTGTTGTTTTACAATTGAACACTAAGGAGGATTGATCTCGTTAATCAATAACGTTCGATCAATCCGTCCTCTCCAAAAACATATATTTGTTCTTTCGCTAGCACGAAGATCAAGATACGTGGGCATATTGCGTGTAGGAATTAGAGGGTCTTCCATTCGATATCTTGGAGCAAAACGGGGAACAACGCGAGTAACGACTCGAAGACGAAAACGACAATCGGTAGGTTTCCGATTTATGTTTTCCTCCCTTTTTCTTTTAAACCCTATGGCCTCCATGAAAATTTTGTATGCTTTTATTATTCATGAGATACACCGAATGCCCAGGAGATTCAAGGGAACACCCCTTCAATATGTTTATTTTTATATCGTTTATGCATGTTTAAATTCATGCAAGTTTAATTATCCCGCGCTTCCGCATTCGCGCTACTCCCGGGCCGATCCACACGCCTTTGCTAGGCTTTCAACACTTACCCATTGAGTATTGGACTATTGAGGGATTGAGCATTGTTGGTAGTGGTATAGGATGCCCCCTATGTTAGAATAGGTGACCAGAAAGTTAATTAGATTAGTTGTTCTGGGAACTATTCGTCGATCTTTATCAAAGTAATATTATACTGATGGATAAAGTAGTATTCATCTGGAAAAATGTGTTTGTTGTGCTTACTTCTCACATTGAATGGCGTTTCAATGTCACAACAAATGCCTACAAATCGATTGGTTAAACCTATTGAGTTGAGCTGCGCATAGGTTGGCGGCTATGAAACCAACTCCTTGTGGGTCGGTCTGAAACGTTCCAAGTCGAGGACCTCGAGACTGGGCCTCGAGTGCCCTGTAGAGACTTGCACTAAGTATTGTATTCATTGAATGAGTGCCGAGCTTCATCGGTGCCAGACGTAGGTCGTGTCAGAATAAGTGACCAGAAAGTCAATTGGATTGGTTGTTTTGGGAACTATTCGTCGATCTTTATCAAAGTAATATTATACTGATGGATAAAGTAAGTATTCATCACTGGCAAAATGTATTTGTTGTGCTTACTACTTACATTGAATGTTGTTTCAGTGTCACAACAAATGCCCACAGACTAATTGGTTAAACCCATTGAGTTGAGCTGCGCATAGGTTGGCGGCTATGAAACCAACTCCTTGAGGGTCGGTCTGAAACGTTCCAAGTCGAGGACCTCGAGACTGGGCCTCGAGTGTCCTATAGAGACTTGCACTAAGTATTGCATTCACTGGGTGAGTGCCGCGTTTCATCGGTGCCAGACGTAGGTCGTCTATGCAATTTTAGTGGGTTAGTTGGCAAGATAGTCGACTGAATGAACTGACTCGCGGGAATCATCATATGGAAGCCTTGGAGGCTAGGTCGGTATGACTGGAATTCCCGGTTTCGATAGTACGGGATTAGTCCTCGAACTTGAGGAATCATGGCAGTCGCATGCATATGAAGGTTGTATCTTGGATTTGGCGAGAGGTGGTCGTGTCTTTGATATGGTCATTATAAGACTTGTCCAGTGCAGTCGAAGTATGTAGTGAGGACGGTGGATTTCAATAGAGAATCTGTCCCCTGTCAGTATTTTGACAGCTATGTCTCCTATGCGCTCTGAGATGGTTTCGACTCATTAAGTCTACGGCCGTAGCGATTGGTCGAGTATGGAATGGTTCCCTAGGTCGATCAATAGAGTAAACGCGTCTTGAGTTTGTAGCATATTTGTCTAGTCCAAGATGGGAACCGACACCTAATTCCATGCCCTAGACTAAGGCCGGGGGATGGTCGACGGAAGGATTGTACCTGTATGGAATTCGGAGCCTAAATGTTCACGCCAACATTCACCTAGTCTCTAGTGCAATGGACCGTTACTAGACGGCCACCCATGGTAACGGGCATTTCTGATTAATGGTTAATCAGAAATAATTAATTAAATTGGATTTAATTAATCAATTGTGTTGGACACAAACCGAAGTCTAGCTGAGGGTGAACCTAAAGAGTCACACACAAATCACTATGGAAGTAGTGGAATTAATTTGGAATTAATTCTGGAAGAAGTGAATTAATTTAATTGGATTAAATTAATTCAAGTAGAATATAAATGATTGGATCATTTATTGGGAAAATCCATTGGATGGATGGCCCAAGAATTAATTAATTGGATTAATTAATTTTTGTCTTAATACCTTTAAATTAATTGGATTAATTTATTGGGTTTCGTTTAATTAATTGATTGGATCAATTAATTAATGTTTGAGCTTATGTTTATTTAATTGGATTAAATAAAATTTTGGATTTCAATAAGGTTTAAAAATTAATTGGATTAATTTAAAACCCATGGATCACTTGATTTAATTTTGATTAAAGCAAGACCGGTCAAAACCGGTCCATGACTTGAAATCAAAACTCAAAGGTTTAATGTAAGTTCAAGAGGAGTTGAAAGTCCACCATGTAAGCAATGATGTGGCTCCATGTAAGCAATGATGTGGCTTGCCATGATGGCTAGGTGGTCCACATATTGTGCTAACATAGTTGGAGGTTGAGCACAAGTTGTGCATTAGTGTGTAGGTGGTTTTGGAAACTAACTACAACTACACAACACATGTATACACTTTTCAACTCCCTAACTTGCACTCTCTAGCACACAAGCCACGAATTTCCAGCTTTTTTCTCCTTCTTTTGAGTTCTCTTTGAATTGAATTCAAGATGAGAACATGAGAAATACGTATACACTAATCAATAGTGTAATACGTTTTTCGTTTCTTCCTTGATCTAGCTTCTACCTAGCAGTAGCTGTAGATTTGCTTCCATTGCTGTGGTGTGGACAAATTAGAGGGGTTCTAATTTGAATCCTAAGGTGAACGAAAAAGGAACGAAGAGAGAATCAAAACTTGTAGCCGTTGTACATGTGAAACGAAAAAAGTATGTTTCTATTTATATTATTGTACCTTTTTGTTTCTTCCTCTAGCCACAAGTTCAAGCATTTTTCTGTATGTTATGATGTTTTTGAATACACCGAACGCCCGGGAATTCAAAGGGAACACCCCTTTGAAATTAAATTTCTTTTATTTTACGCTTCCGCCGCGTTCCCAGGCCGTACCGATTCATTCAGTGGTATCAGAGCCCGGTTTGGTGTTGTAGCTTTAGGAATAACATGTTTTTATGTGATGAGCATGTTCAACATGTTTAATTTGCTTTTGGAAAGCATGTTTTACCTTTTAAGCATGATTATGTGTTTAGAAGAATATGTGTTAATTTTGCTTTTAATTATGGATATCCATGCATTTTTTGAAAATTGGATTTTCTGTAAATGCATGTTTTAGTTTCAGTTTTAATGCAGATATTTAAAAAAAAAAAATGGGTTCAAAACAGTGCAGCCGGCAGCAGCTGGCCTGCAGGGCGCACGCGCCGTGCGCGTGCTGGCGCTGCGCACGGGGCGCACGCCAGCGGCCGTGCACGCTGGGCGTGCGTGCGCGCGGCCGGCAGTGCTGCCGGCCGGCCAATTTCGAACGGCTGGGCCGTTTTTACCCGAAAAATTGGTTTTTTCACATTTCTGCATATTTTCTGAAATGATTAATTTTGGCTAATTTTAATTTTGGGTAAATTGGATTTTTCTAAAATTAAATTGTGCCTTAGATTAATTTGGAAATGGTTTCCAAATAAAAAATATTTTTTGGTACATTGGATATATGATATTTGATATCCATTTTTAATTGCATGATTAATGTAAATTTTTCTGCATATAATTATGTTGTTGATGATATTGGATATTGTTTTAATAAATGCATTGGATGTATTTATTTATTGGGCATGTTTATATTTCATATAAATATGTATTAATTGTTTATTGGATAAACAATGGGGATGATCACAAAGCTCATGGCCCTTATGTATGGTTTAATTTTTATTTGGTGAGGCTTGCGTGCCTCTTTGTTTTATTATTCTCTTTCTCTCTCTCGTTTTTAGCCTTGAAATAATAAGGCTTGCTTTCTCCCTCCTTTTGTACTCCCCCCAACTTCTGATTGGGGTTTCTTATTTAAGTTGTAATGAGTGTAGTTAGGAGTGAGGTTTTATTTATTTTGTAATAAATTGTAAGGAAGCATTTCCATGGCGATGGAGGCGCAAGAAGAGGCCCATTGGACGGAGCCCACGATGGAGAGTCCAAAGAATGAAGAGGCGTTACAAGGCCCATTAGAATGATAATGGGTTATAATTTTGTAACAGTGTAGGCCACCTTAGATTGACCATAGATCCACTGTGGGCTCAGTGGATCACATAGGATTGGGCTTGTGATCATCCAACAGGGTCGTGCTAGGCTTATTTTTTGCATGTGGTGTATGTTTTAAAATTTGATGTATGATGTGTTTGGAATGCATCTCTTTATATTCAATGTTAAAACTCGAGCATGCAAAACTTTCTTAATGATGAGGTCTCGGTCACTAATAGACTTAACTCTCACTTGGATGGTCCAAGTAAATATTAGACCCATTAATGGATTAAAAAGTCAAATGGTTTGATTTAAATCCAAGCCTTCCATCCATAGCAATGTAGTGAGGAAGCTACTTTCACCCATTTTTGGTCTCACGAGTCGTGGCACGTTTGGAATGGAAGAAAGCTGCGCTATTGTTATGAACAAAGGAATATGCTCCTATTTCCTTGTCTCACGAGTCATGGGGGGCGATAGTTGAGATATTCATTTGGTTGATGGGTCGGGGCTTGTTAGAATAGGTGACCATGTAAGCCAATTTTGGCAGGAATATGTAACCTATGTCTAGACAATTCTTTGGTATTTGATAAAACATTTATGAATAAAGAAGTGAAATTTCATATGGCAATACTTTGTTTACGTTCACTTATATCTGCATTTACATTTCTGTTCACTACGCAAACAAAGCCCACAGACTGAGTAACGATTTCGGGAACTGGGACTACGCTTGGAGGTAGGTCCATGAAATCAGTCTCACCGAATCAGTCCGGAAATCTCCAAGTCAAGGAATCCCGAAAATGGGTACCCGGATTCCCTTTGAGACTTGCACTAAGCATCTGCTGTCGTGTTTCATCGACGGGTGACGAAGGTCGTCTAAGCAGTGTTAGTGGGTCAGCATGCTAGGAAGCAGCTGACTAGGTGACTCGCGGGAACCGTCTTACGGAGGACCTTGAGTATGGTCAGATAGGTATGACGTGTATTCCCGGTTCCAACGGTACAGGCCAAGTCCTTTGACTTGAGGAACTGCTGAGTTTACCTGTGCGTCAGGTCTGTATCTTAGATATGGTGAGAGATTGCCAAAATACTCTTGAGTAGTCATAAGCCATGTCTAGTGCAGCTCGGGTGCACAAAGTGACAGTAGTTTCCAAGAAAGGATCTGTCTCCTGTCAAAAGGTATTGACAGTTGAGTCTCATGTATGGTCTGTGTCTTGTCCCTGAAATCTGTGGCCACAGTGACTGAACAGAAGGGAAAGGTTTCCCTTGCGGCGTTTAGTAAGGACAGACCGACACTTAGGTCCAAAATGGGTACCTGTTTTTTCCGTGCCCTAGACTCTAAGTGATGAGATCGAAGACAGAAGGACAAGTGTACTGTTAGAGCCTAAATGTTCATCCCCGAATATTTCACCTAGTCTCTAGTGCCATGGACCGTTGCTATATGGCCACCCATGGTAACGGACGGATTCTAGGAATCCGACCAAGTCTAGCTGAATGGTGAACCTAAAGAGTCACACACTATCCACACACACTTAGTATTTAATTTGGAATTAAATATTGGAGTAAAGGAATGATTAAATTAGATTTAATCGGGTCCTATATTTTCTTGGAGAAATTAATTCCTTCTATTTGATAAAGGGAATTAAATTAATAAATAGGATTTATTAAAAGGGTTGGTTTATGGGCTTAGAATAAATAATAATATTTATTTATTATATTATATTTATTCTTTTAGCCTTTTGGAATATTTAATAGGATTTAAATATTCCATTAAATTAAAATCAACGGTTGAGATGGAAAGGGGAGATGGAAGGCTAGGATTCGTTTGACTAGGTCAAACACTAGTTTGACTAGGACTTTGACTAGGTCAAAATCCTAGTCAAATTAGATTACTTAGAGTTTGAGTTTAAAGAGGATTAAACTCTTCCTCTATATAAACCTCTAGCTTCCAACATTTGTAAGAGGATGATTCTTGAAAACACACACACAACACACACTCTCTCCTCTCCTCTCTCGTCCGCCCCTCTCTCTCTCTCACCAAGAAAATATTATTTTTCTTGTTCTTTTGTTCTTGGAACAATTGAACTAAAGGAAGATCGATCCCGTTAATTCATAACGCGTGGTTGATCTATCCTCTCCAAAATAATACTTGTTCGTTGCTAGCACGACGTGCAAGAATACGTGGGTGGATCGTGTGTCACGATTTGGAGGATCTCAAGAACGAGGTCTTGGTGCATAACGGGGAACAATGCGAGTAGCCGTTGAAGACGAAAACGACAACGGGTAGGTCTCTTTTAAGATTTTCGTCCCTGTTTAATTTTCAACTCTATGGCCTCCATGATTTCTTTATTTGTTTTATGATCATGAGATACACCGAACGCCCGGGAACCTCAAGTGCACACCCCTTGAGCGTGTTCTTTTTCAATTAAAAGCATGCCTTTTATTTTTGTAAATTTATTTTTATAACGCTTCCGCATTCGCGCAATTCCCGGGACGATCCACCGATTTCTTTCAGGGCTAACGTTGAGTAACATGATTCGCTTGGAGTCCTCCGGATCATGTGAAGAGGCGAGGCAAAATAACTTGGGGATCTCATTAGATGAGAATGGTATAGGTTATCTCCCACAAAGTCTTTTTCCGTGTGAATCGTAAAAGCGGGGCATGGACAATTGCGTTTGTGGACCTCAAGCCCACTAGGAAATGTGTTAGAGTAGGTGACCAGAAAGTCAATGGTATTGGCTGTTCTGAGAACCATTCGTCAATCTGTGAACAAGTAATATTATGTTAATGAATGTAGTAAGGATTCATAGGCATGAGTTTGTTGTACTTACTGCTTGCATTGTTACGATGTCACAACAAACGCCCACAGACTAAAATAACATTTCGGGAAATTGGAACTACGCTTGGAGGTAGGTTCATGAAATCAGTTTCACCGAATCAGTCTGAAATACTCCAAGTCAAAGGAATCTCGAGACAGGGCATCGAGAATCCATTTGAGACTTGCACTAAGCATCTGCTGTCGTGTTTCATCGACGGGTGACGAGGATCGTCTAAGCAGTGTTAGTGGGTCGGCCTGCTGGGGAGCGGCCGACTGAGGTGACTCGCGGGAATCGTCATATAGAAGCTACTCGGGCTTGGTCGGTATGACTCGTATTCCCGGTTCCGATAGTACGGGATTAGTCCTCGGACTTGAGGATCACGGCAGTCCCCTACATACTAAGGCTGTATCTTGGATCTGGTGAAATTTGACCGATTATATCACATGGTCATCATAAGCCTCGTCCGGTGCAGTCGGAGTATGTAAGAACGGTGAATTCCAAGATAGGATCTGTCCCCTGTCAAAGGATATGACAGCAAGATCTCCTATGCGCACGGAGATGGTTTAGACTCACAAAGTCTATGGCCATAGCACTTGATGTAGTGGGAAAGGATTTCCTACGTCGAGTTAAACCTATCTCGAGCATTATGCATAGTTGCCTAGTCAACGATGGGAACCGACCCCTAGACTGAAGGCCGGGAGACAGGCGACAGTAGGACCGTACCCGTACGTATCGAGCGTCGGTAGGACCGCACCTGCGTATAACTCGGAGCCTAAATGTTCACACCATAAATTCACCTAGTCTCTAGTGCCATGGACCGTTGCTAGATGGCCACCCATGGTAACGGACTACTTTAGTTATGAAATAACGAAAAGGAGGTCCAAGTCTAGCTGAAAGGTGAACCTAAAGAGTCACACCCGCTACACCAAAGGAAAGGGAATTAATTTGGAATTAATTCCGGGAGAAGGTTAATTTAATGGAATTAAATTATACTTCTTGGAGATACAAGCCTCGATGTATTATTTGGAATAATCGGGCTTGAGTTCATAAATTAGATTTATGAATTTTACAAAGCATGGGCTTTCCTTTTAATTAGATTAAACGGGTGAATTAATTAATTAATGGGCTTGGTATTAAATAGGATTTAATATAAAGTCCATGGACTATTTAATTTGGAATTAAATAAAATCCATTCCATTAATTAATTAATGGGCTTAGTATATTAAATAGGATTTAATATAAAGTCCATGGGACTATTTAATTTAGAATTAAATAATCCCATTCTATGGAATTAATTAATGGGATTGGTATTAAATAGGATTTAATATAAAGTCCATGGACTATTAAATTTGGAATTAAATAAAGTCCATTCCATTAATTAATTAATGGGCTTAGTATATTAAATAGGATTTTAATATAAAGTCCATGGGAATATTTAATTTAGAATTAAATAGGCCCATTCCATAAAGCCCATCAAAATGGATGGACAAGATTTGATCTAGAGAATGATGAGATGAAGGGCCATGATTAATTTGACTTAATCAAAGCCTAATTTGACTAGGATTTGACTAGGTCAAAATCCTAGTCAAAGTGTGTCTCTTTGGAAGAGTTTGAGAAGGAATAGGAATTCCATCTTCTATAAATACTTAAAAAACACACACTCACACCTAGTATTCTCTACAACTCTCATCTCTCAAAAATTCTCTCTCAAATTCGTCCACCCCTATTTTTCACTCTCCAAGAATATTACTTTGTTCTTCTTGATTTATTCAAGTTAAGAACACAAGAGACATTGATTGCGTTAATTCATAGCGTGTATCGATGTCTCTTCTCCCCAAAATAATTTCTTGCTAGCACAAGGGTTGTTTGCTTTCCGGTGGAGCGAGTGAGATGATTTAGAGGGTCTCTTCTTGAGATCTTGGTGCAAAACGGGGAACAATGCATGTAGCCGAACGAAGACAAAACTACAACCGGGTAGGTTCTTAATTTCGTTTTTTTCAGTTTCAATTCTATGGCCTCCATGTTGTGCTTTATTGAACATGAGATACACCGAACGCCCGGGAGAATCAAGGGCACACCCCTTGATTCGTTTATGTATATTATGCATGATTTAAATTCCATTTAATTATGCTTTGTAATTTTTTTTTATTACGCACCATTTCGCGCTTCCGCTATTCGCGTTAATCTCACGGGACGATCCACATATTTCTTTCAGTGGTATCAGAGCCCGGTTCGGTGTATAGGCCTAGAATTCTATGTGCTATGTGCGTTTAAGCATGATAAACGTGTTTTAATTTACGTTTATAGCATGTTTATCGTAGATAATTATTGGTGTTTAATTTTGCATGGGATTTTGGATCATGGTTTTCTTGAATGTGTTTATACATGTTCTAGGGTTTAATTTATCTTGTGGTTCAGAAAAATTGCATGAAAAATCGAAAAGGAGTGAAAAACGGCGAACCGGCAGCAGCAGCACGCTGGCCGCGCGTGCAGGCAGGGGCCTGCGCGCGCCCGGCCAGCGCGCCCAGCGTGCGCGGACAGCGCGCGCGCGCACGGCATGCGCTGGGCGCGCGCGCTGTGCGCGCAGGCAGAGGAGCCTGCGCGCGCGCGCGCGCGCCTGGCCGGCCGGCTGTGCCGTTTTCCGTTTCTCTCCCGTTTTTGGCTCGTTTTTCAAAACTGTTTTTACTGTATTATTTTTATGATATTTTCTGCATTATTCTGAACCCGTTGACTTAGAATATTTATTTTTTTGAGATTTGGAATTTTCTAAAATAAATATTGCTTGGTTGATGAGGAAAGGGTTTCCTAACAAGATTTAATTTTTGCAATGGTTGCACCAATGATCAAAATTCATATGTGAAATTTCGCAATAATTTCTGCGTTTTATGATGTTGGACATCATGGTTATTTTATTGCTTGAGTATAAGTAGATCTTGACATGTATTAATATTGCACAAATTGTTGGATTTTGGAATTCTTGAATAAATGGGCATATTCTTGAATTGTTGATTTTTGTGTTTCAGAAAATTTGATTTTTCTGTATAATTCTTGGAATTTTTCTGAATTAACTAACTTGAGGCATTTTAATTTTGGTTGAGATTTTATAATTCATAAAATTAATATTGCCTTGTTAATTATGGAAAAGGTTTTTCCAACAAAAATCGTTGTGCATAGGTTGCACTATTATCCAATGTTTGGTGTGAATATTTTACATGTAATTTCTACATTTATTTTATGGTATGGATTATCATGGATGTTGGTATAGCATATTTTACGTGGGATATGTATTTGTGCTATTTGTGTTAATTGATTTGACAAAGGATGATCACAAAGCCCCTAGACCGCATGTATGGTTTATTTACATTTATTTGTTGGGTTGTGGCCTGTGTGCCTCTTTATTTTCCTCTGTCTCTCTTCTAGTGCCTTGGAATAATAAGGCTTTCTCTCTCCCTCCTAATGTACTCCCCCCAAATGTTTAATTGGGGTTTCTTATTTTATGATGTAATGAGAGTAGAATTAGTGGTGAGGTTTTATTTTTTTGTAAATAAAAGCTGCAAGAGAAGACAAGCCCAAGGTGTTGAAGGCCCATGGAGGTAGCCATCAGATGGCCCACGGAGGATCCATGGAGAAGAAGCCCGGTGTAGGCCCACGATGGAGAGCCCAAGAAGATAAAGAGGACTTACAAGGCCCATTGCATGTAATGGGTTATTGAATCTTGTAATAGTGTAGGGCCTACCCTTAGATTGACCATAGATCCACTGCGGGCTCAGTGGGTCGCATAGGTTTGGGCTTGTGATCATCCTATAGGGGCGTGCTAGGCTTTATTTTGCATGCGATGCGTATTATATGCTTATGATTATTCTATATGCTTTATGTATGGTTACATTCACGCTTAGAATATTTCTGCCATAACGCACGCAATGCAATACTTAATATGTGATGAGGTCTCGTTCTATCAAAACTCTCACTTGGTTGAACCAAGTTAAATATAGACCCTTAATAAATGGACTAGGACTCTGGGAGTCTGTCCAAGCCTTCCATCCATGGCAAACGTGAGGAAGATCTTTTAGGTCGATAGCGTGGTCTCACGAGTCGTGGCACGACTATCGTGCTTAAAAGAAGCTGCACTTTATCATGAACGATGAGTAGACTGTTGTTACCTGTCTCACGAGTCGTGGAGGTAGCAGTGAGTCTATGAATCGGTTGATTGGGTCGGGTCTAACGCCCGAATAACGTGATTCGCTTGGAGTCCTCGGGATCACGTGAAAGGGTGAGGCAATTATCTTGGGAATCTCGTGGAACGAGAATGGTATGGAATACCTCCCATGGGTTCTTTTCCCATGCGAATCGTAAAAGCGGGGTATGGGGGAGATCGCTGTGGATCCCGAGCCCACTAGGAAAGGATTTCCCGAAAACAACGTTTGAGAGTGCCGTGTTTTCGTAGAAATAGTGGGAGAGGTTAAGGACTAAAGACCGAGACTTAACCAAAATATTACTTCATTCTGCTTATTATTTTCTGCTTTACATATATGTTGTGAATGTGTAAGAATCCACCAAACACATCACTAAGAGGCTCATTAAAAAGGAACCAATTACACGAATTGACTGCGAAATCTTAAGATGGTCTTAGATTTCCAGAACCTTAACTCACATACCGGAATGAGGACATTCCTCAGCCCTTGCCGGAGGGGTCGACAACTAAGGCAATGCTTGGCGTTCAAAAGTTGAAGGATGACCACCGGCAAGTAGGATATAATGATGTTGGCTCAAACTATGCTTCGCTTGCATCATGTCTATATGGTCTTGGACCAGCATGTGGGGTAAAATGCAACGAAGGCATATTTGGAGCTAAGATGACAGAAGGGATGTCGGTACAAAGAACATGGAGTGATGATGCAATCCCTAGTGGAGAAGCTCAAAAGACCTCCACGTCAGTCTTGAAAAAGAGACGTACATTGACATGATCCTTCAGTCTCTTCGTCCCTCCTACGAACCATTAATTATCAACATGAATGAGCTTAGAAAAGATCTTCATAGGTTGGTAATTATGTTGGTCTAGTACGAAGCAACGATTGCAAAATCTGCGCCGTCGGTACTAGTAGGAGAGGCTTCAACCTCCATGGTGAAAGGCAAGGGTGCCAGACGCCAAAAGAGGAAGAAGGGTAAGGTGACATCAACTATTAAGCACTTCAAGTGTTGTTCCTTTACAACACAAGGTGGAGGTAAAGGAAAGAGCAAAAGGTTCAAGCAGTCAAGTTTATAGATTTCTAAGAACGTAAGCATTTACTATCGTAAAGAGGGCCATTGGAAAGGGGAGCATCCTAAACCTCTCTCCAATGTAGGTAAAATTTGAAATTGAGTATTGACATGATCACTTTTTGGTATTTGATACCATTCCTATCACTAATCTGCGGGTGGTTTGCAGAAAGTGAATAAGGACTTAAAAGCCAAGAACAGTTCTAGGATTCAACAATGGCAAGGTCCATTGATGAAAAGGACTAGAGACTTGTTAGGCCCATAATCGTGATCATGTTAGGATAATATAGGAATTACGTAACCTAGCATGATCAAAAGTATGTCTCTTTGTTGGACAAAGGTTTTAATTACATACATATTTGATCAAACAAAATTATTGAATATTGATTCATGTTTGCTAGTGTTTGTACGTAAATTCCTAAAATACCATCCCATAAAAGGTTTATGGATACTCAACATTCAAATTATTTAAATGGATTAATTAAGACCAACTTACAGATTTGGCATCTACAACAGCTAGGACGTTTCTTCTTATTAAAAGATAAGTAAATTGGAAAGTTCGATGAATCTAGAAATAGATGATTCGAATCGACTAAATTCACGAGTCTTTTATAAAGAAGAAAGTCACAAAGCTCTTTGTTGGACAAAGTAGGCTTGCCAAATAGTCTATTGGAAGGGAGCCAATAAGACAACTGTAGGTTACTAATACACAAGACCATAAGAGGGTTCAAAAGTCTAAAGGTCCCATAGGAGGTTTGGGAATTAGACTTAAGGAGGTGAACCATAAATGGTTGCAAAATTAAACCTGTTTCGATAGGATCGAAAAGGCCGTGTATTTAGTGGGAGCTCTTGAGCATCCAACAAGTTGAGAATGGAATTCTCAATGAAACATTTCCTATAAAGGCCAAGTATGACGGTCTCTGATAAAGGGAACGATCGAATCTCGTTGGACGAAGATCGATCGAAGTTTCGCCCAATTACCTTACCCCGTGTAGACGTAGACTCAAAATTGCCAACGTAAGGAACGTGGTACTTTGCCAAGAGTCACGCACAAGGAGCCATGGTTTGGCAAGCCTATATCCCGACAAAGTCCTTGAGCATGTAGAAGGATCCTATATACGTCAAGGGACTAGTGGGAGACAAATTAGACTCGGTGTCTAATTTGTACAAGTTTACGACAGAATAATACTAACGTTGCTTAGAATCGCATTTCTTAAATTGATCATATTCCAAGTCCCCTTAAGAACGAACCCGAATGTCGTAAGAGGTACGAGTGATCGGGATATGTTCGGTCAAATTTGGATAATAATCCAAATGACCTGCGGAACGTGATGTTGGACATCGTAGTAGGATTTATGGAGAGGAGCCATAGAATCCACTAGGAAATTCAAACAAGGTTTGATACACCGCATAACTGGAATATTCGTTTTGACGAGCTCATACGGAGCATGACTCGGTCTTAAACGACGTAGGTGATCAGTGGGAGTAGAAATGGTGTTCCATGTGTATTAAGTGTGTAATGCCTTGATCCATGGATGAATTCAAGACATTAGGATTCACTAAAACACAACTGTAACTCACGAAAATTCTCCATGACATTTTAAGGGTTCCCACATACATATCATGAATTGAGCTTTTCAAAGACTCAGTCATGGTGGACTGATGAGAAAAACTCATATATGTAGAGGGACAAGTTGTTCGAGACTCAGTCATAGTAAGACTGATGAGAAAACTTGGATACTATGCATAAAGCATCAAGCCATTCAAGACTTAGTCACGGTGGACTAATGAGAAGGCTTGGATGTTGAGTATCCCCTACGTCTTAACCCTAGGCAAACATATGATATGTTTACTCGGTGCATAGGAACCGATGTTGAGAGTGCTTCTAGCATGGCTCAACATAAATCGGTAATGCACTGAGGGGTTGAAGACAGCAATCAAGAACGATCCTTAGTACCTGAATAAGGACTAAAGATGTGTTCATGATGCACCGTCTGTTGAGAGTTGCTTTGGAAGGCTAAAGCGATACTAGCTTCCAGAGCATAAGTGAAAACCAGTTAGTCTCAAAGGTATGCACAGTCAGGCCCAATGACGAGTGCATTGGATAGTAGTCAGTGATGAAGACCGCGTCCATAGGATGGACGTGGCGCCTAGCACGACCAAGCCATGTTCGCCTATATGGCAGGCAACTTGGCTATGGGAGTATTGGCACGAGATCTCATCACAAGATCCACGAAAATATTCTTAGACAACCACCATCTCTATGAGGCAATGGTGGATAGAGGTAACACGGTTAGACCGTATTGCTTCGCAAGGAAATATAAGTGGACTCACAATACCTTAGTCGGTATCATAGATTACTCATACTCAGAGGATTTTGAACAAAGTGGGTAATTGACTTATTGGTCAAGTGGGAGATTGTTAGAGTAGGTGACCAGAAAGTCAATGGTATTGGCTGTTCTGAGAACCATTCGTCAATCTGTGAACAAGTAATATTATGTTAATGAATGTAGTAAGGATTCATAGGCATGAGTTTGTTGTACTTACTGCTTGCATCGTTACTGAAAGATTATGTGGATCGTCCCGGGAAAAGCGCGAATGCGGAAGCGCGGTATAATTAAAAAAATTAAAACGGAATTTAAACATGCTTTTAAATTAAAACACGTTTCAAAGGGTGTGCCTTTGAAATTTTCCCGGGCATTCGGTGTATCTCATGAACGTATAACATAAAATAAATCATGGAGGCCATAGGGTTGAAAATTAAAGAGGGACGAAAATTTAAAAACGAGACCTACCCGTTGTCGTTTTCGTCTTCAACGGCTACACGCGTTGTTCCCCGTTTTGCACCAAGATCTCGTCTTTGAGACCCTCTAATTCGTGACACACAATCCACCCACGTATCTTGCACGTCGTGCTAGCAACGAACAAGTGTATAATTTTGGAGTGGATGAATCAATAACACATTATCAATTAATGGTATTGATTCATCAAGATTCTAATGTTCCAAGAACAAAAGAATCAAGAAAAACTATTTCTTGAGAGAGAGAGGGGGCGGACGAGAGAGATGGGAGAGAGAGAGAAACCGTGTGTGTGTGTTGTGTGTGTGTGTTGGAGTTTCATCATCATCTAAATTGTAGGATGCTAGGGGTTTATATAGAAGAGGAGTTTAATCCTCTTTAAACTCCTCTTTCAAGAACTCTAGTTTGAATAGGATTTTGACCTAGTCAAAGTCCTAGTCAAAGTAGTGTTTTGACCTAGTCAAAACGATCCTAGCCATCCATCTCTCCCATTGATCTCAACCGTTGATTTAATTTAATTTAATGGAAATATTTAAAACCTATTTAAATATTTCCAAGAGGCTAATATAAATATTATTTAAGCCCATTAAATAAATCCTTTTGATAAATCTAATTTATCAATTTAATTCCTTCTATCAAGTAGAAAGAATTATTTCTCCAAGAAAAAATAAAGGACCCGATTAAAATCCAATTTAATCATTCCTTCACTCCAATATTTAATTCCAAATTAAATATTTAATTGTGTGTGGATAGTGTGTGACTCTTTAGGTTCACCATTCAGCTAGACTTGATCGGGTTCCTAGAACCCGTCCGTTACCATGGGTGGCCATCTAGCAACGGTCCATGGCACTAGAGACTAGGTGAAATATTCAGGGATGAACATTTAGGCTCTAACAGTACGCTTGTCCTTCTGTCGACGGTCTCAACACTTAGAGTCTAAGGCACGGAAAATGCAGGTACCCATTTTGGACCTAAGTGTCGGTCTGTCCACACTAAACGCCGCGAGGGAACCCTTCCCTTCTGTTCAGTCACTGTGGCCACAGTTTTAGGGACAAGACCTAGAGCATACATGAGACTCAACTGTCAAAACCTATTGACAGGAGACAGATCCTTTCTTGGAAACTACTGTCACTTTGTACATCAGAACTGCACTAGACATGGCTTATGACTACCAAATGGAATTCTGGCAATCTCTCACCATATCTAAGATACAATCCTGATGTACAGGTAAACTCAGTAATTCCTCAAGTCAAAGGACTTTACCTATACCGTTGGAACCGGGAATACACGTCATACCTAGCAGACCATACTCAAGGTCCTCCGTAAGACGGTTCCCGCGAGTCACCTCAGTCAGCTGCGTCCTAGCAGGCTAACCCACTAACACTGCTTAGACGATCCTCGTCACCCGTCGATGAAACACGACAGCAGATGCTTAGTGCAAGTCTCAAATGGAATCCCGGTACCCATTTTCGGGATTCCTTGACTTGGAGATTTCCGGACTGATTCGGGAAGACTGATTTCATGGACCTACCTCCAAGCGTAGTCCCAGTCCCCGAAATCGAATCTCAGTCCGTGGGCTCTGTTTGCGTAGTGAACAGATATGGAAAAATAGGTGCAAGTGAACACAAACAAAGTAATGCCAAATGAAAATTCACTTCTTTATTCATTATTGATTTATCAAAAACACCTATAATTGTCTAGACATAGGTTACATATACCCGCCAAAATTGGCTTACATGGTCACCTATTCTAACAATCTCCCACTTGACCTTTAAAGCCAATCACCCATATGCCTAATCCCCATCTTCTCAAGATGTTGCGTATGAGCACTTTGCGACATAGGCTTTGTCAGCGGGTCTGCTGTGTTGTCTGCTGAGTTGACTCGGTCCATCCGAACGTCACCTCTTCCTACCATTTCTCTAAAAAGATGGTAGCGTCTAAGAATGTGTTTGGAACGGTGGTGAGATCTCGGTTCCTTCGCTTGCGCTATTGCACTGTTGTTATCACAGAAGATGACAACGGGCTCGGCGATGCTAGGCACCACACCCAACTCTTGGATGTAGTTTCTCATCCAAACCGCTTCCTTGGCAGCTTCTGAAGCTGCTATGTATTCAGCCTCAGTGGTGGAGTCAGCAGTGGTTTGCTTGCTTGGAACTTTTCCAAGCCACTACTCCTCCGTTGAGCTTGAATACATACCCCGATTGAGACTTGGCATCATCGTCATCAGACTGGAAGCTGGCATCGCTAAAGCCTTCCAGAATTAGTTTTCCATTGCCATAGACTAAGAACATTTCCTTAGTCCTCCTTAGGTACTTAAGGATGCCCTTAACTGCATTCCAATGTGCCTCTCCTGCACAGGACTGATATCTGCTAGTCACGCTCAAAGCGTATGCAATGTCAGGCCTGGTGCAGTGGACCGCATATTGGATGCTACCTACGGCAGAAGCATAGGGGATGACTTTCATCTTTTCAAGTTCCTTATCAGTCTGCGGGGACTGTTTCTTGGACAACTTGATCCCATGCCTTATAGGAAGGAACCCTCGTTTGGAGTTGTCCATTCGATATCTCTTTAGGACTTTCTCCATATACGAGTTTTGGGTGAGCCCTAACATCCTTTTAGATCTGTCCCTGACAATCTGGATGCCTAGGATGTAGGATGCTTCACCCAAGTCCTTCATGGAAAACTTGGTTGACAGCCATGCCTTCGTGTTTCCTAACATTCTGACGTCATTTCCAATGAGCAGAATGTCATCCACGTAAAGCACTAGGAACACTATGGAGCTCCCACTGACCTTCTTGTATATACAAGGGTCGGATTCGTTTTTGATGAAGTCATAACCCCGTATTACTTCATCAAATCGAATGTTCCAACTCCGGGAAGCTTGTTTGAGGCCATAGATGGACTTCTGGAGACGACAGACCTTCTGTTCTTCTCCAGTGACCGTGAAACCCTCCGGCTGATTCATATAGATCTCTTCTTCAACGAAACCGTTGAGGAAGGCCGTTTTCACGTCCATCTGCCATATTTCATAGTCATACCATGCTGCTATGGCAAGCAGGATCCGAATGGATTTAGCCATGGCTACTGGCGAGTAGGTATCCTCAAAATCGACCCCGGGTCGTTGAGTGTATCCCTTAGCTACAAGCCTAGCCTTGAAGGTAGTGACCTCTCCATCAACGCCGAGTTTGCGCTTGTAGACCCACTTACAGCCCACTGGCTTAACACCTTTCAGTGGATCTACAAGTCTCCAAACTTGGTTCTCGCTCATGGAGTCCATTTCGGTTTTCATGGCCTCAAGGCATTTCCCAGAGTCGATGTCTGACATCGCTTCCCCGTATGTCTTAGGATCGTTATCCAGAAGATCGGTCGCACCTAGAAATCCATATCTCACTGGAGGTCTGGATTCTCTAGTGGACCTTCGGAGAACGGGAACGTTAGTGGTAACTGTGGGCGCTGACTGTATCGGAGCCGGCGGTTCAGGGGCCGGGGCTGGCCTCCCTTGAGGTTGTCCTTCATGCCTAGCATGTTGGACTTCTCTAGGTAGGTCAGTCCTCCTAGTGTCTATCCTGAATCCTCTAGGTGAGGTTTCCGCGACTGTTTCTGATGGCTGAGTTCCATCACTTGATTCCTCAAGGATCAGCTCATCAGGTTGGATATCCTCCGGGAAGCCTTGCTCCAAGAATACTGCATTCCTTGAAACAAATACCTTTTGTTCCAAAGGGTCATAAAAGTAATAACCTGCAGTTTCTTTAGGGTATCCAACGAACCTGCATAGGCTAGACCTGGATTCTAGCTTATCTCCCACTAACCTCTTGACGTATGCGGGGCTACCCCACACTTTCAAGTAGTTGTAGGATGCAGGCTTGCCGTGCCATATCTCATATGGCGTTTGGGTCACTACACTAGTAGGCGCCAAATTCAATAACTTGGCTGCCGTTTCTAATGCATAACCCCAAAACGATAGGGGCAGTTTGGTAAAACTCATCATGGAACGAACCATGTCCAACAGGGTTCGGTTCCTCCTTTCAGAGACGCCATTTAACTGTGGTGTTCCGGGAGGTGTCCATTCTGATATTATACCATGTTCTTTTAGATAATCTAGGAATTCGGCACTAAGGTATTCACCGCCTCGGTCTGACCGTAGGACTTTAATTTTGCAGTTGGTTTGATTCTCCACTTCAAGTCTGAATTCTTTAAACCTCTCAAGAGCTTCAGACTTGTACCTCATCAGGTAAACATAACCATACCGTGAATGATCATCGGTGAAGGTTATGAAGTAGGAGAACCCACCTCGGGCCTGCGTCCTTAGTGGTCCACACACGTCTGTATGGACCAAGTCCAACAGACCTGTGGCAAGCCTGCTTTGTCCTACAAAGGGCTTCTTGGTCATTTTCCCTCTTAGACAAGATTCACAAGTTGGTAGATCACTCAAGTCCCCAACCTCTAGGTTCTTTGAGTCTACCAACCTTTTCATCCTATCTTGGGATATGTGACCTAGCCTAGCGTGCCACAGACGTGCGTTCCCGTTATATCTAATTTCCGTTTGTGTTGAGCGTTAAGAACGAAATTCGTTTGTTGCAAGATATAGAGCCCATTATGTAATGTACCAAGTAGATGAGCAATTCCACACCTCATCAAATAAAAGCAATTTTTATTGATTTTAAACTCATAACCATTATTGTCTAACAATGGAATGGAAATGATGTTTTTAATCATACTGGGTACAAAATAAACTTGCTCTAATTCTATGCTAATGGTATCACTAATAACTAAAGTGGCGGATCCTACTGCTTCTGCCGAGATGGCCTTGCCATTTCCGAGCTTCAGGATCATGTCCCCGCTACTTAGTTTTCTGCTTCTTTTCAACACCTGCAGATCATTGCAAATGTGAGCTCCACAGCCGGTATCCAATACCCAAGAGGCAGAATTAGTGACCATGTTAACCTCAATCACAAATATACCTTGGTTTGAGAAGAGCTTGGGGCACTCTCTCTTCCAATGCCCTTTCTCACGGCAGTTGATAAATATGTCATATGCCTTCGACTGTTGCTTGGAGACAACCTTTCCCTTTCCTTTGCCTTTCCCCTCTTTGGCAATGGGAACACTCTGAGTGTTCGTAGCTGCTATGACTGCCTTTCCCTTCCCTTTCTTCCTTTTCCAACGTCCGGCACCCTTGCCTTTCGTCTTGGAAGTAGAAGCACCTCCAAACAATACCGAAGGCGTGGACTTCTTAGTCGTTGCCTCGTATTGCACCAACATATTGATCAACTCATGAATACCCTTCTCAAGTGCATTCATGTTGTAGTTGACAATAAATTGATCAAAGGAGGGTGGGAGTGACTGAAGGATCACATCTATGTACGTTTCGTTATCGAGACCTGCCTTTAGGTCCTCGAGCTTTTCCACTAGGGTAAGCATTTTAACCCCATGCTCTTGTACAGAGGATCCTTCTGTCATTTTAGTTCCAAAGAACGCCTTGGTCGCGACATACCTAGTATGCCGGTCCGGGACTGCATAGCAATCCTTAAGGCGAGCCATTATGGAAGGGACATCGTCTAGCCTTTCATATTGCTTCTGAATCTCATTGGTCATCGAAGCAAGTATGATGCTACGAACCTTCCGGTTATCCTTATGCCAAGTCTCGAACGTCTCACGTTCCTCTGGCGTGGATCCTTCCGGTAAGGTCCTAGGGAGAGGCTCGTCCATGACGTAGCCTTGGTTCTCATAATCCAGGACTATCCTGAGATTGCGCAACCAGTCGTTGTAGTTGGTTCCATTAAATTTGTTTGTCTCAAGAATGGTTGAAAGTGGGTTCTTAGACATTTTTAAAATCTACATGTAGAAAACAACGCGCGATCAGCAGAAAGTAAAGACGGTGGTTTGATAAAAATGATTAAATGCTTGGTCTTTAGTCATTTAATCCTCCCACTATTTATACGAAAACACGGTACTCTCAAACGTAGTTTTCGGGAAATCCTTTCCTAGTGGGCTTGGGATCCACAGCGATTTTTCCCATACCCCACTTTTACGATTCGCATGGAAAAGATCCTGTGGGAGGTATTCCATACCATTCTCGTTCCACGAGATTCCCAAGATTATTGCCTCATCCTTTTGCATGATCCCGAGGACTCCAAGCGAATCATGCTAATTAGGCGTTAGACCCGACCCAATCGACCGAGCCATGGACCCACTAGTACCCCCACGACTCGTGAGACAGGTAGCAGCAGCCCATTTTTCGTTCATGACATAGTGCAGCTTCTTTTAAGTACAATAACGTGCCACGACTCGTGAGACCACGCTATTGACCTAAGACAGCTTCCTCACTATGCCACGGATTGGAAGGCATAGACGAACTCCTAGAGTTCATGTCCACTTTATCTAGGGTCTAATATTTTAACATTGGTCCAACCAATGTGAGAGTAATAATGACCGAGATCTCATACTATATCCATACATTCATCCAAAAATGCATAAATGAAATTCATCCATAGCAGTTATACATGATAAATAAAACCCATTCATCCATCACAATAACCACATGCAAAATTAAAGCCTAGCACGCCCCTGTTGGATGATCACAAGCCCGAATCCTATGCGATCCACTGAGCCCGCAGTGGATCTATGGTCAATCTAGGGTTGGTCCTATACTATTACAATGATAGTAACCCAATCATCATTCTGATGGGCCTTGGTCTCTTTTTCTCTTTCTTCACTTCATGGAAAACGCCAAGGGACCTCCGGTCTGTGCTCTCCATGTGGTCCTTCCTTCTTCTCCACCAATTACAAAAATGGAAACCTCACTCCTAGTCTACTCTCATTACATATAAAAAATTAGAAACCCCAGCGAAAACCCGGGGGGAGTACATAAGGAGGGAGGTAGAAAGCCTTATTATTCCAAGGCACTAGAAAGAGAGAAGGAGAAAGCAGTTTAAAGAGGCACACAGGCCCAACAGTAAATTAAACCATACATTCGGTCTAGGGCTCGTGATCATCCATTTCCATCCAACACACATAATTACATGATCCAATCACATAATCATAATATTCCAACAACACATGATTTCCAATCACATCAATCCAAGATGAAAATAAATGAACATGTGCGTAACGTGTGAAAATAAAATATAAATATTGGCAATGTAAATTTTTTTCGTTTTAGGAAAACCTTTCCTCATTATTTTAAGTAAAATAACCCTGGGATTCCAAATCCATTTATTTTACTCCTAAAATAATGTCTTTAGGAATTTAGGAAAAATTGAACCCAAAAAACGAATTTTTCAGAATTAATTTAAAATTAAAAACTGAAAATAAATTTTAAAAAATAAAATTACACTAGGGTTTCAAAACCCTAACCAAGGAGCCACCGGCCGCCGCCGCCTGCAGCAGTCGGCCGCCGGGCGCGCAGGGCAGCAGGCGCTGCCTGCCGCCTCTGCGCGCGCGCAGGCACCGCCTTGCCGGGCGCGCGCGCGCAGGCCCTGTCTGTGTGCGCGCGCGCCTGGCCGGCATCAGTCTGCGCGGCCTGGCGCATCGGCAGGCCGACGCGCGCGCAGGCTCCTTTGCCTGTGCGCGCGCGCTGGCCTGCTGGCCACCGGCCGCGTCCCTGCGTCGTGCGCAGAGCGCGCGCGCAGACGCGCACTGGGCGTGCCTGCCGGGCGCGCGCGCGCAGACGCCTCCGTCTGCGTGCGCGCGCGCCTGGCGGCGCGCCTGGTGCCCGTCCGCGCGCGGGCTCCTCCGCCCGCCAGCCTTGCGCGCGCGCGCGCATGGGCGCGCCTGCCGGGCGCGCGCGGGCAGACAGAGGCGTTTCCATGCGCGCACGCCAGCGCGCAGCCAACCCGGCTGCGCGCTGCCCCTGCGCAGCCGGCAGCGCGAGCGCGCGCAGGCTTCCCATGCCTGCGCGCGCCTGCCCTGCCGGCAGCGCTCGGCTGCGCGCGGCCAGCCTTCCCGGCTGGCCGGCTGTGACGTTTTCTCGTTTTTCAGATTAATTCCCATCCCGATTCCCAAGAAAAACAGAAAATACCAATATTCAGCAATTCACACGAATTAAAAGCAATAAAATAACATGCTTCAAGAATCAAGAAATTCAAGATTTAATTACAACATGCTATTTCACGTTTCATGCTTAAAACGTACATAAACCCTAGGCCTATACACCGAACCGGGCTCTGATACCACTGAAAGATTATGTGGATCGTCCCGGGAAAAGCGCGAATGCGGAAGCGCGGTATAATTAAAAAATTAAAACGGAATTTAAACATGCTTTTAAATTAAAACACGTTTCAAAGGGTGTGCCTTTGAAATTTTCCCGGGCATTCGGTGTATCTCATGAACGTATAACATAAAATAAATCATGGAGGCCATAGGGTTGAAAATTAAAGAGGGACGAAAATTTAAAACGAGACCTACCCGTTGTCGTTTTCGTCTTCAACGGCTACACGCGTTGTTCCCCGTTTTGCACCAAGATCTCGTCTTTGAGACCCTCTAATTCGTGACACACGATCCACCCACGTATCTTGCACGTCGTGCTAGCAACGAACAAGTGTATAATTTTGGAGTGGATGAATCAATAACACATTATCAATTAATGGTATTGATTCATCAAGATTCTAATGTTCCAAGAACAAAAAGAATCAAGAAAAACTATTTTCTTGAGAGAGAGAGGGGCGGACGAGAGAGATGGGAGAGAGAGAGAAACCGTGTGTGTGTGTTGTGTGTGTGTGTTGGAGTTTCATCATCATCTAAATTGTAGGATGCTAGGGGTTTATATAGAAGAGGAGTTTAATCCTCTTTAAACTCCTCTTTCAAGAACTCTAGTTTGAATAGGATTTTGACCTAGTCAAAGTCCTAGTCAAAGTAGTGTTTTGACCTAGTCAAAACGATCCTAGCCATCCATCTCTCCCATTGATCTCAACCGTTGATTTAATTTAATTTAATGGAAATATTTAAAACCTATTTAAATATTTCCAAGAGGCTAATATAAATATTATTTAAGCCCATTAAATAAATCCTTTTGATAAATCTAATTTATCAATTTAATTCCTTCTATCAAGTAGAAAGAATTATTTCTCCAAGAAAAATAAAGGACCCGATTAAAATCCAATTTAATCATTCCTTCACTCCAATATTTAATTCCAAATTAAATATTTAATTGTGTGTGGATAGTGTGTGACTCTTTAGGTTCACCATTCAGCTAGACTTGGTCGGGTTCCTAGAACCCGTCCGTTACCATGGGTGGCCATCTAGCAACGGTCCATGGCACTAGAGACTAGGTGAAATATTCAGGGATGAACATTTAGGCTCTAACAGTACGCTTGTCCTTCTGTCTACGGTCTCAACACTTAGAGTCTAAGGCACGGAAAATGCAGGTACCCATTTTGGACCTAAGTGTCGGTCTGTCCACACTAAACGCCGCGAGGGAACCCTTCCCTTCTGTTCAGTCACTGTGGCCACAGTTTTAGGGACAAGACCTAGAGCATACATGAGACTCAACTGTCAAAACCTATTGACAGGAGACAGATCCTTTCTTGGAAACTACTGTCACTTTGTACATCAGAACTGCACTAGACATGGCTTATGACTACCAAATGGAATTCTGGCAATCTCTCACCATATCTAAGATACAATCCTGATGTACAGGTAAACTCAGTAATTCCTCAAGTCAAAGGACTTTACCTGTACCGTTGGAACCGGGAATACACGTCATACCTAGCAGACCATACTCAAGGTCCTCCGTAAGACGGTTCCCGCGAGTCACCTCAGTCAGCTGCGTCCTAGCAGGCTAACCCACTAATACTGCTTAGACGATCCTCGTCACCCGTCGATGAAACACGACAGCAGATGCTTAGTGCAAGTCTCAAATGGAATCCGGTACCCATTTTCGGGATTCCTTGACTTGGAGATTTCCGGACTGATTCGGGAAGACTGATTTCATGGACCTACCTCCAAGCGTAGTCCCAGTCCCCGAAATCGAATCTCAGTCCGTGGGCTCTGTTTGCGTAGTGAACAGATATGGAAAAATAGGTGCAAGTGAACACAAACAAAGTAATGCCAAATGAAAATTCACTTCTTTATTCATTATTGATTTATCAAAAACACCTATAATTGTCTAGACATAGGTTACATATACCCGCCAAAATTGGCTTACATGGTCACCTATTCTAACAGTTACGATGTCACAACAAACGCCCACAGACTGAAATAACATTTCGGGAAATTGGAACTACGCTTGGAGATAGGTTCATGAAATCAGTTTCACCGAATCAGTCTGAAATACTCCAAGTCAAAGGAATCTCGAGACAGGGCATCGAGAATCCATTTGAGACTTGCACTAAGCATCTGCTGTCGTGTTTCATCGACGGGTGACGAGGATCGTCTAAGCAGTGTTAGTGGGTCGGCCTGCTGGGGAGCGGCCGACTGAGGTGACTCGCGGGAATCGTCATATAGAAGCTACTCGGGCTTGGTCGGTATGACTCGTATTCCCGGTTCCGATACTACGGGATTAGTACTCGGACTTGAGGATCACGGCAGTCCCCTACATACTAAGGCTGTATCTTGGATCTGGTGAAATTTGACCGATTATATCACATGGTCATCATAAGCCTCGTCCGGTGCAGTCGGAGTATGTAAGAACGGTGAATTCCAAGATAGGATCTATCCCTGTCAAAGGATATGACAGCAAGATCTCCTATGCGCTCGGAGATGGTTTAGACTCACAAAGTCTATGGCCATAGCACTTGATGTAGTGGGAAAAGGATTTCCTACGTCGAGTTAAACCTATCTCGAGCATTATGCATAGTTGCCTAGTCAACGATGGGAACCGACCCCTAGACTGAAAGCCGGGAGACAGGCGACAGTAGGACCGTACCCGTACGTATCGAGCGTCGGTAGGACCGCACCTGCGTATAACTCGGAGCCTAAATGTTCACACCATAAATTCACCTAGTCTCTAGTGCCATGGACCGTTGCTAGATGGCCACCCATGGTAACGGACTACTTTAGTTATGAAATAACGAAAAGTAGGTCCAAGTCTAGCTGAAAGGTGAACCTAAAGAGTCACACCCGCTACACCAAATGAAAGGGAATTAATTTGGAATTAATTCCGGGAGAAGGTTTAATTTAATGGAATTAAATTATACTTCTTGGAGATACAAGCCTCGATGTATTATTTGGAATAATCGGGCTTGAGTTCATAAATTAGATTTATGAATTTTACAAAGCATGGGCTTTCCTTTTAATTAGATTAAACGGGTGAATTAATTAATTAATGGGCTTGGTATTAAATAGGATTTAATATAAAGTCCATGGACTATTTAATTTGGAATTAAATAAAGTCCATTCCATTAATTAATTAATGGGCTTAGTATATTAAATAGGATTTTAATATAAAGTCCATGGGAATATTTAATTTAGAATTAAATAGGCCCATTCCATAAAGCCCATCAAAATGGATGGACAAGATTTGATCTAGAGAATGATGAGATGAAGGGCCATGATTAATTTGACTTAATCAAAGCCTAATTTGACTAGGATTTGACTAGGTCAAAATCCTAGTCAAAGTGTGTCTCTTTGGAAGAGTTTGAGAAGGAATAGGAATTCCATCTTCTATAAATACTTAAAAAACACACACTCACACCTAGTATTCTCTACAACTCTCATCTCTCAAAAATTCTCTCTCAAATTCGTCCACCCCTATTTTTCACTCTCCAAGAATATTACTTTGTTCTTCTTGATTTATTCAAGTTAAGAACACAAGAGACATTGATTGCGTTAATTCATAGCGTGTATCGATGTCTCTTCTCCCCAAAATAATTTCTTGCTAGCACAAGGGTTTTTTGCTTTCCGGTGGAGCGAGTGAGATGATTTAGAGGGTCTCTTCTTGAGATCTTGGTGCAAAATGGGGAACAATGCATGTAGCCGAACGAAGACAAAACTACAACCGGGTAGGTTCTTAATTTCGTTTTTTCAGTTTCAATTCTATGGCCTCCATGTTGTGCTTTATTGAACATGAGATACACCGAACGCCCGGGAGAATCAAGGGCACACCCCTTGATTCGTTTATGTATATTATGCATGATTTAAATTCCATTTAATTATGCTTTGTAATTTTTTTTTATTACGCACCATTTCGCGCTTCCGCTATTCGCGTTAATCTCCCGGGACGATCCACATATTTCTTTCAAAATGGTTTCCCGGAACCCCATTTGAGAGTGATGGGCTTTTGCAGAAATAGTGGGAGGGGTTAATGACTAAAGATCAAGTCTTAACTTGAACACAATATTACTATAATCTACTTAATGTTTTTCTGTTTACATTTTGAATGTATATGTCTAAAAATCCACTAACGCAAATACTAGAGGCTAATATGTTTAATGGAACAAACTATAACGACTGGCTGTGAAATCTTAAGATAGTCTTAGATTTCGAGAACCAGACTTACATTCTGGATAAGGATCTTCCTCAGGCAATACCGGATGGGTTAATGCCTCAAGTGGAAGATTGTTAGAATAGGTGACCAGAAAGTCAATTAGATTGGTTGTTGTGGGAACTATTCGTCGATCTTTATCAAAGTAATATTATACTGATGGATAAAGTAAGTATTGATCACTGGCAAAATGTGTTTGTTGTGCTTACTACTCACATTGAATGGCGTTTCAATATCACAACAAATGCCCAGAGACCGATTGGTTAAACCTATTGAGTTGAGCTGCGCATAGGTTGGCGGCTATGAAACCAACTCCTTGAGGGTCGTCTGAAACGTTCCAAGTCGAGTACCCCGAGACCGGGCCTTGAGTGCCCTGAAAAGACTTGCACTAAGTATTGCATTCACTGGGTGAGTGCCAAGTTTCATCGGTGCCAGACGTAGGTCGTCTATGAAATTTTAGTGGGTTAGTTGGCAAGGTAGTAGACTGACTAAACTGACTCGCGGGAATCTCCATATGGAAGCCTTGGAGGCTTGGTCGTTATGACTGGAATTCCCGGTTCGGATAGTACGGGATTAGTCCATGGACTTGAGGAATCATAGTAGTCCCATGCATATGAAGGTTGTATCTTGGATATGGTGAGAGGTGACCGTGTCTTTGATATGGTCATTATAAGCCTTGTCCAGTGCAGTCGGAGTATGTAGTGAGGACGGTGGATTCCAAGAGAGAATCTGTCCCCTGTCAGTATTTGACAGCTATGTCTCCTATGAGCTCTGAGATGGTTTTCGACTCTTTAATTCTACGGTCGTAGCTATTGGTCGAGTAGGGAATGGTTCCCTAGGTCGATCAATAGAGTAAACGCGTTTCGAGTTTGTAGCATAGTTTCCTAGTTCAGGATGGGAACCGACACCTAATTTCTTGCCCTAGACTAAGGCAGAGAGATGGTCGACGGAAGGACTGTACCTGTATGGAATTCGGAGCCTTAATATTCACGCCAACATTCACCTAGTCTCTAGTGCCATGGACCGTTGCTAGACGGCCACCCATGGTAACGGGCATTTCTGAGTAATGGTTAATCAGAAACAATTAATTAAATTGAATTTAATTAATCAATTGTGTTGGGCACAAACCCAAGTCTAGCTGAGGGTGAACCTAAAGAGTCACACACAAATCACTATGGAAGTAGTGGAATTAATTTGGAATTAATTCTGTAAGAAGTGAAATAATATAATTGGATTAAATTAATTCATGGAGAATATAATGATTGGATCATTTATTGGGAAAATTCATTGGATGGATGGCCAAAGAATTAATTAATTGGATTAATTAATTTTGGGCTTAATACCTTTAAATTAATTGGATTAATTTATTGGGTTTTGTTTAATTAATTGATTAGATCAATTAATTAGTGTTTTAAGCTTATGTTTATTTAATTAAATTAAATAAAATTTAGGATTTTAATAACATTTTAAATTAAGTGGATTAATTTTAAACCCATGGATCACTTGATTTAATTTGATTAGATCAAGACAGGTCAAAACCGTTCCATGACTTGAAATCAAAGCTCAAAGGTTCGATGGAAGTTTAAGAGGAGTTGAAAGTCCTCCATGTAAGCAATGATGTGGCTCCATGTAAGCAATGATGTGGCTTGCCATGATGGCTAGGTGGTCCACATATTGTGCTAACATGGTTGGAGGTTGAGCACAAGATGTGTATTAGTGTGTAGGTGGTTTTGGAAACTACCTACAACTACACAACACGTGTATACACTTTTCAACTCCCTAACTTGTACTCTCTTGCACACAAGCCACGAAATTTCCTGCATTTTTCTCTATTTTTGAGTTCTCTTTGAATTGGATTCAAGATGAGATATGAGAAATACGTTTACACTAATCAATAGTGTAATACGTTTTTCGTTTCTTCCTTGATTTAGCTTCTACCTAGCAGTAGATCTGGATTTTCTTTCATAAGTGTGGTGTGGACAAATTAGAGGGGTTCTAATTTGAATCCTAAGATGAACGAAAAAGGAATGAAAAGGGAATGAAAGCTTGTTGCCGTTCTACATGTGAAATGAAAAGGTAATGTTACTATTTAAATTATTGTACCTTTTTGTTTTCTCCTCTAGCCACATGTTCAAGCATATTTTTCTGTATGTTATGATGCTTTTGAATACACCAAACGCCCGAGAATTCAAAGGGAACACCCCTTTGAAATCGTTTTTAATTTTCGTTTATTTTACGCTTCCGCCGCGTTCCCGGACTGTACCGATTCTTTCAGTGGTATCAGAGCCCGGTTCGGTGTTGTGGCTTTAGGAACAACATGTTTTTATGTGATGAGCATGTTCAACATGTTTAATTTGCTTTTGGAAAGCATGTTTTACGATTTTAAGGAAGATTATGTGTTTAGAAAAATATGTGTTAATTTTTCTTTTAATTCTGGATATCCATGCAGTTTTTGAAAATTGGATTTTCTGTAAATGCATGTTTTAGTTATAGTTTTAATGCAGAAATTTAAAAAAAAAATCTGGTTCAAAATAGTGCAGCCGGCAGCTACAAGCCGCACAGTGCCAGCGCGCGCGCAGAAGCTGCAGGCACGGTGTGCGCTGGCGCTGGCCGGCAGCGTGCACCAGTGCCCGCGCAAAGATGGCTGAGAACGCACGCGCAGCGTGCAGGCAGGGGAGTTTGCACGCGCGCGCGCGGCTGGCAGTGCTACCGGCCGGCCGGTTTTGAACGGCTGGGCCATTTTTGCCGTTTTTACCTCAAAATTGGATTTTCCAAATTTCTGCATATTTTCTGAAATGATTAATTTTGGCGAATTTTAATTTTGGTTAAATTGGATTTTTCTTAAATTAAATTGTGCCTTAGGTTAAGTTGAAAATGGTTTCCAAACAAAAAAAAAATATTTTTTGGTACATTGGATGTATGATACTTGATATTCATTTTTTAATTGTATTATTAATATATATATATATATATTTCTACATATAATTATGTTGTTGTTTATGATATTGGGTATCATTTTTATAAATGCATTGGATGTATTTATTTGTTAGGCATGTTTATATTTGATATAAATGTATATTAATTTTTTATTGGATAAACAATGGGGATGATCACAAAGCCCATGGCCTTTATGTATGGTTTAATTTTTGTTGGGTGTGGCCTGCGTGCCTCATTGTTTTATTATTCTCTCTCTCGTTTTTAGCCTTGAAATAATAAGGCTTGCTTTCTCCCTCCTTTTGTACTCCCCCCAACTTATGATTGGGGTTTCTTATTTAAGTTGTAATGAGTGTAGTTAGGTTGGTGAGGATTTATTTTTTATAATAAATTGTAAGGAAGCACTTCCATGGCGATGGACGCCCAAGAAGAGGCCCGTTGGGCAGAGCCCACGATGGAGAGTCCAAAAGATTGAAGAGGTCTTACAAGGCCCACTAGAATGATAATAGGTTATAATTTTGTAATAGTGTAGGCCACCCTAGATTGACCATCGATCCACTACAGGCTAAGTGGATCTCCTAGAATTGGGCTTGTGATCATCCAACAGGGGCGTGCTAGGCTTATTTTTTGCATGTGGTGTATGTTTTAATAATTGATGTATGATGTGTTTGCAATGCATCCTTCATATTCAAAGTTAAAATTCGAGCATGCAAAACTTTCTTAATGATGAGGTCTTAGTCACTAATAAACTTAACTCTCACTTAGATGGTTCAAGTAAATATTAGGCCCATTAATGGATTAAAAAGTCAAATGGTTTGATTTAAATCCAAGCCTTCTATCCATAGCAATGTAGTGAGAAAGCTACTTTCACCCATTTTTGGTCTCACGAGTCGTGGCACGTTTGGAATGAAAGAAAGTTGTGCTATTATTATGAACAAAGGAATATGCTCCTATTTCCCTGTCTCACGAGTCGTGGGGGCCAATAGTTGAGATATTCATTTGGTTGATGGGTCGGGCCTAACTCTGAGTAACATGATTCGCTTGGAGTCCTCGGGGTCATGTGAAGGGGCGAGGCAAAATAACTTGGGGATCTCATTGGATGAGAATGGTATAGGTTACCTCCCACAAAGCCTTTTTCTGTGTGAATCGTAAAATCGGGGCATGGACAATTGCGTTTGTGGACCTCAAGCCCACTAGGAAATGGTTTCCCGAAATCCCATTTGAGAGTGATGGGCTTTCGCAGAGATAGTGGGAGGGGTTAATGACTAAAGACCAAGTCTTAACTTGACATAATATTACTATAATCTACTTAATGTTTTTCTATTTACATTTTGAATGTATATGTCTAAGAATCCACTAACGCTAATACTAGAGGTTGATATATTTAATGGAACAAACTACAACGATTGGCTGCGAAATCTTAAGATAATCTTAGATTTTGAGAACCAGACTTACATTCTGGATAAGGATCTTCCTCAGGCCTTGCCGGATGGATTAATGCCTCAAGAATGCTTGGCGTTCGAGAAGATGCATGTTGACCATCTGCAGGTCGGCAGCATCGTGCTGGCCTCGATGTCTAACGAGATCCAGAAGCAGTACGATAGGCTAGATGATGTTGGCTCGATTATGCTTCATTTGCAAGATATCTATGCGGTCTCGGACCGGTATGTTAGATACGCTCAATGAAGGCATTATTCGGAGTTAAGATGACAGAAGGGTCGTCTGTACAAGAGCATGGAGTGATGATGCTATCCCTTGTGGAGAAGCTCAAAGACCTCCAAGCTAATCTTGAAAAAGAGACGTACATCGACGTGATCCTTTAGTCTCCTTCTACCTCCTTCGGCCAATTTATTATCGACTTGATAAATATGTTGGTCCGGTACGAGGCAACGATTGAAAAATCTGCGCCGACGGTACTAGTAGGAGAGGCTTCAACCTCAGAAGAGAAAGGCGAGGGTGCCGGACGCTGGAAGAGAAAAGAAAACTAAGACAACATCATCTGTTGCAAACACTTCGAGTGATCCTGGTACACCACTGGGCGGAGGTAAAGGAAAGAGAAAGAGGGTTCAGCAGTCAAAGTCATAGATTCCAAACGATGTGTGCATTAACTGCCGCGAAAAGGGACATTAGAAAAAGGAGTGTCCCAAGCTCCTTTCCAATGAAGGTACATTTGAATTGAGTACCAACATGATTATTATTCTACTCTTCGGTATTGGATACCAATTAATCATAATCTGCGAATGGTTTGCAGATGGTTATGAGTAGAAAGCCCAGACAGGTCCTAAGGCTAAGGGATGGCAGGGCCATTGCTGCAAAGACTAGGGACTAGTTAGCCTTAGCATAGCAGTGATCATGTTAGGATAGAGTTTGAAAGGAAATATGTAACCTGGCATGATTGAAGTATGTTTTTATGTACTGTTGGATAGTTTTTAATTACATACGTTTAATCAATAAAATTGCTTTATTTGACAAAGAATGACTATTCTTGTCTGCTAGGTGGGATACATAATTATCCTTAAATATTATCCCATAATCGGATTATTAGTACTCAATATCAAATGATTAAAATGGATAATCAAGATAAACTTATGAATTTGGCATCCATAAGCTAGGATGGTTTTTCCTTTAGTTAAGGACGAGGAAGTTGGAAGATTCAAAGAGTCCAGCAATAGACAATTTGAGTCGACTAGCTTACAAGTCCTCTCTGAGATAGAAAGACTGTAAGGCTACTTTGTTGGAAAAAAATGGGCTTGCCAAAAGTCTATCGGATTGGATCCATTTAGACATTCGTAGGTTAGTAAATACACAGCACCAGAAGAGGGTTCACAAGTCTAAGGACCTTGGATAGGTTCGGGGAATTAGAATTGGAGTGGTGAACCAAGCTGATTGCAAAATTAAACCTCTCGATTCGATCGAAGGGGCGTGTATTTAATACGAGTTCTTGAATATTCGGATGAGAATGGAATAAGGATTGAAGATGTGTTCTTCATGCACATTTTGTGGAGGGTTGATTCTGAAATGCTATAGCGATACTAGCTTTCAGAATCATGTGAATAATGTTTAGTCTCAAGATGTATGTACATTTGGACTTAATGGTGAGTGTGGTGGCTTGGAAATGTTTCAAGCGGGATACCACGACATGTCAGTATGAAATTCGAATGTATGGCGACTTTGGAAGTTGTTTTTGGAAAGTGGTTTGGATTGAAAACTGCTTCCATAGGATGAATGTGGTTCCTAGCATGGCCGAGCCAATAGTTGCCTTGGAGGCGAACAACTAGGCTTTGGCAAAAAGAATTTTGGGCCGGAGATCTCATCACAGATCCACGGAAAATTCTTAGACAACCACCATTTGCAGACAACAATGGTAGGAAGAGGTGACACGGTTGGACGGTGTCACTTCGGCAGAGAAATATAGTAGACCTACCAGAACGAGCCGGTATCATAGATTGCTCATGCTCATAAGGCTCTGAGCAACATGGGTAATTGGCTTTGTGGTCAAGTGGGAGATTGTTGGAATAGGTGACCAGAAAGTCAATTGGATTGGTTATTCTGGGAACTATTCGTCGATCTATATCAAAGTAATATTATACTGATGGATAAAGTAAGTATTCATCATTAGCAAAATGTGTTCGTTGTGCTTACTACTCACATTGAATGGCGTTTCAATGTCACAACAAATGCCGAGAGACCGATTGGTTAAACCTATTGACTTAAGCTGCGCATAGGTTGGCGGCTATGAAACCAACTCCTTGAGGGTCGGTCTGAAACGTCCAAATCGAAGACCTCGAGACTGGGCCTCGAGTGCCCTGTAAAGACTTGCACTAAGTATTGCATTCACTGGGTGAGTGCCGAGTTTCATCGGTGCCAGACGTAGGTCGTTTGTGAAATTTTAGTGGTTAGTTGGCAAGGTAGTCGACTGACTCGAACAGACTCGCAGGAATCGTCATATGGAAGCCTTGGAGGCTTGGTCGATATGACTGGAATTTCCCGGTTCAGATAGTACGAGATTAGTCCTCGAACTTGAGGAATCACGGCAGTCGCATGCATATGAAGGTTGTATCTTGGATCTGGCGAGAGGTGACCGTGTCTTTGATATGGTCATTATAAGCCTTGTCTAGTGCAATCGGAGTATGTAGTGAGGACGGTGGATTCCAAGAAAAAATCTGTCCCCTATCAGTATTTGACAGCTATGTCTCCTATGCACTCTGAGATGGTTTCGACTCTTTAAGTCTACGGCCATAGCGATTGGTCGAGTAGGGAATGATTCCCTAGGTCGATCAATAGAGTAAACGTGTCTCGAGTTTGTAGCATAGTTGTCTAGTCCAGGATGAGAGCCGACACCTAATTCCATGCCCTAGACTAAGACCGAGAGATGGTCGACGAAAGGACTGTACCTGTATGGAATTCGGAGCCTAAATGTTCACGCCAACATTCACCTAGTCTCTAGTGCCATGGACCGTTGCTAGACGGCTTCCCATGATAACGGGCATTTCTGATTAATGATTAATCAGAAATAATTAATTAAATTAGATTTAATTAATCAATTATGTTGTACACAAGCCCAAGTCTAGATTTGGGTGAACCTAAAGAGTCACACACAAATCACTATGGAAGTAGTGGAATTAATTCTGGAAGAAGTGAATTAATTTAATTGGATTAAATTAATTCAATGAGAATATAAATGATTGGATCATTTATTGGGAAAATCCATTGGATGGATAGCCAAGAATTAATTAATTGGATTAATTAATTTTGGGCCTAGTACCTTTAAATTAATTGGATTAATTTATTGGGTTTCGTTTAATTAATTGATTGGATCAATTAATTATTTTTTTGAGCTTATGTTTATTTAATTGGATTAAATAAACTTCTGGATTTCATTAAGGTTTTATATTAATTGGATTAATTTGAAATCCATGGATCACTTGATTTAATTTGATTAGATCAAGACCGGTCAAAACCAGTCCATGACTTGAAATCAAAGCTCAAAGTTTGATGCAAGTTTAGGAGGAGTTGAAAGTCCTCCATGTAAGCAATGATGTGGCTTGCCATGATGGCTAGATGGTCCACATATTGTGCTAACATGGTTGGAGGTTGAGCACAAGTTGTGCATTAATGTGTAGGTGGTTTTGGAAACTACCTACAACTACACAACACATGTATACACTTTTCAACTCCCTAACTTGCACTCTCTTGCACACAAGCCACGAAATTTCCTGCATTTTTCTCTATTTTTGAGTTCTCTTTGAATTGGATTCAAGATGACAACATGAGAAATACGTATACACTAATCAATAGTGTAATATGTTTTTGTTTCTTCCTTGATCTAGCTTCTACCTAGCAGTAGATCTGGATTTGCTTTCATAAGTGTGGTGTGGACAAATTAGAGGGATTCTAATTTGAATCATAAGGTGAATGGAAAAGGAACGAAAAGGGAATGAAAGCTTGTTGCCGTTCTACATGTGAAATGAAAAGGTAATGTTACTATTTAAATTATTGCACCCTTTTGTTTCCTCCTCTAGCCATATGTTCAAGCATATTTTTCTGTATGTTATGATGCTTTTTGAATTCAAAGGAAACACCCCTTCGAAATCGTTTTTAATTTCATTTATTTTACGGTTCCGTGTTCTTTCACCCTATACCAAGACGCTATTACACGATCGTGTTCATGTATAGACTACGGCAGAGTATGTGTGATGATGGACTTTCAGGCACCTCCCCATCACACGTTATACTCCTCATGCGGGACCCTGAGGGGAAGGGTGTATGGGGAAGTGCATGATTGATATAGAATATGAGTGGCTCCCAAAGCGATGCGCCTACTGTCATCTTCTTGGACATACTGAGGACCATTGCCGGAAGTAGACGAAGGAGGGACCACCAAAACCTCATCAGGTCTACGTCGAGCGCCACAAACAACCATAGAGTGATGGGGCTGGGACCTCAACCATGCGGCAACATGAGAATAGTGACTACATAGCTGCTCCAGCTAACCTACAAGTGGCTTTACAATGCCCTCCGGTCATAGAGAAGGGTAAAGAAATCATCGTTCATAATTTGTTTGCCGCCCTACAGGATGTAACTGAAGACAACATCGAATCTCAAGGCCCTAAAAGAAGTAGCCCATTAATTGGTGTTCAATGATAATCAGAGCCTCTTGGAACGTTCGGGGTCTCAACAAACGGGACCACGAGTATGCGGTGCATGACCTTATTGCGGAATTTAGTATTGAAGATATTGGATTATTAGAAACTAGAGTTTCGGAACAAAATGCGAGGGGGATTCAAACTAGCTATAGAACCAAATTGGCAATGGTACATTGACTACAGCTCGGGTCCCGGAAATCGAATATGGTTAGGATGGGATGACTCGAATATTCGGGTTAACGTGTTGGATGCCACGGATCAATTGATTCACTGTCGAATAGAGAGACGAAACACACAGCTTGGTTTTTATGTTACATTCATATACGGAGCCAATGAACTCTCAGCGCGGCGATCACTTTGGACCTCTATTACGACGCTAGCGGCTCCACTTGAGGAATGCGCTTTGGTTGCTATGGGTGACTTTAACGCAGTACTTGACTCTAGTGAGATTAGTGGGACTTCTCATGTCCAACATGGTGTCATTGAAGAATTCGCCAAATGCCTTTCCACGGCTCGACTTGCCACTTTACCTATGACTGGAGCCCAATTTTCATGGCATAACAACAGCTCAGGGGATCGAAGCCAGTGGCAACGCCTAGATCTTATGATTGTGAATGAGTGTTGGCTTGCTACCTGGCCGAACATGTATTATTTGTGCTCGACACCTCGCACATCCGACCACAGTCTTTGATTCTTGGTTTGGCCTAGGTGCAGGCATGAGGGAGGCCTCTTCCGCTTTGATAACTTCATGTCTAACGAAGAAGATTTTCTCCTCACGGTTGCGAAGACATGGCAACGTGACATCTGTTGGAATAGGTGACCAGAAAGCCAATAGGTTTGGCAATTTGTAACCTATCCGACAACTTGATGTGAATGTGATATTATTATGTGATGAATAAGATGAGTATTCGTCACCAATGGTACCTTCTTTGTTGCGCTCATCTTACATTTGTTAAAATGGTGTTTAACTTATATCGCAACAAAGCCCACAGACCATGGATAACAACTCGTGCAGTTGGGCCACGCATTGGATGGTGGTCATGAAACCAACTGATTAAGAGTTGGGTCTGAAACGTTCCAAGTCGAGGACCTCGAGACAGGGCATCGAGAGTCCTAATGAGACTTGCGTCAAGAGTCGTGTTCATTGGATGAGTGCCGTGTTTCATTGGCGACAAGCATGGGACGCCTACACGATCTTGATGGGTTGGTCGACTGGGGTCGAGCCGACTGGACTGACTCGCGGGGATCATCATATGGAAGCCTTGGAGGCTTGGTCGGTATGATTGGATTTCCCCGGTTCCGATAGTACGGGAGTAATCCTCAGACTTGAGGAATCATGGCAGTTACGTGCACAGGACGGCTGTATCTTGGATCTGGCGAGAGGTGATCATTCTGTAAGATGATTATTATAAGCTTTGTCCAGTGCAGTCAGAATGTGTAGCGAGGACGGTGGATTCCAAGAAGAGGATCCGTCCCCTGTCAGTATGTGACAGAGGTATCTCCTATGCACTCGGAGACACGTTCATGCTGTTTGAAGCTGTGGCCACAGTGGTTGGTCGAACAGGGAATGGTTCCCTGTGTCGACGCAATGAAGCATACGTGGTCTCGAGTATTAAGCATAGATGCCTAGTCAAGGATGGGAACCGACGCCCAATTCCATACCCCAGACTAAGGCCGGGACACGGTAGACGGAAGGATCGTACCCGTACGGAATCGGCGCCTAAATGCTCACGCCAATTCACCTAGTCTCTAGTGCCATGGACCGTTGCTAGACGGCCACCCATGGTAACGGGCCCTTGTGGGACACGGGCCCAAGTCTAGCTGAGGGTGAACCTAAAGGGTCACACAACAAATCACCGAGGAGGTTGAGAGATCGACTTGGAGTCAATCTCGAAGGATAAAATAAGTAATTGGATTACTTAAGGGAAAGTCCATTGGATGGACGGGCCGATATTGTATCGGGCTTCCATTTAATCGGTAAATTGGATTTTCGATTAAATATGGAAAGTTGAGATGTTGAGACGTTGGATCTTTTTAATTGGATTAAAAGATCGACGGGAATAATTTAAGTGGACATTGAATTGGATTTAATATTGGGTTCGTCGTAATTGGATTACGATAAATCCCGGTCCGTTAAATTATACCCGAGAGGAGAAATAATTCCTAATTTGGAATAGGAAGAAGTTGGACTTCTTCCCTTAATTAAACATAGCCGACATGCTCCCTTGGAGGAAGCAAAATCAGCCATGTTGCATGCTAGGTGGTATGTTGACTTGTCTCTTTTGGAAAGAGACAAATCAACTCCAATCAAGCTCTTCCCTTTTGGTATGATTTGATCATACCATAAATTTTGGTAGGCTTGATTGAAGAATTGATGGTGATTGATTGGAATGAATCTAGACATCCTTGGATGAACTTAGACACATTCCAATAATCACATTAATTATGTATATATATATTAGAATATACAACACCTAGCATAAGTGATTCATTATTCATCTTTTTCTAGGAAAAAGAGAAGACAAAAATCCTCTCCTCTCTCTCAAAATTTTCGTGCTCCCTCCCTCTCTTACACTTGTGTTCTTCACTTGATTTTGAATCAAGAAGAAGAACAAAGTAAGTTTAAGAGAACACTAATTCATAGTGCTCTTCTCTTAAACCGATTCCTTCCTAAACCCGTTCTTTTCTAGCAAGAAGAACGTGTGTTCCTTCCGGTGTGGTGTGGATCACCTTTGGAGAATCCATACGTTTGGATTTCGTGAGCATTCCGGAGAAGGAACAACGCTAGTAGCCGGGAGCATACGCTAAACAATCAAAGGTAACGGTTTATTACGCTTTGATTGATTTCATTTGTATATCTATGCCCTATGTGTTTAAATATGTGTTTTAATATTTAACATCCTACATCGAACGCCCGGTTGAGCACCCAAGGGTACACCCCTTGGGATTCGCGTATTTTGAATTTGATTTAAATTTACGCAATTTCTCCCTTCCTCGCTTCCGCTCGCGCTCCCGGGCGGATCCGCTTGTCCTTCAACATCTACGGTGTACTAATGTATTCGGTGACCCGTAAGATCAAACTGATGAAGACTGTTTTTCAACAGAAGAGAAAAAAGATTGGAGACCTCTCGATGAATGTTCAACAGGCCCGCGAATGCCTTCGCGATGTCCAGCTCCTCTTATAGCGCTACAGCAACTCAACACTGTTCACCGACTTGGATAAACTATGCAGACTGGTTTACTCGAGACCAATACTCCAAGAGCAGGCCATGTTACAGCAACGCGCTAAAATGAATTGGCTAAGGGATGGAGACCATTGTACACGTTTATTCTTTCAGAAAGTTGATGTCCGTAGGGCCAAACTGAAAATCCTACGACTACAGGCTGAGGATGGCGCAATTCTACATGATCCATCTCTGATCGGCCTAGAATTTATTCGGTACTTTGAATCATTTCTCAGTGGACCTCGGATACGCACTAATATACAACTTGACTATTTGGTTGCACATCTTACGGGGCGACTCAATGAGGAGGACTCATTACATATGATTCGATCGATTACTCATGACAAAGTGAAGGCCGCAACATTCGTTATTGCGGATGACCAGGCCCTGGGGCCGGATGGATTCATCGCCTGCTTCTTCAAGAAGGTGTGGCCTGTAGTTGGTGATGATATCTGTGAGGCTTTTGTGAATTTCTTTCGTACTGGCCGTCTACTAAAACAAGTAAATGCTACTATTATCACACTCATTCCGAAGGTCCAGCTTCGTAATTCAGCGTCGCAATTCCGCCTATTGCATGTTGTAATATTCTTTATAAGATCATCACAAAAATAAGTATTGAACGCATTAAAGGGAGCCTGCCACAGCTGGTTAGCAATGCTCAAACCGCCTTCATTCCTGGTAGGCGAATTGGAGATAATATCATGTTGGCACAAGAATTGATGTATGGGTATAATCGAGCGAATCTGCCACCACGATGTGCCCTTAATACCGATTTAGGGAAAACATATGACTCAGTCAGTTGGGACTTCCTGTTAGAGATAATGCGAGTATTTGGGTTCCATGCTAAGTTTATTGCTTGGATTGAAGAGTACATTACCACACCGTCGTACTCTATTCTTCTAAATGGCCAGCTGCAGGGGTATTTTAAAGGTACGCGAGGACTTCGTCAAGGCGACCCCATTTCTCCTTATCTTTTTGTTTTGGTCATGGAGGGGTTGCACGCTATGCTTCGAAAGAATATCAACAAAGAATACTAGATTCGGGTATCACTGGCACTACAAGGAACTGCGCATTTTCCTCTTGTTCTTTGCTGATGACCTCCTATTTTTTAGAGAAGGGACGCCGGCATCGGTGGCGATTTTACAGGAGGGGATGGAGGATTTTGCAGCAGCCTCCGGGTTACATCTTAACACCGATAAGAGCCAACTTTTTGTGTCTAAAGCCGCAGCCCCATACTCAAACGCTATTGCGGCAACAGTGGGCATTCCGATCACCTCCCTTTCAGTTCGATATCTCGGTGTGCCGCTAAGCCACTCGCGGCTGAGGATAGAGGACTGTCGCCCCCTCCTTGATAAGATTGATAGTCAGATAAGCTCTTGGGGTGCCATACAACTCTCTTTCGTAGGACGAGTTCAACTTATCAAATTTGTGCTTATTGCTATTTGCCATTTTTGGGCGATGGCATTTATTTTGCTTAAGGGGGTCCCTAAGGCGATTGAATCCAAGTTTCGTAAGTTTTTTGGCAAGGCAACGGAACAACGGGAGTAGCTAAAGTATCATGGGACCAAATAACTAAAGGACTCTACGAGAGGTGGACTGAGTATTCCATCGTTAGAACGGATGAATGTGGCACTAATGGGTGGCCAGCTTTGGGATATCATCTCAGCAAGGGACTCTCTTTATGGGTGAAGTGGATTCGCCACACCCGACTCCGACATTCATCAATCTGGACAACGAACATACACTCGGGATCATGGGGATGGCGCAAACTATTAAGCAAGCGAGACCTCTTCCTGTCGGGGCTAGAACTTAAAATAGGCTCGGGACGATCCTTTCTATTATAGAATGACCCCTGTCATGCCCGTGGAGTGTTGCTCTCTATTATCCCTAATGGACCCCGGCTTACGGATATTTCCTCAACAGCAACATTGCAAGCAGTTATTGTGGACGGCGAGTGGCGTTGGCCTTCCCGCACATGGTCCCCGACCCTCCAGGATATTGAGTCAAGCCTTCCACTTGTTCATGGAGGACAGGATGAAGTGGTTTGGTGAACAAGTACAGGAGAATACACAATAGCGTCGAGCATGGCGCTGTTGACGACAGACGAGGCAACAACTGAATGGCACCCATTACTTAAGGGAGCGCTCAAGATCCTGAGGAATTCGTTCATCCTCTGGCTCGCGATTCAATGAAAACTTAGCACCATGGACAAGATTTGGCTTCAGCACCTTGATTAGTGTCGTGTTCTTTGTGATCACCAGGTGATGGAGATGCACGGCCACTTATTCTTTCAATGTACATTTTCGATGCAATGCATTAGGTGGATCAGACTTCTCCTCCCATTTCCATGGTCGTATAGAGAGTGGACCAGGGCAATTCGATGGGCGGCCAAACGTTGGCGGGGAAACATATTGTTAATTACTCTTACCGGACACTCCTGGGGGCTATTGTATACCACATCTGGAAAGAATGGAACAATAGGAAATACAACTCACAACGTATGGAACCCGAATCTGTGGCAGAATTAATTCTACAACAGCTGAGGATCGGATCATTGGCATGAACTTTCAAGATACACTACAAACTAGGGCTTTGTATAGACTTTGGCACATTGCTTGGTAGGGGATTTTGGTACCCCTTCTACATTATTTATACATCTATGAACCTAACCTTTCCCAAAAAGCTTTTCTATTAGTACATCAAATTAGAAAACTGGATATAAGAAAACTTCAAAGCTATCATATTTCCATTTAGAGAAATGCAAATTTTTGTATAATCATGAAAAATATTGGCCAATTTAGAAAAATATAATGACCTAATATGAACACAATATTTAGTTAAGATAAAAACAATCCTAAAAACTCAACCGATTTAGATAATTCATGTTCAAGGTAACATTAATTAAGGGAGAAGTATAAACTGACCAACCCATTATTTCCTCTAGAAAATTAAATAAATGAAAATCACACAAATTAATGCTGAAAAATTAGAAAATGAAAATCGCACAAATTAATGCTGAAGATTAAATAAATAAAAATCATACAAATTAATTGTAACTTGCCTTCAAGCGAAGTGGCATGATTTGTGTAGTGATTAAAAAAGTTAAATTAACTTACAATTGAAAAAACAACAAAAAACATACTAAATAAGTTGTCGAAGTACTTCCACTATTGAATTTAAAATGGCAAACTTCGCCTTCTGATGGGAAAGCTTCAAATATAGAAACCAAGCAACATACGATAATGGCCACATTACGACCGAAGAAGTCATTACCCAAGTAATGGAAAGCAGTAACTTGGGGCAGAACTAAACTTATTGAAACAAAGACATAATAAGTCACCAGGTAACTGAAATGACTAAATCGGAGAAACAAATAACCAATTAGAGTATCTATCTTCATTTTTCTGAAATTTTAATGATCTAATATCCCAGCTTAAATTTAGGGATATACTACATTAATTATATTATTTAGAATATTAATTTTAAATAAAACCAACCAATAGAAAATTTTTAATTTTAATTAAAAAAACTCAAAATTTTAAAGAATTCAGAATTTTTGGTCAAATTAATCTATTGTGGTCAACTATCGTTTTGCTTTATATAAATATATATGTATATATAAATGTAGAAACGCTAAATGTCGTACTCTGTCTATATCACTAATTTAAGCATTCGTGTTTTCATTTTTTAATTTATCAAGTTTCTTAATTTTTTCAGAAGGTTAATTTAGAATTGTTATTAAATACAAAAATAAAAAAGTTCTGTCAAATTTTGGTATTTTAGGGTATTAAATTCATATCTACTGAAGAAAATGGCAGCTCCAGTTTTTGTTCAGTCTTGTTAGAGTCGCGTATGGGAGTATAGCACTAGCACTTTCATTAGGGGTTTTATTTGCTTATGAAAGAAAGCGTTTTTTTATTAACGTGAGTTTGTATTTCTCTTTGTTAGAGTAGCACCTTTTAGTTAATTCAGGGTTGGTTAATTAGTTAGGGTTGTTAGTAGTTAATGATGGTTATCAAGAAAGAGTTAGTGCTATAAATGCCTAGCTTTTCTACATTCAATACAGTTAATACACAAGATTTTCTTCTGAAATTAGAAACACTCTCTTGCTCTCAGCTCATCTTCATCACTATGGCTGCTCTTTTCCGTAGCTTCAATATCACATACCAACATGGTATCAGAGCCATCTATTGATGGCCTCTAGTATCTCCCTTTTTTTTTCCTAGGCGTCTCTAGTATAGAAAACAACAAGGAAAAGGTGCAGGTGTTAGAGCCCTTCCATGGAGAGCCCACGAAGAAGGACGACAAAGGGAAGAAAACATAGATTCGACTTTAATTTGCTACGAATGTAGATTACTGAAAACCCAGGAACTGTCCTGGCATCCACTGTTCTAACTGGGCAAAATTACTTGGCGTGGAGTAGATCCATCAACATTGCCCTGCGAGTAAAAATAAAATTAGGGTTTATTACTGGAAAGAACTCCAAGCCAGATGAAAGCTCAGCTGAGTACGCACAGTGGGCAAGAGAAGACGGATTGGTATTTCTTGGATTTTAAATACTATTTCTAAAGATATTATGCAATCTTTCCTCTACATAGAGACTGCTAGAGAATTATGGCTGGAAATAGAGGCCAGGTATGGGGTTAATAGTGGCCCTAGGATTTACCAGTTACAAAGGGAGATTGTGTCGGCCTCATAAGGAAATATTTTGGTATCTAGGTATTTTGTGAAGATCAAAACTCTGTGGGATGAACTGGGATGCTTGACTGCTTTACCTTCTTGTAGTTGTGGGGCATCGAAACAATTGGCACGTCAAAAGGAAAGGGACCACTTAAATGCAGTTCCTTATGGGACTCAATGAGACATTTGAACAGGTTAGAGGACAGATATACTGATGCAAGAACCTCTGCCCAGCGTTGCCAAGGCATATTCCATTGTGTTGAGTGATGAAAGAAAGAAGGAAATTAGCTCAACAATCTCAAACCCAGTGCAGAATATGGCAATGCAAATAGGAGGATTCCAGTGGAAGAAGAGGAATATCCAAGACAAAAGGGACAGAAGTGCAACCACTGCGGAAAGCCAGGACACTTGAAAGAATTATGTTTTGAAATTTGTGGGTACCCTGAATGGTACGAAACACTGGTGGAGCAAAGGAAAAAGAAAGGAAGTGGCACCAACAGTCGAGCTTTTAGCAGCACTTCTAGCTAGATCACAGAGCAGGAATCAGCACAAAATGCAATGGATGAGGAGGCAATTATAGACTTTATTTAGAGATGAGTTAAAAAAGGATAATGGATGAAAACCATGATCACTCGGATTCTTATGTGTCTGCAGATTTCGCAGGTAAGTTAGCACTGAACGCTGTTCTTGATTATACTAAATATTAGATTATCGATAGTGGAGCTACATCACATATGTGTAATGATCTGACCTTATATCATGATACCAAGCAACATAAGCCTAATTTATATATTCACTTGGCTGACAGTTCAAAGCAACATGTTGACACAATTGGAAATATATACCTTGCAGAAAATCTAAAACTTAGCAGTGTGCTTCATGTTCTTATTTTGAAATTCAATCTTTTATCTGTGAGTAAATTGTGTGATGACACTGATATAAGGTTCAAGCTTTACCCCTCATATTGTGTTTTGCAGGACCACAGGACTAACAAAATAATAGTTGTAGGAAGATTGATAGGAAAATTGTATGTCCTGGATTCCAACTCTTTCAAGGCACATATTATTGAGAAATTGTTAAATAAATTCCCTGAAAAGGGTTTAGTGGTTAGAACCTTAAATCTTGATGTATGGCACAAAAGGCTGGGACATACATCTTCTACTGTACTAAAACACATGAAATTCTTGAATAAAAAGCAAATGTGATCTAACCCTTGTGTGATGTTTATCCCCTTGGAAAACAGCACAGAAACCCTTTTCCCCTCAGTGATTCACATGCTGAAAACCCTTTTTGATATTGTGCACATGGATGTTTGGGGCCCTTACAGCTAGCCATCTCTATCTCAATGCACTTATATGTTAACTTTGATTGATGATCATAACAGATGCACATGGACCTTTTTAATGAGGACATAAATCTCAAACAACATCCCTCTTTAAAGCCTTTCACAAGATGATCTTAACTCAATATGAGAGAAAGATTAAAATAATTAGAACGGATAATGGGACATAATTCACAAACCAAGAATGCCAAAAATTCATGATTGGCAGAAGGCACTATACATCAAAAGACTTGCACCTACACACCCCAACAGAATGGGGTGGTTGAGGTCAAGCATAAGCATCTGTTGCAAATTGCTCGTGCTCTCATGTTCCAAGCAAACATGCCTAGCATGTTCTGGTCAGAAGCACTCCTCACAGCAACCTACATCATTAACAGACTCCCTACACACATTCTAAAATGAAAAACTCCCTATGAAGTTTTAAATAAGAAATTACCAGCTTATGATCATATGAGGATCTTTGGTACACTTTGCTTCGCTGCCAATGTACAACCCCATAAGAAGAAATTTGAATGTGCGGCTATAAAAGGGTTTTTTTTAGGGTATGCTTCTAGACAAAAGGGATATAAAATTTATGATTTAAATGCACACACCCTGTTAATCTCTAGAGATGTAACCTTTCACGAAGAAATTTTCCCTATGTGGGCAAACTGTTGGACCCTATCACATGCCCACTACCTACTTTGCATAGAGGATTTAGACCATATCTATGACAGGGATACATGTGCAAAACAAACAGACACTGAGGTAGATGCACCACAAACTGACACTCTACAAGAAGACTCAGTCACTGTTCCTGATGCTATAGAACCATTAAGGAGGTCCACTAGGATAGCCAGTAAACCTGCTTGGATGCAGGATTTCCATTGTTATTACACTCATGATACAAACCCTATACCTATTATCACTGAAATTCATCCTTTGTCTTGTCCCTTCTCTGTCTAAGTTTCAGGAACCTAGAAGCTTCAAGCAGGAAAACCAAACTCAAGAATGGAGATTGTCCATGAAGAAAGAGCTGGATGCAAAGCTCAAAAACGACACTTGGGACATCACCCCTCTACCAACGGACAAACGTCCGATAGGGTGCAAGTGGGTGTTCAAATTGAAGCTTAAGGCAGATGGGACAGTTGAGAAACATCAGGCTCGACTGGTCGCAAAAGGATACAATCAAGTCGAAGGCATCGACTTTGTGGAAAGCTTTTCCCCGGTAGCGAAGGCAGTCACAGTAAGAACATTGCTAGCAGCGGCAGCCATAAGAGGTTGGGAACTCCATCACATAGATATCAACAATGCCTTCTTTACATGGGACATTGGAGGAAGAGATCTACATACAGCCCCCGGAAGGATATGAGGTACCAAGTGGACAAGTCTGCAAACTAAAGAAGGCACTGTATGGCTTGAAACAAGCCTCATGACAGTAGAATGCAGAATTCACATCCAAAATTGCAAATTTTGGGTTTCAGCAATCCAAACATGACCATTGTTTGTTTACAAAGCAGACTCCTTCAGGCTTGTTGATACTCTTGGTTTATGTTGATGATATCCTCATCGCGGGTGATTCTTTTTGAAAATATACAAGATATCAAGGCATACCGTCACAGCCTTTTCACAGTCAAGGACATAGGGGTAGCAAAGTACTATCTAGGCTTACAGATAGCAAGATCACCACAAGGAATCACTGTCACCCAAACCAAATATGTTCAGGACCTGTTGAAGGACTCTGGTTTGATCACAGCACGGCCAGCTACTGCTCCGCTTCCTGCATGGATCAAATTCAGAGTGGATACAGGCAATGCTATCCCCAATCCAGAAGCATATAGAAGGCTTGTTGCTAGGGTGTTGTATTTGGGTGTTGCTGGACCTCCATGTCCAGGTGCCCACACGTATTCTCTTTTATTGTGACAACCAAGCAGCCTTACATATAGCTGACAGATCAAAACCATTTTGATCCAAGTCCATCATGGGCCTAATATTTCAACTTAGTCCAACCAAGTGAGAGTTCGAGATTATTGACTAAGACCTCATCATATTAATATTTTTCATGCATAAATATCCAATATTATAAAGCATTAAAATAAATGTATCGCATGTAAGTAAATCTAGCATACCCCTGTTGGATGATCACGAGTCCAACCTATGCGACCCACTGAGCCCGCAGTGAGTCTATGGTCTGTCTACGGTGGTCCTACACTATTACAACAAATTAACCCAATGTCATGCCAATGGGCCTTGTACTTTATTTGTTTCGCCTTGATTTCTCACCTTGGGCCTCCGTCTAACGTAGGCCTCCTTTGTCTCCGTGGGCTTGCCTTATTATACATAAAATGTAAAACCTCCCAAAAAAACTCCTAACTACTCTCATTACAAGAGAAATGGAATACATGGGAAATAAAAGGAAAAAGACATGCCTTAACATCATGAGGCGTAAGTGGGAGATAATAGTCCCAAATCAAGAGGCACGCAGGCCCCACCCAAAAGAAATTTAAAACCATACACAGGTCAATCGGCTTCGTGATCATCCCTGAAGGACAAGCGGATCCGCCCGGGAGCGCGAGTGGAAGCGAGAAAGCGAGAAATTGTGCGTAAATTTAAATCAAATTCAAAATACGCGAATCCCAAGGGGTGTACCCTTGGGTGCTCAACCGGGCGTTCGATGTAGTATGTGTAAATATTAAAATATATATTTAAGCACATAGGGCATAGATATATAAATGAAATCAATCAAAGCGTAATAAACCGTTACCTTTGATTGTTTAGCGTATGCTCCCGGCTACTTGCGTTGTTCCTTCTCCGGAATGCTCACGAAATCAAACGTATGGAGTCTCCAAAGGTGATCCACACCATATCGGAAGAAACACACGTTCTTCTTGCTAGAAAAGAACGGGTTTAGAAGGAATCAGTTTAAGAGAAGAACACTATGAATTAGTGTTCTCTTAAACTTACTTTGTTCTTCTTCTTGATTCAAAATCAAGTGAAGAAACACAAGTGTGGGAGAGGGAGAGAGCACGAAATTTGAGAGAGAGGAGAGGGATTTTTGTCTTCTCTTTTTCCTAGAAAAAGAGATGAATAATGAATCACTTATGCTTGGTGTTGTATATTCTAATATATATACATAATTAATGTGATTATTGGAATGTGTCTAGGTTCATCCAATAATGTCTAGATTCATTCCAATCAATCACCATTAATTCTTCAATCAAGCCTACCAAAATTTATGGTATGATCAAATCATACCAAAAGGGAAGAGCTTGATTGAAGTTGATTGTGTCTCTTTCCAAAAGAGATAAATCAACATACCACCTAGCATGAAACATGGCTGATTTTGCTTCCTCCAAGGGAGCATGTCGGCCATGTTTAATTAAGGGAAGAAGTCCAACTTCTTCCTACTCCAAAATAGGAATTATTTCTCCTCTCGGGTATAATTTAACGGACCGAGTTTTATCGTAATCCAATTACGACGAACCCAACATTAAATCCAATTTAATGTCCATTTAAATTATTCCTGTTGATCTTTTAATCCAATTAAAAGATCCAACGTCTCAACATCTCAACTTTCTATATTTAATCGAAATTCCAATTTACCGATTAAACGGAAGCCCGATACAATATCGGCCGGTCCATCCAATGGACTTTCCCTTAAGTAATCCAATTACTTATTTTCCTTCGAGATTGACTCCAAGTCGATCTCTCAACCTCCTCGGTGATTTGTGTGTGACCCTTTAGGTTCACCCTCAGCTAGACTTGGGCCCGTGTCCCACAAGGGCCCGTTACATGGGTGGTCGTCTAGCAACGGTCCATGGCACTAGAGACTAGGTGAATTGGCGTGAACATTTAGGCGCCGATTCCGTACAGGTACGATCCTTCCGTCTACCGTCTCCCGGCCTTAGTCTAGGGTATGGAATTGGGCGTCGGTTCCCATCCTTGACTAGGCATCTATGTTTAATACTCGAGACCACGTATGCTTCATTGCGTCGACACAGGAAACCATTCCCTGTTCGACCAACCACTGTGGCCACAGCTTTAAACAGCATGAACGTGTCTCCGAGTGCATAGGAGATACCTCTGTCATATACTGACAGGGGACGGATCCTCTTCTTGGAATCCACCGTCCTCGCTACACATTCCGACTGCACTGGACAAGGCTTATGATAATCATCTTACAGAATGATTACCTCTCGCCAGATCCAAGATACAGCCGTCCTGTGCACGCGACTGCCACGATCCCTAAGTCTGAGGATTACTCCCGTACTATTGGAACCGGGGAAAACCAATCATACTGACCAAGCCTCCAAGGCTTCCATATGATGATCCCCGCGAGTCAGTCCAGTCGGCTCGACCCCAGTCGACCAACCCATCAAGATCGTGTAGGCGTCCCACGCCTGTCGTCGATGAAACACGGCACTCATCCAATGAACACGACTCTTGACGCAAGTCTCAATAGGACTCTCGATGCCCTGTCTCGAGGTCCTCGACTTGGAACGTTTCAGACCCAACTCTTAATCAGTTGGTTTCAATGACCACCATCCAATGCATGGCCCAACTACACGAGTTGTTATCCATGGTCTGTGGGCATTGTTGCGATATAAGTTAAACACCATTTTAACAAATGTAAGATGAGCGCAACAAAGAAGGTACCATTGGTGACGAATACTCATCTTATTCATCACATAATAATATTACATTTACATCAAGTTGTCAGATAGGTTACAAGTCGCCAAACCTATTGGCTTTCTGGTCATCTATTCTAACAATCTCCCACTTGACTTAAAGCTAATCGCCCATTGACCTCGAACCTCTTATTCAGATGGTGAGTATGGGCAACTTGCGACATGGGCTTAGCAAGTGGATCTGCTATGTTTTCTGCGGAGCTGACTCGGTCCAATCGAACGTCACTCCTGCTATCCATCTCTCTAAGAGATTGGTAGCGTCTAAGAATATGCTTGGATCGTGATGAGATCTCAGTTCCTTTGCTAGCGCTATCGTCCCGTTGTTGTTATCATAAAAGATAATTACAGGCTTAACAATGCTAGGTACTACATCCAACCCTTGGATGTAAGCTCATCAACCAAACCACTCCTTAGCAGCTTCCAAAGCCGCTATGTATTCAAAACTCTATGGTGGAGTCCGCCGTGGTAGCCTGCTTGGAACCCTTCCAAGTAACCACGCCACCATTTAGTCTAAATACAAAACCAACTGAGATTTGACATGATCGTCATCCGACTGGAAGCTAGTGTCGCTATAGCTTTCCAGTATCAACTCTACACTGCCGTAAGATCAAGAACATGTCCTTAGTCCTTTTTCAGGTACTTTAGGATAGTCTTGACTGCACTCCAGTGTGCCTCCCCAAACACACGACTGATATCGGCTAGTTACGCTCAAAGCGAAAGCCACATCAGGTCTATTGCACTGAACAACATACTGTATGTTGCCTACGGCTGAAGCATAGGGGATGTCCAACATCCTTTTAAGCTCCTCATCAGTCTTAGGAGACTGCTTCTTGGATAACTTAATTCCATGCCTCATAGGAAGGAATCCTCGTTTTCAGTTCTCCATCTTGAATCTCTTCAAGACTTTCTCAGTGTAACGAGGACTGGGCCATTCCTAACATCCTTTTAGATCAATCCCTGTAGAATCTTGATGCCAAGGATGTAGGATGCCTCGCCCATTATTCCTTCATGGAGAATTGAGTTGACAACCAAGGCTTTAGTGGTACCCAACATCTTAGCGTCATTCCCAATGAGCAAGATGTCATCCATGTAAAGCACCAGAAACGCAACTGAGCTCCCACTGATCTTCTTGTATACACAAGGATCGGACTCATTCTTGATTAAATCATATCCCCGTATGACTTAATCAAAACGTATGTTCCAGCTTCGGGAAGCTTGTTTGAGGCCATAGATGGACCTTTGGAGACGGCAGACCTTCTGCTCTTCTCCAACAGTTGTGAAACCTTCCGGTTGATCCATATAGATCTCTTCCTCTACGAAACCGGTTGAGGAAAGCCGTTTTCACGTCCATCTGCCATATTTCATAGTCATACCATGCTGCTATGGCAAGCAGTATCCGAATGGACTGAGCTATTGCTACAGGCGAGTAGGTTTCCTCAAAATCGACCCCGGGTCGCTGAGTGTAACCTTTCGCCACAAGCCTGGCCTTGAAGGTTGTAACCTCCCGTCAGCTCCGAGCTTACGTTTGTAGACCCATTTACACCCTGCAGGTTTAACCCCTTTGGGTGGATCTACTAGGGTCCAAACCTTGTTTGTACCCATCGAGTCGCATCTCGGATTTCATGGCCTCAAGCCACTTGTCCGAATCGATGTCCGACATCGCTTCCTCCGTATGTCTTTGGATCATTATCCAACTGACCGGTCAGGCCCAGAAATCCATACCTATCAGGTGCATGGGATACTCTGGCCGACCTACGGAGGACTGGAACAATATCAGTGGGAACCACTGGCTCAGATGTCACTGCCGCCTCATGGGGTACCTCACTTGATTCCTCAAGGAGTACCTCATCGCGTCGACTATCCGATGGAAAACCTTTTCCAAGAACACTGCGTTTCGCGAGACAAAAACCTTTTGCTCGGAGGGATCATAGAAATAATACCCCCGCAGTTTCTTTCGGATAGCCGATGAACCTGCATAAACTAGACCTCGAGTCCAGTTTATCTCCCACTAATCTCTGACATATGCTGGGCAACCCCACACTTTCAAGTATTTGTAGGAGGCAGGCTTGCCATGCCATATCTCATATGGCGTCTGGGGATACCCTTTTAGATGGCCCCAAGTTCAAAACTTTGGCCGCCGTCTCAAGAGCGTATCCCCAGAAGAAAAGGGGTAGTTCGGTAAAACTCATCATGGATCGGACCATGTCCAACAAGGTCCGATTCCTCCTTTCAGACACACCATTAAGCTGCGGTGTTCCAGGAGGGGTCCACTGAGAGAGAATCCCATTCACTTTTAGATAATCAGTAAACTCACCACTCAAATACTCTCCACCTCGGTCCGACCGAAGGGCTTTGATCTTTCGACCGGTTTGGTTCTCTACTTCAAGTCTGTATTCCTTAAACCTTCCAAAGGCTTCAGACTTGTACCTCATCAGGTAAACATAACCATACCGTGAGTGATCATCGGTAAAGGTTATGAAGTACGAGTACCCACCTCTAGCCTGAGTATTTAGTGGACCACAGACATCTGCATGGATCAAATCCAATAGACCACGTGGCTAGCGTACTTTGTCCAACAAAGGGTTTCTTGGTCATCTTTCCCTTTAGACAGGATTCGCAGGTCGGTAGGTTGTCCAAATCGTCTATTTCTAGACTCTTTGAGTCCACCAACCTTTTTATCCTATCTTTAGAGATATGACCTAACCTCGCATGCCATATCTGTGCGTTATTATGATCATCACATTTTCGTTTGTGTTCTGCAGTCATAATCCAATTAGACTGTTGAAGTATGTACAGACCGTTGACCAATGTACCAAGCAAATGAGAAATACCATCTTTGATATTGAAAAAACCATTTTTATTGATGGTAAATTCATATCCCTCCTTATCAAGGACCGGGATGGAAACAATGTTTTTAATCATGCTAGGTACATAGAAACAGTCGTTCAGTACAATCCTAACATGACTACTAACGGCCTCCGCAGCAACGGCCTTGCCATCGCCTAGCCTCAGGATCATCTCATCCTTGGTTAGGCCTTCTGCTTCTTTGCAGTGCCTTGCAAATCATTGCAGATGTGAGCACCACACCCGGTATCCAATACCCATGAAGCAGAATTAGTAATCATATTAACTTCAACCACAAACACACTTGGGTTGGAGAGGAGTTATGGGCACTCCCTCTTCCAATGCCCTTTCCCTTGGCAATGCATGCAGACATCATTTGCCTTGGACCGCTGGGAACCACGGGCCTTCCCTTTCCCTTTGCTCGGTCCAACCGGAGCAACAGGGACACCCGGAGCGTGAGCAGGGGCCACAACCGTCTTCCCTTTGCCCTTCTTCTTCTTCCAGCGTCCGGCCCTCTTGCCATTCACCTTGGAGGTTGAAGCCTCTCCTATCAATACCGCCGGGCGCCGACTTGTGGGTCGTTGCCTCGTATTGGACCAGCATGTTGATCAACTCATGAATAGACTTCTCAAGTCCGTTCATGTTTGTAGTTTACAACAAACGGGTCATAGGATGGAGGAAGCGACTGGAGGATCACGTCAATGTACGTGTCATTGTTAAGCCCAGCTTTAAGGTCCTCGAGTTTCTCCACTAAGGAAAGCATCTTGACCCCATTGTTAGAATAGGTGACCATGTAAGCCAATTTTGGCAGGAATATGTAACCTATGTCTAGACAATTCTTTGGTATTTGATAAAAACATTTATGAATAAAGAAGTGAAAATTCATATGGCAATACTTTGTTTACGTTCACTTATCTGCATTTACATTTCTGTTCACTACGCAAACAAAGCCCACGGACTGAGTAACGTTTTCGGGGACTGGGACTACGCTTGGAGGTAGGTCCATGAAATCAGTCTCACCGAATCAGTCCGGAAATCTCCAAGTCAAGGAATCCCGAAAATGGGTACCGGGATTCCCTTTGAGACTTGCACTAAGCATCTGCTGTCGTATTTCATCGACGGGTGACGAAGGTCGTCTGAGCAGTGTTAGTGGGTCAGCATGCTAGGAAGCAGCTGACTGAGGTGACTTGCGGGAACCGTCTTACGGAGGACCTTGAGTATGGTCAGCAAGGTATGACGTGTACTCCCGGTTCCAACGGTACAGGCCCAAGTCCTTTGACTTGAGGAATTGCTGAGTTTACCTGTGCATCAGGTCTGTATCTTAGATATGGTGAGAGATTGCCAAAATACTCTTGAGTAGTCATAAGCCATGTCTAGTGCAGCTCGGGTGTACAAAGTGACAGTAGTTTCCAAGAAAGGATCTGTCTCCTGTCAAAAGGTGTTGACAGTTGAGTCTCATATATGCTCTGTGTCTTGTCCCTGAAATGTGTGGCCACAGTGACTGAACAGAAGGGAAAAGGTTTATTATATTATATTTATTCTTTTAGCCTTTTGGAATATTTAATAGGATTTAAATATTCCATTAAATTAAAATCAACGGTTGAGATGGAAAGGGGAGATGGAAGGCTAGGATTCGTTTGACTAGGTCAAACACTAGTTTGACTAGGACTTTGACTAGGTCAAAATCCTAGTCAAATTAGGTTACTTAGAGTTTGAGTTTAAAGAGGATTAACTCTTCCTCTATATAAACCTCTAGCTTCCAACATTTGAGAGATTGATGATTCTTGAAACACACACACAACACACACTCTCCCCTTCCTCCTACCTCTCATCCGCCCCTCTCTCTTTCTCTAGCAAGAAAATATATTTTTTTTAGTTCTTTTTGTTTTTGGAACATTAGAACTTAGACGAATCAATACCGTTAATTGATAACGTGTTGTTGATTCGTCCACTCCAAAAATTATACACTTGTTCGTTTCTAGCACGACGTGCAAGATACGTGGGTGGATCGTGTGTCACGATTTGGAGGATCTCAAGAACGAGGTCTTGGTGCAAAATGGGGAACAACGCGAGTAGCAGTTGAAAGACGAAAACGACAACGGGTAGGTCTCGTTTAAGATTTTCATCCCTCTTTATTTTTCAACTCTATGGCCTTCATGATTTCTTTAATTGTTTTATGATCATGAGATACACCGAACGCCCGGGAACCTCAAGGGCACACCCCTTGAGCGTGTTCTTTAAATTAAAAGCATGCCTTTTATTTTAATATGTTTATTTTTACCGCGCTTCCGCATTCGCGCAATTCCCGGGACGATCCACCGGATTTCTTTCAGTGGTATCAGAGCACGGTTCGGTGTATAGGCCTAGGGTTTATGTGCGTTATAAGCATGAAACGTGAAATTGGCATGTTTTTTATTATATCTTGATTGTTCTTGATTTTAAGCATGTCGATTTTATTGCTTTTGATTCGTGTGAATTTATGAATGTTGGTAATTTTCTGTTTTTCTTGGGAAACGGGGTGGAAAATTGAACGGAAAACGAGAAACGACGCAGCCGGCCAGCCAGGAGGGCTGGCCGCGTGCAGGCAAGGGAGGCTTGCGCGCGCCCGCGCAGCCGGCCGCGCAGGGGCAGCGCGCGCGCACGCAGACAAGGGTGTCTGCGCGCGCGCGCCCGGCAGGCGCGCTCGCGCGCGCAAGGCCGCGCGCCTGCGAGTCCGCGCGCGGACGGGCCCTGGGCGGCGCCGCCAGGCGCGCGCGCACGCAGACGAAGGAGTCTGCGCGCGCGCGCCCGGCACGCGTGCCCAGTGCGCGTCTGCGCGCGCATTGCGCACGGCCGGCAGCCAGCAGGCCAGCGCGCGCGCAAGGCAGGGGAGCCTGCGCGCGCGGCGGCCTGCCGGCATGCCGGGCCGCGCAGCGCGCTGCCGGCCAGGCGCGCGCGCACGCAGGCAAGGGGCTTGCGCGCGCGCGCCCGGCCAGGCAGTGCCTGCGCACGTGCCAGCGAGCCGCCGCCGCGGCAGCTACTGCTGCTAGGGTTTCAAAAACCCTAGCAGTATTTTTATTTTATTTTTTAATTATTTTCAGTTTTAATTTTAAATTAATTCTGAAAAATCGTTTTTTTGGTTCAATTATGCCTATTTTTCTAAAGACATTATTTTAGGAGTAAAATAAATTGGATTCAAAATCTCGGGGTTATTTTACTTAAAATAATGAGGAAAGGTTTTCCTAAAACAAGAAAATATTATTACCAATATTTGTGTTTTTATTTTTCACACGTTGTGCAAATATTCATTAATTATTTTGGATATTTATGATTGGAAATCATATGTTGTTGGTATTATGTAATTATGTGATTGGACCATGTGATTATATGTGTTGGATGGAAATGGATGATCGCGAGCCCTAAGACCGGATGTATGGTTTATTTTCTGTTGGGCCTGTGTGCCTCTTTTACTGCTTTCTCCTTCTCTCTTTCTAGTTGCCTTGGAATAATAAGGCATTCTACCTCTCTCCTTATGTACTCCCCCCGGGTTTTCGCTGGGGTTTCTATTTTTAATATGTAATGAGAGTAGACTAGGTGTGAGGTTTCCTTTTTTGTAATTGGTGGAGAAGAAGGAAGGACCACATGGAGAGCCCAGACGGGAGGCCCCTTGGTGTTTTCCATGAAGTGAAGAAAGAGGAAAAGAGACCAAGGCCCATCAGCATGATGATTGGGTTACTATTAATGTAATAGTATAGGACCCACCCTAGATTGACCATAGATCCACTGCGGGCTCAGTGGATCGCATAGGATTCGGGCTCGTGATCATCCAACAAGGGCGTGCTAGGCTTTAATTTTGCATGTGGTTATGATGATGGATGAATGGATTGTTTATTTATCATATAACTGCTATGAATGGTTTATTTACGCATTATGGATGTATTTGTAGATATTTATTTGAGATCTCGGTCATTTCTTACTCTCACATTGGTTGGACCAATGTCAAAATATTAGACCCTAGACAAAGTGGACATGAACTCTAGGAGTTTGTCCATGCCTTCCAATCCATGGCATAGTGAGGAAGCTGTTTTAGGTCAATAGCGTGGTCTCACGAGTCGTGGCACGTTATTGTACTTAAAGGAAGCTGCATTATGTCATGAACGAAAAGCGGGCTGCTGCTACCTGTCTCACGAGTCGTGGGGGTACCAGTGGGTCTGTGGCTCGGTCGATTGGGTTGGGTCTAACGCCCAATTAACATGATTCGCTTGGAGTCCTCGGGATCATGTGAAAGGGTGAGGCAATAATCTTGGGAATCTCGTGGAATGAGAATGGTATGGAATACCTCCCACAGGATCTTTTCCATGCGAATCGTAAAAGCGGGGTATGGGAAAAATCGCTGTGGATCCCAAGCCCACTTGGAAAGGATTTCCCGAAAATCACGTTTGAGAGTACCGTATTTTCGTATAAATAGTGGGAGGATTAAATGACTAAAGTCCATGCATTTAATTATTTTATCAAACCACCGTCTTTTTATTTTCTGTTGATCGCGCGCTGTTTTCTAAAAATGTAGATTTTAAAATGTCTAAGAACCCACTTTCCACCATTCTTGAGACAAACAAATTTAATGGAACAAACTACAACGACTGGTTGCGCAATCTCAGGATAGTCCTAGATTACGAGAACCAAGGCTACGTCATGGACGAGCCTCTCCCTAGGACCTTACCGGAAGGATCCACGCCAGAAGAACGTGAGACGTTCGAGACTTGGCATAAGGATAACCGGAAGGTCCGTAGCATCATACTTGCTTCGATGACCAATGAGATTCAGAAGCAGTATGAAAGGCTAGACGATGTCCCTTCCATTATGGCTCGCCTAAAGGATTGCTATGCAGTCCCGAACCGGCATACTAGGTATGTCGCGACCAAGGCGTTCTTTGGAACTAAAATGACAGAAGGATCCTCTGTACAAGAGCACGGGGTTAAAATACTTACCCTGGTGGAAAAGCTCGAGGACCTAAAGGCAGGTCTCGATAATGAAACGTACATAGATGTGATCCTTCAGTCATTCCCACCCTCCTTTGACCAATTTATCGTCAACTACAACATGAACGCACTTGAGAAGGGCATTCATGAGTTGATCAATATGTTGGTGCAATACGAGGCAACGACTAAGAAGTCCACGCCTTCGGTATTGTTTGGAGGTGCTTCGACTTCTAAAACGAAAGGTAAGGGTGCCGGACGTTGGAAGAAGAAGAAAGGAAAGAGAAAGGCCGTCAAAGCAGCTACGAACACTAAGAGTTTTCCCATTGCCAAAGAGGGGAAAGGCAAAGGAAAGGGAAAGGTTGTCTCCAAGCAACAGTCAAAGGCATATGACATATGTATCAACTACCATGAGAAAGGGCATTGGAAGAGAGAGTGCCCCAAACTCTTCTCGAACCAAGGTATATATGTGATTGAGGTTAATATGGTCACTAGTTCTGCCTCTTGGGTATTAGATACCGGCTGTGGCGCTCACATTTGCAATGACTTGCAGGTGTTGAAAAGAAGCAGAAAACTGGGGTAGCGGGGTCATGATCCTGAAGCTTGGGAATGGCAAGGCCATCTCGGCAGAAGCAGTAGGATCCGCCACTCTAGTGATTAGTGATAATATTAGCATAGATTTAGAACAAGTTTATTTTGTACCTAGTATGATTAAATACATCATTTCCATTCCATTGTTGGACAATAGTGGTTATGAGTTTAGAATCAATAAAAATTGCTTTTATTTGATGAAGTGTGGAATTGCTCATCTACTTGGTACATTACATAACGGACTCTATATCTTGCAACAAACGAATTTCGTCCTCAATGCACAACACAAACGAAAATTAGATAATAACGGGAACGCACGTCTGTGGCACGCTAGGCTAGGTCACATATCCCAAGATAGGATGAAAAGGTTTGTAGACTCAAAGAACCTAGAGGTTGGGGACTTGAGCGATCTACCAACTTGTGAGTCCTGTCTAAGAGGGAAAATAACCAAGAGGCCCTTTGTAGGACAAAGCAGGCTTGCCACAGGTCTGTTGGACTTGGTCCATACAGACGTATGTGGACCACTAAGGACGCAGGCCCGAGGTGGGTTCTCCTACTTCATAACCTTCACCGATGATCATTCACGGTATGGTTATGTTTACCTGATAAGGTACAAGTCTGAAGCTCTTGAGAGGTTTAAAGAATTCAGACTTGAAGTGGAGAACCAAACCAACTGCAAAATTAAAATCCTTCGGTCGGACCGAGGCGGTGAATACCTTAGTACGGAGTTCCTAGATTTATCTAAAAGAACATGGTATAATATCAGAATGGACACCTCCAGGAACACCGCAGTTAAATGGTGTCTCTGAAAGGAGGAATCGAACCCTGTTGGACATGGTTCGGTCCATGATGAGTTTTACCAAATTGCCCTTATCGTTTTGGGGCTATGCACTAGAAACGGCGGCCAAATTATTGAATTTGGCGCCTACTAGCACATTGACCCAAACGCCATATGAGATATGGCACGGCAAGCCTGCATCCTACAATTACTTGAAAGTGTGGGGTAGCCCCGCATACGTCAAGAGGTTAGTGGGAGATAAGTTAGAATCTAGGTCTAGCTTATGCAGGTTCGTTGGATACCATAAAGAAACTGCGGGTTATTACTTTTATGACCCCTTGGAACAAAAGGTGTTTGTTTCAAGAAATGCAGTATTCTTGGAGCAAGGCTTCCCGGAGGATATCCAACCTGATGAGCTGATCCTTGAGGAATCAAGTGATGGAATCCAGCCATCAGAAGAAGCCGCGGAACCCTCACTTAGAGGATTCAGGATAGACAGCCGAAGGGCTGACCAACCTCGAGAAGTCCAACATGCTAGGCATGAAGGACAGCCTCAGGAACAGCCAGCCCCGGTTCCTGAACCACCGGCTCCGATACAGTCAGCGCCCACAGTCACCACTGACGTTCCCGTTCTCCGTAGGTCCACTAGAGAGTCCAGACCTCCAGTGAGATATGGCTTTCTAGGTGCGACCGATCTTTTGGATAACGATCCTAAGACTTATGGAGAAGCGATGTCTGACATCGATTCCGGGAAATGGCTTGAGGCCATGAAAGCCGAAATGGACTCCATGAGCGAGAACCAAGTTTGGAGTCTTGTAGATCCACCGAAAGGTGTTAAGCCAGTGGGCTGTAAGTGGGTCTACAAGCGCAAACTTGGCGTTGATGGAGAAGTCACAACCTTTAAGGCTAGGCTTGTAGCTAAGGGATACACTCAACGACCCGGGGTCGATTTTGAGGATACCTACTCGCCAGTAGCCATGGCTAAGTCCATTCGGATACTGCTCGCCATAGCAGCATGGTATGACTATGAGATATGGCAGATGGACGTGAAAACGGCCTTCCTCAACGGTTTCGTTAAAGAAGAGATCTATATGGATCACCCGCAGGGTTTCACGGTCACTGGAGAAGAACAGAAAGTCTGTCGCCTCCAGAAGTCTATCTATGGCCTCAAACAAGCCTCCCGAAGTTGGAATATTCGATTTGATGAAGTAATACGGGGTTATGACTTCATAAAAAACGAATCCGACCCTTGTGTATACAAGAAGGTCAGTGGGAGCTCAATAGTGTTCCTAGTGCTTTATGTGGATGACATTCTGCTCATTGGTAATGACGTTAGAATGTTAGGAAACACAAAAGCATGGTTGTCAACCCAGTTTTCCATGAAGGACTTGGGTGAAGCCTCCTACATCATAGGCATCCAGATTGTCAGGGACAGATCTAAAAGGATGTTAGGACTCACCCAAAACTCGTATATGGGGAAAGTCCTAAAGAGATATCGAATGGACAACTCCAAACGAGGATTCCTTCCAATGAGGCATGGGATCAAGTTATCCAAGAAAACAGTCCCCACAGACTGATGAGGAACTTGAAAGGATGAAGGTCATCCCCTATGCCTCCGCCGTAGGTAGCATACAATATGCGGTCCACTGCACTAGGCCTGACATTGCGTACGCTTTGAGCGTGACAAGCAGATTTCAGTCCTGCGCAGGAGAGGCACATTGGAATGCTGTTAAAGGCATCCTTAAGTACCTAAGAAGGACTAAGAAAATGTTCCTAGTCTATGGCAATGGACAACTAATTCTGGAAGGCTTTAGCGACGCTAGCTTCCAGTCTGATGACGATGATGTCAAATCTCAATCGGGGTACGTATTCAAAACTCAATGGAGGAGTAGTAGCTTGGAAAAGTTCCAAGCAAGCAACCATTGCTGACTCCACCACAGAGGCTGAATACATAGTAGTTTCAGAAGCTGCTAAGGAAGCGGTTTGGATGAGAAACTACATCCAAGAGTTGGGTGTGGTGCCTAGCATCGCCGAGCCCGTTGTCATCTTCTGTGATAACAACGGCGCTATAGCGCAAGCAAACGAACCGAGATCTCATCACCGTTCCAAACATATTCTTAGACGCTACCATCTTCTTAGAGAAATGGTAGGAAGAGGTGACGTCCGGATGGACCGAGTCAACTCGGCAGACAACACAGCAGACCCGCTGACAAAGCCTATGTCGCAGAGCGCTCATACGCAACATCTTGAGAAGATGGGGATTAAGCATATGGGCAATTGGCTTTAAAGGTCAAGTGGGAGATTGTTATAATAGGTGACCATATAAGCCAATTTTGGCAGGAATATGTAACCTATGTCTAGACAATTCTTTGGTATTTGATAAAAACATTTATGAATAAAGAAGTGAAAATTCATATGGCAATACTTTGTTTACGTTCACTTATCTGCATTTACATTTCTGTTCACTACGCAAACAAAGCCCACGGACTGAGTAACGTTTTTCGGGGGACTGGGACTACGCTTGGAGGTAGGTCCATGAAATCAGTCTCACCGAATCAGTCCGGAAATCTCCAAGTCAAGGAATCCCGAAAATGGGTACCGGGATTCCCTTTGAGACTTGCACTAAGCATCTGCTGTCGTATTTCATCGACGGGTGACGAAGGTCGTCTGAGCAGTGTTAGTGGGTCAGCATGCTAGGAAGCAGCTGACTGAGGTGACTTGCGGGAACCGTCTTACGGAGGACCTTGAGTATGGTCAGCAAGGTATGACGTGTACTCCCGGTTCCAACGGTACAGGCCAAGTCCTTTGACTTGAGGAACTGCTGAGTTTACCTGTGCATCAGGTCTGTATCTTAGATATGGTGAGAGATTGCCAAAATACTCTTGAGTAGTCATAAGCCATGTCTAGTGCAGCTCGGGTGTACAAAGTGACAGTAGTTTCCAAGAAAGGATCTGTCTCCTGTCAAAAGGTGTTTGACAGTTGAGTCTCATATATGCTCTGTGTCTTGTCCCTGAAATCTGTGGCCACAGTGACTGAACAGAAGGGAAAAGGTTTCCCTTGCAGCGTTTAGTGAGGACAGACCGACACTTAGGTCCAAAATGGGTACCTGCATTTTCCGTGCCCTAGACCCTAAGTGATGAGACCGAAGACAGAAGGACAAGTGTACTGTTAGAACCTAAATGTTCATCCCCGAATATTTCACCTAGTCTCTAGTGCCATGGACCGTTGCTAGATGGCCACCCATGGTAACGGACGGATTCTAGGAATCCGACCAAGTCTAGCTTGAATGGTGAACCTAAAGAGTCACACACTATCCACACACACTTAGTATTTAATTTAGAATTAAATATTGGAGTAAAGGAATGATTAAATTAGATTTAATCGGGTCCTATATTTTCTTGGAGAAATTAATTCCTTCTATTTGATAAAGGGAATTAAATTAATAAATAGGATTTATTAAAAGGGTTGATTTAATGGGCTTAGAATAAATTATAATATTTATTTATTATATTATATTTATTCTTTTAGCCTTTTGGAATATTTAATAGGATTTAAATATTCCATTAAATTAAAATCAACGGTTGAGATGGAAAGGGGAGATGGAAGGCTAGGATTCGTTTGACTAGGTCAAACACTAGTTTGACTAGGACTTTGACTAGGTCAAAATCCTAGTCAAATTAGGTTACTTAGAGTTTGAGTTTAAAGAGGATTAAACTCTTCCTCTATATAAACCTCTAGCTTCCAACATTTGAGAGATTGATGATTCTTGAAACACACACACAACACACACTCTCCCCTTCCTCCTACCTCTCGTCCGCCCCTCTCTCTTTCTCTAGCAAGAAAATATATTTTTTTTAGTTCTTTTTGTTCTTGGAACATTAGAACTTAGACGAATCAATACCGTTAATTGATAACATGTTGTTGATTCGTCCACTCCAAAAATTATACACTTGTTCGTTGCTAGCACAACGTGCAAGATACGTGGGTGGATCGTGTGTCACGATTTGGAGGATCTCAAGAACGAGGTCTTGGTGCAAAACGGGGAACAACGCGAGTAGCAGTTGAAGACGAAAACGACAACGGGTAGGTCTCGTTTAAGATTTTCGTCCCTCTTTATTTTTCAACTCTATGGCCTCCATGATTTCTTTAATTGTTTTATGATCATGAGATACACCGAACGCCCGGGAACCTCAAGGGCACACCCCTTGAGTGTGTTCTTTAAATTTAAAGCATGCCTTTTATTTTAATATGTTTATTTTTACCGCGCTTCCGCATTCGCGCAATTCCCGGGACGATCCACCGGATTTCTTTCACCCATGACTCTGTACAGACGCTCCTTCAGCGAGCTTGGTGCCAAAGAATGCTTTTGTGGCGGCATATCTAATATGCCTATCCGGAACCGCATAAACCTCGTTCATGCGGAGCATTATGGTGGAGACGTTTTCCAGCCTCTCATACTGCTTCTGGATGTCGTTAGACATCGAAGCCAGTATGATACTGCGTACTTTCCGGTTGTCCTCATGCCATTTCTCGAACGTCAAACGTTCTTCAGGCGTGGACCCCTCCGGTAAGTCGCTCGATGGCGGCTCGTCCAAGACGTAGCCTTGGTTCTCGAAACCGAGGACAATCCTCAGGTTTCTCAGCCAGTCCGAGTAGTTCGTTCCGTTGAATTTGTTAGTCTGAAGAATCATGGTTAACGGGTTCTTAGACATATCTACATTAATGAAAATGTAAAGCAGAATTAGCAGATGATGGTAATATTATTGTTCAAGTTGAAGACTTGGTCTTTTAGTCTTTAACCCTCCCACTATTTATACGAAAGTCCGCCACTCTCAAGCGGAGTTTCGGGAAACCATTTCCTAGTGGGCTTGGGATCCACAAGCGTAGTCTCCATGCCCCGCTTTTACGATTCACATGAAGAAGACCTTGTGGGAGATATCCAATATCATTCTCATCCAATGAGATTCCCAAGATATTTTGCCTCACCTATTCACATGGTCCCCAGGACTCCAAGCGAACCATGTTACTCAGTGTTGGGCCCGACCCATCAACCAAATCATGCCTCAAACTGTCGCCCCCCACGACTCGTGAGACAGGGAAACAGCGAGCGCAGTCTTTTTGTTCACAACAATAGTGCAGCTTTTCCCTATTCCAAGTGTGCCACAACACGTGAGACCACACTTGGGTAGTCGTAGCTTTCGCACCACATTGCTGTGGATGGAAGGCTCGGACAGACAAACATACCATTTTGATCCAAGTCCGTTCTGGGCCTAATATTTAATTTGGTCCAACCAAATGAGAGTTTGTGTATGACCGAGACCTCATCACATTATTGTGTTTTAGCATGCATAAATATCCAATATTTAAAGCGATAAATAAATACGCCGCATGCAGAAAACATAGCATACCCCTGTTTAGGATGATCACAAGCCCAACCTATGCGACCCACTGAGCCCACAGTGAGTCTATGGTCTGTCTAGGGTGGTCCTAAATTATTACAATAATAATAAACTCATTGTCATTCCAATGGGCCTTCAAGTGCTTCTTGTTTCACGCCTTGATGCTCCTCCTTGGGGTCTCCGACTCCAATTGCTTGTTAAAATTGAAACCTCACCAATCCTATCTACTCTCATTACAACTGAAAGTAATACATCAGTAATAAAGAAAACAAGCCTTAACATCATGAGACTGAAAATACGGGAGATGATAGTCCCAAAAACAAGAGGCACGCAGGCCCCACCCAACAGAAAATAAATGATCATACATTCATTCGTACATAAGGTCTAGGGCTCTTGTGATCATCCCATGTTGATTCCATCAACTCACATAACATAATTATTCCAAATAATCATGCATAAATAACCAATGGATATTCCAAATACCCAAGTGATGTCCAACATCACAAAAGCATAAATATACAAATAATATGCAAAATTCAAATTTTAAATTTAATGGACATTTTAAACAATGCATCCAATGCATGTATTAATCCCAAATTAATCAAGCAAATTTAATTGAAGGAATAATTCAATTATCCCAAAATCAAAAATGCAAAATTAACATATTTTCAGAATATCGTGCAGAAAATACAGAAAATCGAATTTTCTGGAAAAAGTCGAAAAAAACGGCACAAAACGGTCCAGCCGTTGTGCTTGCCGGCCGCCCGCGCGCACAGGGCAGCACGCGCGCTGGCAGCGGCCGGCTGCGCACGGCGCGCATCCGCGCGCATGGCGCGCGCGCAGGCGCCCACCTGCGCGCGACCGCTGCCGACCGATCCCAAAATTTTTTATTTTTTTTTTTGTTTTTTCAAAACTTTTTCAGCACAATACCATTAATATTATTCTGAAAATAAGCATGCAATTTTAGATCCAATCTAACAAAATTAAGCATGCCAAAAGTCCATTAAATCCAAACAATTGAATCATCATATTATTCATAAATTTATGTAATCTAACATGCCAATAAAGCCATTTAAAAGCAAGTAGATCAAGCCAAACACATAGATCTATGCCCCTTACAACGAACCGGGCTCTGATACCACTTGAAGGACAAGCGGATCCGCCCGGGAGCGCGAGCGGAAGCGAGAAAAGTGAGTGAAAAGTGCGTAAATTTAAATCAAATTTAAAATATGCGAATCCCAAGGGGTGTACCCTTGGGTGCTCAACCGGGGCGTTCGATGTAGGATGTGTAAATATTAAAACATATATTTAAGCACATAGGGCATAGATATATAAATGAAATCAATCAAAGGGTAATAAACCGTTACCTTTGATTGTTTAGCGTATGCTCCCGGCTACTTGCGTTGTTCCTTCTCCGGAATGCTCACGAAATCCAAACCTATGGATTCTCCAAAGGTGATCCACACCACACCGGAAGAAACACACGTTCTTCTTGCTAGAAAAGAACTGATTTAGGAAGGAATCGGTTTAAGAGAAGAAACACTATGAATTAGTGTTCTCTTAAACTTACTTTGTTCTTCTTCTTGATTCAAAATCAAGTGAAGAACACAAGTGTGAGAGAGGGAGGGAGCACGAAATTTTGAGAGAGAGGAGAGGAATTTTTTTTTCTTCTCTTTTTCCTAGAAAAAGATGAATAATGAATCACTTATGCTTGGTGTTGTATATTCTAATATATATACATAATTAATGTGATTATTGGAATGTGTCTAAGTTCATCCAAGGATGCCTAGATTCATTCCAATCAATCACCATCAATTCTTCAATCAAGCCTACCAAAATTTATGGTATGATCAAATCATACCAAAAGGGAAGAGCTTGATTGGAGTTGATTTGTCTCTTTCCAAAAGAGATAAGTCAACATACCACCTAGCATGAAATATGGTTGATTTTTCTTCCTCCAAGGGAGCGTGTCGGCCATGTTTAATTAAGGGAAGAAGTCCAACTTCTTCCCATTCCAAATTAGGAATTATTTCTCCTCTCGGGTATAATTTAATGGACCGGGTTTTATCGTAATCCGATTACGACGAACCCAATATTAAATCCAATTTAATGTCCACTTAAATTATTCCCGTTGATCTTTTAATCCAATTAAAAGATCCAACATCTCAACATCTCAACTTTCCATATTTAATCGAAAATCCAATTTACCGATTAAATGAAAGCCCGATACAATATCGGCCCGTCCATCCAATGGACTTTCCCTTAAGTAATCCAATTACTTATTTTATCCTTCGAGATTGACTCCAAGTCGATCTCTCAACCTCCTCGGTGATTTGTGTGTGACCCTTTAGGTTCACCCTCAGCTAGACTTGGGCCCGTGTCCTACAAGGGCCCGTTACCATGGGTGGTTGTCTAGCAACGGTCCATGGCACTAGAGACTAGGTGAATTGGCGTGAACATTTAGGCGCCGATTCCGTACGGGTACGATCCTTCCGTCTACCGTCTCCCGGCCTTAGTCTAGGGTATGGAATTGGGCGTCGGTTCCCAACCTTGACTAGGCATCTATGCTTAATACTCGAGACCACGTATGCTTCATTGCGTCGACACAGGAAACCATTCCCTGTTCGACCAAGCACTGTGGCCACAGCTTTAAACAGCATGAACATGTCTCCGAGTGCATAGGAGATACCTCTGTCATATACTGACAGGGGACGGATCCTCTTCTTGGAATCCACCATCCTCGCTACACATTCCGACTGCACTGGACAAGACTTATGATAATAATCTTACAGAATGATTACCTCTCGCCAGATCCAAGATACAGCCGTCCTGTGCACGCGACTGCCATGATCCCTCAAGTCTGAGGATTACTCCCGTACTATCGGAACCGGGGAAAACCAATCATACCGACCAAGCCTCCAAGGCTTCCATATGATGATCCCCGCGAGTCAGTCCAGTCGGCTCGACCCCAGTCGACCAACCCATCAAAATCGTGTAGGCGTCCCATGCTTGTCGCCGATGAAACATGGCACTCATCCAATGAACACGACTCTTGAGGCAAGTCTCAATAGGACTCTCGATGCCCTGTCTCGAGGTCCTCGACTTGGAACGTTTCAGACCCAACTCTTAATCAGTTGGTTTCATGACCACCATCCAATGCGTGGCCCAACTGCACGAGTTGTTATCCATGGTCTGTGGGCTTTGTTGCGATATAAGTTAAACACCATTTTAACAAATGTAAGATGAGCGCAACAAAGAAGGTACCATTGGTGACGAATACTCATCTTATTCATCACATAATAATATTACATTTACATCAAGTTGTCAGATAAGTTACAAATCGCCAAACCTATTGGCTTTCTGGTCACCTATTCTAACACGCTACACATTCCGACTGCACTGGACAAGGCTTATGATAATCATCTTACAGAATGATTACCTCTCGCCAGATCCAAGATACAGCCGTCTTGTGCACGCGACTGCCATGATTCCTCAAGTCTGAGGATTACTCCCGTACTATTGGAATCGGGGAAAACCAATCATACCGACCAAGCCTCCAAGGCTTCCATAGGATGATCCCCGCGAGTCAGTCCAGTCGGCTCGACCCCAGTCGACCAACCCATCAAGATCGTGTAGGCGTCCCACGCCTGTCGCCGATGAAACACGACACTCATCCAATGAACACGACTCTTGACGCAAGTCTCAATAGGACTCTCGATGCCCTGTCTCGAGGTCCTCGACTTGGAACGTTTCAGACCCAACTCTTAATCAATTGGTTTCATGACCACCATCCAATGCGTGGCCCAACTGCACGAGTTGTTATCCATGGTCCGTGGGCTTTTTTGATATATAAGTTAAACACCGTTTTAACAAATTTAAGATGAGCGCAACAAAGAAGGTACCATTGCTGACGAACACTCATCTTATTCATCACATAATAATATTACATCTACATCAAGTTGTCGAATAGGTTACAAATTGTCAAACCTATTGGCTTTCTGGTCACCTATTCCAACAATCTCCCACTTAACCTAAAGCCAATCACCCATTGACCTCAAACCTCTTATTCAGATAGTGAGTGTGGGCAACTTGCGACATGTGCTTAGCAAGTGGATCTGCTATGTTTTCTGCGGAGCTGACTCGGTCCAACCGAACGTCACTCCTGCTATCCATCTCTCCAAGTAGATGGTAGCGTCTAAGAATATGATTGGATCGTGATGAGATCTCGGTTCCTTTGCTAGTGCTATAGCCCGGTTGTTATCTTAAAAGATCATTACAGGTTTAGCAATGCTAGGTACTACATCCAACCCTTGGATGTAGCTCATCAACCAAACCACTCCTTAGCAGCTTCCAAAGCTTCTATGTATTCAAAATTATATGGTGAAGTCCGCCGTGGTAGCCTACTTGGAACTCTTCCAAGTAACCACGCCACCATTTAGTCTAAATACAAAACCATACTGAGACTCGGCATCATCGTCATCCGACTGGAAGCTAGCGTCGCTATAGCCTTCCAGTATCAACTCTCCACCTCCGTAGATCAAGAACATGTCCTTAGTCCTTTTAGGTACTTCAGGATAGTCTTGACTGCACTCCAGTGTGCCTCCCCGGCACACGACTGAAATCGACTTGTTATGCTCAAAGCGAAAGCCACATCATGTCTAGTGCACTGAACAACATACTGTATGCTGCCTACGACTGAAGCATAGGGGATGTCCAACATCCGTTTAAGCTCCTCATCAGTCTTAGGAGACTGCTTCTTGGATAACTTAATTCCATGCCTCATAGGAAGGAATCCTCGTTTTGAGTTCTCCTTCTTGAATCTCTTCAAGACTTTCTCAATGTACGAGGACTGGGCCATTCCTAACATCCTTCTAGATCTATCCCTATAGATCTTGATGCCAAGGATGTAGGATGCCTTGCCCATATCCTTCATGGAGAATTGCGTTGACAACCAAGATTTAGTGGTACCCAACATCTTAGCATCATTCCCAATGAGCAAGATGTCATCCACGTAAAGCACCAAAAACGCAACTGAGCTCCCACTGATCTTCTTGTATACACAAGGATCGGACTCGTTCTTGATGAAATCATATCCCCGTATGACTTCATCAAAACGTATGTTCCAGCTTCGGGAAGCTTGTTTGAGGCCATAGATGGACCTTTGGAGACGGCAGACCTTCTGCCTTTCTCCAACAGTTGTGAAACCTTCCGGCTGATCCATATAGATCTCTTCCTCTACGAAACCGTTGAGGAAAGCCGTTTTCACGTCCATCTGCCATATTTCATAGTCATACCATGCTGCTATGGCAAGCAGTATCCGAATGGACTTGGCCATTGCTTTCGAGCGAGTAGGTTTCCTCAAAACCGACCCCGGGTCGTTGAGTGTAACCTTTCGCCACAAGCCTCGCTTTGAAGGTTGTAACCTCCCCGTCAGCTCCAAGCTTACGTTTGTAGACCCATTTACACCCTACGGGTTTAACCCCTTTGGGTGGATCTACTAGGATCCTAACCTTGTTTGTACCCATCGAGTCCATCTCGGATTTCATGGCCTCAAACCACTTGTTCGAATTAATGTCCGACATCGCTTCTCCGTACGTCTTCGAATCATTATCCAACTGACCGGTCAGGCCCAGAAATCCATACCTATCAGGTGCATGGGATACTCTAGCCGACCTACGGAGGACTGGAACAATATTAGTGGGAACTTCTGGCTCAGATGTCACTGCCGCCTCTTGGGGTGCCTCACTTGATTCCTCAAGGAGCACCTCATCGCGTCGACTATCCGATGGAAAAACCTTTTTCCAAGAACACTGCGTTTCGCGAGACAAAAACCTTTTGCTCGGTGGGATCATAGAAATGATACCCCGCAGTTTTTTTTGGATAGCCGATGAACCTGCATAAACTAGACCTCGAGTCCAGTTTATCTCCCACTAATCTCTTGACATATGCGGGGCAACCCCACACTTTCAAGTATTTGTAGGAGGCAGGCTTGCCATGCCATATCTCATATGGCGTCTGGGATACCTTTTTAGATGGCGCCAAGTTCAAAACTTTGGCCGCCGTCTCAAGAGCGTATCCCCAGAAGGAAAGGGGTAGTTCGGTAAAACTCATCATGGATCGAACCATGTCCAACAAGGTTCGACTCCTCCTTTCCGACACACCATTAAGCTGCGGTGTTCTAGGAAGGGTCCACTGAGAGAGAATCCCATTCTCTTTTAGATAATCAGTAAACTCACCACTCAAAAACTCTCCACCTCGGTCCGACCGAAGGGCTTTGATCTTTCGACCGGTTTGGTGCTCTACTTCAAGTCTGTATTCCTTAAACCTTCCAAAGGCTTCAGACTTGTACCTCATCAGGTAAACATAACCATACCGTGAGTGATCATCGGTAAAGGTTATGAAGTACGAGTACCCACCTCTAGCCTGAGTATTTATTAGACCACAGACATCTGTATGGATCAAATCCAACAAACCACCGGCTAGCGTACTTTGTCCAACAAAGAGTTTCTTGGTCATCTTTCCCTTTAGACAGGATTCGTAGGTCGGTAGGTTGTCCAAATCGTCTATTTCTAGACTCTTTGAGTCCACCAACCTTCTTATCCTATCTTTAGAGATATGACCTAACATCGCATGCTATATCTGTGCGTTATTACGATCATCGTGTTTTCGTTTGTGTTCTGCAGTCATAATCCAATTAGACTGTTGAAGTATGTACAGACCGTTGACCAATGTACCAAGCAGATGAGAAATACCATGTTTGATAAAAAAACATTTTTATTGATGGTAAATTCATATCCCTCCTTATCAAGGACCGGGATGGAAATAATGTTTTTAATCATGCTCGGTACATAGAAACAGTCGTTCAATACAATCCTAACATGACTACTAATGGCTAACTCTAGTGATCCTACGGCCTCCGCAGCAACGGCCTTGCCATCGCCTAGCCTCAGGATCATCTCATCCTTGGTTAGCCTTCTGCTTCTTTGCAGTGCCTGCAAATCATTGCAGATGTGAGCACCACACCCGGTATCCAATACCCATGAAGCAGAATTAGTAATCATATCTACTTCAACCACAAACATACCTGTATTGGAGAGGAGTTGTGGGCACTCCCTCTTCCAATGCCCTGTCCCTTGGCAATGCATGCAGACATCATTTGTCTTGGACCGCTGAGAACCACGGGCCTTCCCTTTCCCTTTGCTCGGTCCAACTGGAGCAACAGGGATGCCCGGAGCGCGAGCAGGGGCCGCAACCGTCTTCCCTTTGCCCTTCTTCCTCTTCCAGCGTCCGGCCCTCTTGCCAATCGCCTTGGAGGTTGAAGCCTCTCCTATCAATACCGTCGGAGCCGACTTGTGGGTCGTTGCCTCGTATTGGACCAGCATGTTGATCAACTCATGAATAGACTTCTCAAGTCCATTCATGTTGTAGTTTACAACAAACGGGTCATAGGATGGAGGAAGCGACTGGAGGATCACGTCAATGTACGTGTCATTATTAAGCCCAGCTTTAAGGTCCTCGAGTTTCTCCACTAGGGAGAGCATCTTGACCCCATGACTCTGTACAGACGCTCCTTCAGCGAGCTTGGTGCCAAAGAATGCTTTTGTGGCGGCATATCTAATATGCCTATCCGGAACCGCATAAACCTCCTTCATGCAGAGCATTATGGCGGAGACGTTGTCCAGCCTCTCATACTGCTTCTGGATGTCGTTAGACATCGAAGCCAGTATGATACTGCGTACTTTCCGGTTGTCCTCATGCCATTTCTCGAACGTCAAACGTTCTTCAGGCGTGGACCCCTCCGGTAAGTCGCTCGATGGCGGCTCGTCCAAGACGTAGCCTTGGTTCTCGAAACCGAGGACAATCCTCAGGTTTCTCAGCCAGTCCGAGTAGTTCGTTCCATTGAATTTTTTAGTCTGAAGAATCATGGTTAACGGGTTCTTAGACATATCTACATTAATGAAAATGTAAAGCAGAATTAGCAGATGATGGTAATATTATTGTTCACGTTGAAGACTTGGTCTTTTAGTCTTTAACCCTCACACTATTTATACGAAAGTCCGCCACTCTCAAGCGGAGTTTCAGGAAATCATTTCCTAGTGGGCTTGGGATCCACAAGCGTAATCTCCATGCCCCGCTTTTACGATTCACATGAAGAAGACCTTGTGGGAGATATCCAATATCATTCTCATCCAATGAGATTCCCAAGATATTACTCAGTGTTGGGCCCGACCCATCAACCAAATCATGCCTCAAACTGTCGCCCCCCACGACTCGTGAGACAGGAAAACAGTGAGCACAGTCTTTTTGTTCACAACAATAGTGCAGCTTTCACCTAGTCCAAGTGTGCCACGACTCGTGAGACCACACTTGGGTAGTGGTAGCTTCCTCACCACATTGCTGTGGATGGAAGGCTCGGACAGACCAAAATACCATTTTGATCCAAGTCCGTTCTGGGCCTAATATTTAATTTGGTCCAACCAAATGAGAGTTTGTGTATGACCGAGACCTCATTACATTATTGTGTTTTAGCATGCATAAATATCCAATATTTAAAGTGATAAATAAATACGCCGCATGCAGAAAACATAGCATACCCCTGTTTAGGATGATCACAAGCCCAACCTATGCGACCCACTGAGCCCGCAGTGAGTCTATGGTCTGTCTAGGGTGGTCCTAAATTATTACAATAATAATAAACTCATTGTCATTCCAATGGGCCTTCAAGTGCTTCTTGTTTCACGCCTTGATGCTCCTCCTTGGGGTCTCCGACTCCAATTGCTTGTTAAAATTGAAACCTCACCAATCCTATCTACTCTCATTACAACTGAAAGTAATACATCAGTAATAAAGAAAACAAGCCTTAACATCATGAGACTGAAAATACGGGAGATGATAGTCCCAAAAACAAGAGGCACGCAGGCCCCACCCAACAGAAAATAAATGATCATACATTCATTCGTACATAAGGTCTAGGGCTCTTGTGATCATCCCATGTTGATTCCATCAACTCACATAACATAATTATTCCAAATAATCATGCATAAATAACCAATGGATATTCCAAATACCCAAGTGATGTCCAACATCACAAAAGCATAAATATACAAATAATATGCAAAATTCAAATTTTAAATTTAATGGACATTTTAAACAATGCATCCAATGCATGTATTAATCCCAAATTAATTAAGCAAATTTAATTCAAGGAATAATCCAATTATCCCAAAATCAAATATGCAAAATTAATATATTTTCAGAATATTGTGCAGAAAATACAGAAAACCAAATTTTCCGGAAAAAGTCGAAAAACGGCACAAAACGGCCCAGCCGCTGTGCTGGCCGGCCGGCCGCGTGCACAGAGCAGCGCGCGCGCGGCCACTGCCGGGCTGATCAAAAAAAAAATTTTTTTTTTTTTTGTTTTTCAAAACTGTTTCAGCACAATAACAGTAATATTATTCTGAAAATAAGCATGAAATTTTAGATCCAATCTAACAAAATTAAGCATGCCAAAAGTCCATTAAATCCAAACAATTGAATCATCATATTATTCATATATTTATGTAATCTAACATACCAATAAAGCCATTTAAAAGCAAGTAGATCATGCCAAACACATAGATCTATGCCCCTTACATCGAACCGGGCTCTGATACCACTTGAAGGGCAAGCGGATCCGCCCGGGAGCGCGAGCGGAAGCGAGAAAGCGAGAAATTGTGCGTAAATTTAAATCAAATTCAAAATACGCGAATCCCAAAGGGTGTACCCTTGGGTGCTCAACCGGGCGTTCGATGTAGTATGTGTAAATATTACAACATATATTTAAGCACATAGGGCATAGATATATAAATGAAATCAATCAAAGCGTAATAAACCGTTACCTTTGATTGTTTAGCGTATGCTCCCGGCTACTTGCGTTGTTCCTTCTCCGGAATGCTCACGAAATCCCAACGTATGGATTCTCCAAAGGTGATCCACACCACACCGGAAGAAACACACGTTCTTCTTGCTAGAAAAGAACTGATTTAGGAAGGAATCGGTTTAAGAGAAGAACACTATGAATTAGTGTTCTCTTAAACTTACTTTGTTCTTCTTCTTGATTCAAAATCAAGTGAAGAACACAAGTGTGGGAGAGGGAGAGAGCACGAAATTTGAGAGAGAGGAGAGGGATTTTTGTCTTCTCTTTTTCCTAGAAAAAGATGAATAATGAATCACTTATGCTTGGTGTTGTATATTCTAATATATATACATAATTAATGTGATTATTGGAATGTGTCTAGGTTCATCCAATAATGTCTAGATTCATTCCAATCAATCACCATTAATTCTTCAATCAAGCCTACCAAAATTTACGGTATGATCAAATCATACCAAAAGGGAAGAGCTTGATTGAAGTTGATTTGTCTCTTTCCAAAAGAAATAAGTCAACATACCACCTAGCATGAAACATGGCTGATTTTGCTTCCTCCAAAGGAGCATGTCGGCCATGTTTAATTAAGGGAAGAAGTCCAACTTCTTCCTACTCCAAAATAGGAATTATTTTTCCTCTCGGGTATAATTTAACGGACCGGGTTTTATCGTAATCCAATTACGACGAACCCAACATTAAATCCAATTTAATGTCCATTTAAATTATTCCTGTTGATCTTTTAATCCAATTAAAAGATCCAACGTCTCAACGTCTCAACTTTCCATATTTAATCGAAATTCCAATTTACCGATTAAACGGAAGCCCGATACAATATCGGCCGGTCCATCCAATGGACTTCCCTTAAGTAATCCAATTACTTATTTTATCCTTCGAGATTGACTCCAAGTCGATCTCTCAACCTCCTCGGTGATTTGTGTGTGACCCTTTAGGTTCACCCTCAGCTAGACTTGGGCCCGTGTCCCGCAAGGGCCCGTTAGCATGGGTAGCCGTCTAGCAACGGTCCATGGCACTAGAGATTAGGTGAATTGGCCGTGAACATTTAGGCGCCGATTCCGTACGGGTACGATCCTTCCGTCTACCGTCTCCCGGCCTTAGTCTAGGTATGGAATTGGGCATCGGTTCCCATCCTTGACTAGGCATCTATGCTTAATACTCGAGACCACGTATGCTTCATTGCGTCGACACAGGAAATCATTCCCTGTTCGACCAACCACTGTGGCCACAGCTTCAAACAGCATAAACGTGTCTCCGAGTGCATAGGAGATACCTCTGTCACATACTGACAGGGGACGGATCCTCTTCTTGGAATCCACCGTCCTCGCTACACATTCCGACTGCACTGGACAAGGCTTATGATAATCATCTTACAGAATGATTACCTCTCGCCAGATCCAAGATACAGCCGTCCTGTGCACGCTACTGCCATGATTCCTCAAGTCTGAGGATTACTCCCGTACTTTCGGAACCGGGGAAAACCAATCATACCGACCAAGCCTCCAAGGCTTCCATATGATGATCCCCGCGAGTCAGTCCAGTCGGCTCGACCCCAGTCGACCAACCCATCAAGATCGTGTAGGCGTCCCACGCCTATCGCCGATGAAACACGACACTCATCCAATGAACACGACTCTTGACGCAAGTCTCAATAGGACTCTCGATGCCCTGTCTCGAGGTCCTCAACTTGGAACGTTTCAGACCCAACTCTTAATCAGTTGGTTTCATGACCACCATCCAATGCGTGGCCCAACTGCACGAGTTGTTATCCATGGTCCGTGGGCTTTGTTGCGATATAAGTTAAACACCGTTTTAACAAATGTAAGATGAGCGCAACAAAGAAGGTACCATTGCTGACGAACACTCATCTTATTCATCACATAATAATATTACATCTACATCAAGTTGTCGAATAGGTTACAAATTGCCAAACCTATTGGCTTTCTGGTCACCTATTCCAACAATCCCTTGAACAAAACACAACATAATTACATATACAATATAATCATGCTCCAAATAATACAAACCATGTATAAGATAAATGATATCCAATATCATTACACAACATAATTAATACAAAAAAATACATGTCAAAAATGCAATTAAAAATGGATATTAGAAACCTTGTACAACCCACGTACTTTTTTTTTTTTTGGAAACCATTTCCAAAAAAAAATTAGGCAATTTAATTTTAGGAAAAATCATTTTCAACTAAAATTAAATCAGCCATAAATTAAATATTTCAGAAAAAATATGCAGAATACCAGAAAATCAAATTTTTCGAAAAAAATGGCCCAGCCGTTCGACCGTGCCCGCCGGCCGCGCGCGCGCGACAGCAGGCAGCCTGCTGCAAACCAGCAATGGCTGCTGCTGCTGCTGTAATTTCTTTTTTCTTTTTAATTCTGCACATAAAAAACTGAAATAAATACCTAGATTTCTAGAAAATTCAATTTTCTAAAATCACCCAAATATCCATGATTAATCAACATAATAAAACATGCAAATTTCAACAAATTATTTTGAAAATTAAAATCAATAAACACATGCTTTTAAAGCCGATCTAAACACGTTGAATATGCTTGAACACGTAAAACATGTAATCCATAGCCACATACACCGATCCGGGCTCTGATACCACTTTAAGGAAAGTGGATCGGCCCGGGAACGTGGTGGAAGTGCGGTGGAGATAAAAACGTGTGGTATAAAATAATTTAAATCGCGTTCAAGGGGTGTACCTTCGAACATTCCCGCTCTATCGGTGTATAAACACAGAATATAACATATAAAAAATAAACAAGCCTTCATGGCTATGAATAAAGAAGAAACCGAAAGCATGAATGTAAATTGGAATACCTTTCTCGATTTTATATTTCGAGCGGCTACATGCATTGATTCCTCTGACGTTCATCCCCGCGAGGTCCCAACGTAGAGACCCTCTAACGTAGTCCACACCACACTGGGAGAGATCTTATTTTTATTGCTAGAGAAAAACGGATCTAGAGGATAAAATCAAAGAAGGAATTACACTATCAAATTAGTGTTCCTTCTTGATCTTACTTTATTCTTCAATTGATCCTAGATCAATGAAGCAACAAAGAGGATTTAGAGAGTAGAGAGAGAGAGAGAGAGAGAGTATAGAGAGTGTTCATCTTTTTCCTAGAAAAAGATGAATAATAAAACTCTTCTTTGATGATAGTATACACACACACACACACACACATATATATATATATATACACTTTATTAATGTGATTATTGGAATGTGTCTAGGTTCATTCAAGGATGTCTAGATACATTCGAATCAATCCTCATTAATCATCAATCAAGCCTACCATTTCATAAGGTATGATTTAATCATACCAAGTGAAAGAGGTTTGATTGGAATTGATTTGTCTCTTTCCAAAAGAGACAAGTCAACTTGTCATCAAAGGCCTTCATGGCCAATTATAGTACTTCCAAAAGAAGTAATTTTCGGCCATCCCGTTTTAGAAGAAGTCCAACTTCTTCTAATTCCAAAAGTGGAATTAACACCTCTCTTGGGCCAAGATTTAATGGACCGAATTCTATTGTAATCCAATTACAATAAGCCCAAGAATTATATCCTATTTAATTTATGGTCCAATTAAATAATTCTCATTGAACTTTTAATCCGATTAAAAGATTTAAGCTTCGATTCTCTACTTAATCGATAAATCTCATTTTCCGATAAAATGAGGGACCAATACAATATCGGCCCGTCAATCCAATGGACAATCCCATAAGTAATCCAATTACTTATCATCCTCTGAAATTGACTCCAAGTCAATTCCTTCACCTCCTCGTTGATTTGTGTGTGACCATTTAGGTTCACCCTCAGCTAGACTTGGGCTCGTGTCCAACAGGAGCCCGTCACTATAGGTAGCCGTCTCGCAATGGTCCATGGCACTAGAGACTAGGTGAATGTTGGCGTGAACATTTAGGCGCCGATTCCGTACGGGTACGGTCCTACTATCGACCGTCTCCCGGCCTTAGTCTAGGGAATGGATTAGGCGTCGGTTCCCATCCTTGACTAGGCAACTATGCTTCATACTCAAGATGCATTTACTCTATCGATTGACGTAGGAAACCCTTTCCTACTCAATCAATTGGTATGGCGATAGACTTTCAGAGTCTAAACCATCTCAGAGCGCATAGGAGACATCACTATCATATACTGACAGGGGACAGATCCTATCTTGGAATCCACCGTCCTCACTACATACTCCAAGTGCACTGGACAAGACTTATAATGACCATCTTACAGAATGATCACCTCTCGTCAGGTCCAAGATACAATCTTCGTATGCGCGTGACTGCCATGATTCCTCAAGTCCTTGGACTAATCCCATACTATCAGAATCGGAAATTCCAATCATACTGACCAAGTCTCCAAGGCTTCTATATGACGATTCTCGCGAGTCAATTCAGTCAGTCGACCACCTTGTCAACTAACCCACTAAAATTGCATAAACGACCTTCATCTGTCGTCGATGAAACTCGGCACTCACCTGTTGGAATAGGTGACCAGAAAGCCAATAGGTTTGGCGATTTGTAACCTATCTGACAACTTGATGTAAATATAATATTATTATGTGATGAATAAGATGAGTATTCGTCACCAATGGTACGTTCTTTGTTGCGCTCATCTTACATTTGTTAAAATGGTGTTTAACTTATATCGCAACAAAGCCCACAGACCATGGATAACAACTCGTGCAGTTGGGCCACGCATTGGATGGTGGTCATGAAACCAACTGATTAAGAGTTGGGTCTGAAACGTTCCAAGTCGAGGACCTCGAGACAGGGCATCGAGAGTCCTATTGAGACTTGCGTCAAGAGTCGTGTTCATTGGATGAGTGCCATATTTCATCGGCGACAGGCGTGGGACGCCTACACGATCTTGATGGGTTGGTCGACTGGGGTCAAGCTGACTGGACTAACTCGCGGGGATCATCATATGGAAGCCTTGGAGGCTTGATCGGTATGATTGATTTTCCCCGGTTCCGATAGTACGGGAGTAATCCTCAGACTTGAGGGATCATGGCAGTCGCGTGCACATGACGGCTGTATCTTGGATCTGGCGAGAGGTAATCATTCTGTAAGATGATTATCATAAGCCTTGTCCAGTGCAGTCGGAATATGTAACGAGGACGGTGGATTCTAAGAAGAGGATCCGTCCCCTGTCAGTATGTGACAGAGGTATCTCCTATGGACTCGGAGACACGTTCATGCTGTTTGAAGCTGTGGCCACAGTGGTCGGTCGAACAGGGAATGGTTTCCTGTGTTGACGCAATGAAGCATACGTGGTCTCGAGTATTAAACATAGATGCCTAGTCAAGGATGGGAACCGACGCCCAATTCCATACCCTAGACTAAGGCCGGGAGACGGTAGACGGAAGGATCGTACCCATACAGAATCGGCGCCTAAATGTTCACGCCAATTCACCTAGTCTCTAGTGCCATGGACCGTTGCTAGACAGCCACCCATGGTAACGGGCCCTTGTGGGACACGGACCCAAGTCTAGCTGAGGGTGAACCTAAAGGGTCACACACAAATCACCGAGGAGGTTGAGAGATCAACTTGGAGTCAATCTCGAAGGATAAAATAAGTAATTGGATTACTTAAGGGAAAGTCCATTGGATCGATGGGCCGATATTATATCGGGCTTTCATTTAATCGGTAAATTGAATTTTCGATTAAATATGGAAAGTTGAGATGTTGAGACGTTGGATCTTTTAATTGGATTAAAAGATCAACAGGAATAATTTAAGTGGACATTAAATTGAATTTAATATTGGGTTCGTCGTAATTGGATTACGATAAAACCCGGTCCGTTAAATTATACCCGAGAGGAGAAATAATTCCTAATTTGGAATAGGAAGATGTTGGACTTCTTCCCTTAATTAAACATGGCTGACATGCTCCCTTGGAGGAAGCAAAATCAGCCATGTTGCATGCTAGGTGGTATGTTGACTTGTCTCTTTTGGAAAGAGACAAATCAACTCCAATCAAGCTCTTCCCTTTTGGTATGATTTGATCATACCATAAATTTTGGTAGGCTTGATTGAAGAATTGATGGTGTTTGATTGGAATGAATCTAGACATCCTTGGATGAACCTAGACACATTCCAATAATCACATTAATTATGTATATATATTAGAATATACAACACCAAGCAATTCATCTTTTTCTAGGAAAAAGAGAAGAAAAAAAATCCCTCTCCTCTCTCTCAAATTTCGTGCTCTCTCCCTCTCTCACACTTGTGTTCTTCACTTGATTTTGAATCAAGAAGAAGAACAAAGTAAGTTTAAGAGAACACTAATTCATAGTGTTCTTCTCTTAAACCGATTCCTTCTAAACCCGTTCTTTTCTAGCAAGAAGAACGTGTGTTTCTTCCGGTGTGGTGTGGATCACCTTTGGAGAATCCATACGTTTGGATTTTGTGAGCATTCCGGAGAAGGAACAACGCAAGTAGCCGGGAGCATACGCTAAACAATCGAAGGTAACGGTTTATTACGCTTTGATTGATTTCATTTATATATCTATGCCCTATGTGCTTAAATATATATTTTAATATTTACACATCCTACATCGAACGTCCGGTTGAGCACCCAAGGGTACACCTCTTGGGATTCGCGTATTTTGAATTTGATTTAAATTTACGCACAATTTCTCGCTTTCTCGCTTCCGCTCGCGCTCCCGGGCGGATCCGCTTGTCCTTCATCACCCAGTGAATACAATACTTGGTGCAAGTCTCAATAGGAAACTTGATGCCCAGTCTCGAGGTCCTTGACTTGGAACATTTCAAACCAACCCTCAGAAGTTGGTTTCATAGCCGCCATCCAATGCACAGCCCAAGTACATAGGTTATCGAATTGGTCTGTGGGAAATTTATTGTGACGTTGAAACGCCGTTCAACGTTAGTAGTAAGCACAACAAACACAATGTCAATGATGAATACTTACTCTATTTATCAGGATAATATTGTATTAATAAACATTGATGAATAGTTTCCATAACCGCCAATCCAATTGGCTTTCTGGTCACCTATTCTAACAAATAGCAGCAGCTCCAGTTTTGTTTTAGTCTTGTTAGAGTCGTGTATGGGAGTATAGCACTAGCACTTTCATAAGGGGTTTTATTTGCTTATGAAAGAAAGTGTTTCTTTATTAACGTGTGTTTGTATTTCTCTTTGTCAGAGTAGCACATTTTAGTTAGTTTAGGGTTGGTTAATTAGTTAGGGTTGTTAGTAGTTAATGACGGTTATCAAGAAGAGTTAGTGCTATAAATGCCTAGCTTTTCTACAACGGTTATCAAAAAGAGTTAGTGCTATAAATGCCTAGCTTCCTACATTCAATACACAATTTAATACACAAGATTTTCTTCTGAAATTAGAAACACTCTCTTGCTCTCAGCTCATCTTCCTCACTATAGCTGCTCTTTTCCGTAGCTTTAATATCCAATACCAACATCTACTCATGAATTTCATTGGATCTATGGTAGGATAGGGTCTATACCCATTAAGTAGATTCAATACACTTTTTTTTTTATGGGATAGTTACATTTACACTCCTCATCTATTGTTTTTTTACACAAATCATCCTTACATTTTGATAACTTATAAAAATTACTCCTGACAGCCTTTAAACTAAAAAATTCCCCTGTTGACCTGGTCAAAGTTTAATATAATTTTGCAATCATTGAAATGCCATCAGGGGTGTTTTTGTAATTACCAAAAAATAAAGAGGGTGTTAAAATAATATTTATGAGGATAAGTAATATATACTCCATATTTTTTTTTATTAATTATACCAACTTTTAATTGAAATTTTAAATTTTTTTTATCAAATCTCTATATAAAATTACACCTAAATATTAAATTATTCAATTAATATATTAAGAAAAATTAGTTACTAGGTTATTAATTTAAATTAAAAAATTATCACACTTGTACAAATTATTTTACATTCTTAAAACTAAAGATTATTTATCCTCTATTTTTATTTATATCTAAAATTTTACTAAAATTAAAATTATATATGTATATATATTTATACATATATAGATATATAGATATGTATATATTTATACATACATATTTATATGTTTATATTTATACATTTATACAAAAATACTTAGATGACGGGTGAAGGCGGAAAGGGGCTGGGTGTAGCGGGAAGGCAAGGGGGCGAGGGCAAGGGCTGAGCGCAAGCAGGGTGCGGGCACAAGCGGCGGGTGGGCATGACTGTGAGGTTGGGAAATGTAATGACTCTAAACCTTCCATCATTCGGGTCGCCCATCACGAGGCTTACTCCTTCTCGTGACCTTACTCTTTCACTGTTCCGAAAGAGCCGGTCTTTGAGTATTGAATATATGGATGTGGACATGTCACAGAAGAAGGGATAATTTTAAACCAAAATTAATTTAATTATTTAAAATATCTTTCTAATAAAATGAAGTATTTATTCTATTAATTCGAATATAATTTATAAAATATATAAAATTATTATGAATTATAATCTATTAAATTTTAGTAAAACTTTAGTTATAAATAAAAATAGAGTATAAATAATCTATTAATTTAATAATTTCAAATAATTTATATAAACGTAATAATATTTTAATTTAAACTTATAATCTAGTAACTAATTTTATTAATATATTAATTGAATAATTTATTATTTCAATTGGTAAAAGGTGGAATTTTATATAGATCCTTTTCAATTAAAAAAAAATTAGTAGAATAATTTAACGTAATCTAAAATTAGTATAAATAATAAAAAATATATATATACGGGTTAAATTACTCATTTCTATAAATAATGCACTCAGACACCCTCTATTTTTTTATAATTACAAAAATATCCCCGATGACATCTCTATTTTTAAAAAAAAATATTAAAAATTGATCGGGTCAACAGAGACATTTTTGGATGAACATTGCCAAAGTAATTTTTTTTAATTTTTTAAAAATATGAGTGATTTGTTTAAAAAAATAATTGGTGAGGGATGTATATATTATTATCCCCTCTTTGTAGTGATGCTATGACTGCCACTCGGAATGGCTATCTTATGCAACTAGGATAGACATAGGAAAATTGATCACGTAGAATGGTTATCTTTTGCATCTAAGATAGACATCGGAAAATTGAGCACGTATTTGGTGTCAAGTCTAGCATGCATAGAACCAAAGAAATAGAAAAATTGTGGTACACATGCAAGTTTCTTCCCTCCCCCAGACACCCCGTTGGATTGGGTGGCTTAGGGTTGGAATTGCATTTTCTTCCGCATTAGATGGAAAATGATATCAATAATGGAGAAATTTTTTTACCCGAACTAGGTTTGGTCGAACCAAATCACAATTGTTATATGATTGATCACTTTTTCTAAACTTTACATCAATCATATGACAACTGTGTTGCACTTGCCATATAGTTGATTCAGGCTTGACCGAGTTGAATTCATGCTAAAATTTCCCCAATAATGTGTTAACTTTTTGGATGTCAATATTCTTGATACACCCATAACCATTGTGGAATTCAATTATAATTTACAATCTTGCTCTTCATTACTGACAAAACATCAAATCAGCAGTAGCCATCTCTGAAAATTTTAATTCTTTTAACCACCTTCTTCTCATCTAAGCCATATTTACCTTCAAGCAAGGGTCAAGTCAGCAGTAGCCATCTCTGAAAATTTTATTTCTTTTAACCACCTCCTTCTCATTTAAGCCATATTACCTTCAAGCAAGGCCTTCGAGAATTGTACGGAGAATATGGTAATGGTATTTTAAAAAGTCTCAGTCTAAATTCACATTATTGTCGAAGGAAACCCAGTGCTTCATCTCGGAGGGCGGGACGAGCGCCTGTTCTATAAAACCGTATTCATTTTATCTTTCCCATTTCATTGTTTCAATTTTTCTGAAATCCTCTCTCATTTTGTATAAGGGGAGAAAAGCAGCAAGGTATATGGAATTTTGTACATGCTTCAACCAATTAAGGCCTCTCCTACCTCAGTTCGAAGAACATGGGAATGGAGGAAAGAGAGTTAATGCAGTCTGCAAATTTGGATGTAATTTGACTGAAAAATGGGGACCATATAGATATTGGGAAAAATGTAATTACCCTCTTTGTGATATGCAAAATGTGCAATAAATTCCCTGTGAAAAAATAAATAGCAATTTACCCCCTGTATTTTAGAAAATAGAGCGAAAAACCCCCTAAAAATAAAGCAAAAAACCTCCTATGAGGGGGTTGTTTGCTGCATTTTAAATAACATAAGGGGGTAAATTGCTAGTTATTTTTTCACAAGAAGGTAATTGCTCTTTTTGGTTACCACAGGGAGACAAATTGCATTTAACCCTATAGACATTATACCAAGGTAAGTTGGGGGTGAATCCGGCAAAAGCCTAAATATGGGCTCATCTAAGCTGGTAGCCGGATTAGAATCCAACCCTTGCTGGTTAGATTAAAATCCGGCGAACATTATAGCCCAATACCGAGCCGTGTTTAAAAATTTGTAAACGACTGAATTAGGTGAACAAGGAATTACCTAGTTTACTCTTACAGACAACAAAGATGAAACTTCACCAGAAATTTCTATATGCACCAAATATGAAAACAACAAAATGTATGAATCAGAGGGACCATCAATGAACTTATTCCCATGAAAGATAAGTCATGGATTCAAGTTCTAGACTGGGAGTTAGGGAACCAACTTTGATCTTTTTATAAATAAAATTCAAAAAAACAAAAACAAAAAAAAAAGTATACAAATCCTGCGATAACCAATGGTACACTAATGTCGCATGATATAAAAATTCTCCAAATTCAACCCAGAGACTGATCGTCACCAGTCAATCGACATTACATGGCAATTGCAGCTAACGCAGAAAAGAAAGGATATGTTGCATTTACGGCATAATGAGAACGGAAGAAAGCAGATAGTAGTACGATGTGCAGAAAAGAAAGCCATTTGCTGTAGTGTAAAACTGGGAAGTCATGTCTCGGTTAGAACTGAAGAATAAAATTTATGTATGTTTCTTTATTCATCTGCGTAAATAGTCTTACAACAATGTGGCGACTTGATCCCCAAGCTACTGTTGCCACCATCTTACGATTTTAAACAAGCGAACACGAGTGTTTAACTTCATTATTCTCTCACAGTAAGACAGGAAGTAAAGGAAGCATGGATACAAGCTAGTTTTGAACTGTGGACCAAGAATTTGCTGCAACCCAGTCAAAAGCAATAGGACTCAGAAAAGCATCAGGAATACCAAGAGAACTGACCAAGGCAAGTGCATGTGGTCTGATTTCACTGCAAAGCTTTGCAACTTCTTTCCTCACTATCGTGGCGTTCTCTGTTGTTAAGTAACCGTAGCGGAGAAATGCAGCATCTTCGTCCAACGTAACCAGAACATACATCGCCCTCAAGAGACTCAATATGTTCTGCATCATGAATGATTTTTTTGGTTCAGACATATGTACCACTTTCATTAACTCAAGGCAGTGGTATGAAAATAGCCCCAGAAGATGATTCTCATGTAGAGATTATGTGAAACATAAGAGCTTCGGTCGAAGTGATTATATACAAAATTAGCTAATGCTATGTCTTCGAAGTAATTGAAATTTCCAAAATGAAAATGTACCTTAAGGGGGGCATCTGTTACATTATTCTCAGCCTCTATAAATGTCTGCAAAATGGCACGGTCAGCGAAGGCTCTGCCTAAATCTTCAGCAAGCTGATAACTCTGCAGGATAAAGTATAGAGTGTAAGAAACAGAGCAATAGACTATGGATTAGGGTGTTTGGGCAGGATGGCGTTGCAATTCGAGACGGAAATTCGTGTTTTTAATGCTTCGTTACCGCAATAAAAGCAGATTCTTTGCTTTCTCCCTGAGCTTGGTATCGAGAGACTTCAGCAGCAAAGCGGTTTAGTAGATCTCTTTCTCTCAGGCAGAAGATATCGTTCTGTAACATATGAACAGTTAAAAATTCCAAATGCTCCAAAAATAGCTTCTCGAAGATAACTGAAGAGAAGCTTTATCTAAACCTGAAATTGAGCGCTCCTGGCAGAGGAAACTGTGAGCTGCGAAGGAATAACAGGGCAGGATTTGTTCATGTGTTCGAGTCCCAATTCTTTAAATGGTTTGTTTTTCCTTTTCGCTGCTACATACTCTCCTAGCAGTGCCTTGCTAACCTGCAATGAATATTTCATAAATTCCATCCCTCACAACAAATATCTGAAAGTTCCATGTTTTCAATCATTCGGTGATCCAATCTTTGAGCGATTCAATAACTATATCTATTTCAGTTTATACAGGGAGCGCTCAAAGGGGTCTGCTGAATAAATATTATCATGAAAGTACTAATCTAATCAACAATACCTGTTGCATAAGAACATTGTTGTCACCCTCAAAAGTCAATTGCACATCAAATTCACCTTTTAGCTGACCAATACGATTCTCGGTTTTCAATCCTTGTCCACCGCATGCCTCACGACATTCCTAGATAATATACCACAGATGTAAGAATGGGAGCTTGTTAATAAATAAAAACTCAACTGTATTCCTATAACCACCTGAAGAGTTCGCATGTTATGCCACGTAAGAATAGCCTTGAATGCACTGGAAACAACATGGATTGTTTTGATTAATTGAGGTGTCCTCTTAACATATAGTTGTTTCAAGTAGTTACCAGCAAAGCTCATAGCATATCTGCAGCGCCAACGAAGAGCAACTAGTTAGAGAGCATATACCATTTCAGGAAACTAACAAATGTAAACATTGTGCTGCTCAGTTACTTAAAGTCGACCAACTGGCATGTGAAAAATATAAGTGTTGAGTAATGTGATGGCAAATACAAAAATACAAGCCTAAGATTAAAGACAAGTGCATGGAGTCAGCACAAAAGATAGTTGCTCATCCACCTTCATTATGAGTAATATCAAAGAAGATGGGTTGAGATCAAACAAACCCTCTCCTTTTCCGCTAGCGCAAGTGAATATCAACTCTTGAGATGAAAGCAACTCAAATATGAGAATTGTATTTGAGACAATATCGCTACAAAATTAAATATAAATAACTGATGCAAGAACGAATTTGCTCAAACAACCAACCACTTCACCGCTGACAGATGACAGAAATAGGAATGATGGAAAATAGCTGAGCTACTTAATGTCTTTCTGCTATAACAATTACTCACACAAAAATTTGTAAACTGAAAGGGAGAGCACCACATACACAGAGACCAAAAGAGAGAGAAAGATACACAAATATGAGAGTTTACATAATAAAATAACAATTTTCTATTCAAATGATTTGTCATTTGTGAATGAATAAACAAACACATAAAAGCGCCAGCCAACAAAAGCCACTCAATGGAACACTCACGTCTTTGCAAGAAGAGGGAGAAGGCGCCGCTGATGACTTGGGTAATCGAGCAAGAGAACTTCAGGGTGTTTGGTGTAATGGAAAACGCTCTCCTCGTCAATGAATATCTTATAGCAATAGCTAAACTAATCTGTTGAAAGAAAATCATGACATCACATCACTAAAGAGATGAGATGGAAATAGATACTAAATTTAGTTTCTCCAATTATAACTAGAATGGAAAGGATTTAGCAAATGATAGAAGCCAATGTACTCCTTTTTGTACTGACCTTTGCTGAGTAAATGGCACTGACTGCAATGGTGACACGTCCAGATGTCAAAGGGGCCATGAAGGCACCAAATCTCTGGAATAAACTGATGAATGTCAATTCCACTTTTATTGTTTTCATCAAAAGAATCAAAAGACAGATCATGTCATAACTGCCACTAACAGTTTTTCTGACACCTCAAAATTTTATTCCGATCACCATCGAAACTTATTAAAAGGCATATAATTTCAGTTGGGGAATCCATTTACACTTTATCTAGGAAATATTTGTCAGTTTAAGGATCTACCAAACCATACTCAAACTTTCTTATACGCAACTCATTCAACGAGTCCCACTGATCAAACATGACCTTTTGCTAAGATAAGTATGACGAATAAGAACCAAACCTGGTCTGGGTCCTTTATCGCACTCAGATATTTTCCATCTGGAGAAACATCAGCAACTGAGTTCAATAAATTTTCCCTAGGGATGCGAACATTGTCAAACCTGGAACATAGTGGCACAGGTTTCAGAATAAAACAACTAAGATAATAAAAATGACAAACTTCTCCTAATAAAATTCAGAAGGGGCCTTTTACCATATTCGACCATTGTCAACGCCATTCAAACCAATCTTGTGACCACAATCAGAGATCCGAATATTCGGACAGATATTTCCATCTTCATCTCTTATCTGGGTGATAAAAGCATGCACACCTTCATTCTTTCCATCAATGTTGAGCTGCGAAAAGACTACTGTGTGTGTCCCATGCTGTAATCGTTCACAGAAAGTTATTGTTAGAAATTGTCGCTGCTTGAGACTGATAAAAGTGGAGAAAAACTAAAAGTTCGAAGCAATCACTAAACCAAGTTTGACAGAAGTCATTACATTAGCTGCACCTCCTATCCAGTACTTTTGAGCTGATTCACATGGAGTGTTGATGACAAACTCTCCAGTTTTAGAATCATAAGTCGTTATTGTTTCAATTCCTCGAACCTGAAAATATTGAATACAAATGCCTTAAATAAGATTTAGAAAAAGAAGACAATTCTAATCAATAGGCTATATACAATAAGCAATCAAACAACCACTCTACACATACATTACTTCCATGCCCCAACTCTGTCATTGAAAAGCAGCCCTTGATCAGGTAATTTTCCGTGGCGCTCAGCCACTTATCGTGATGACGTTTTGTGCCAAAAAATTGAATGGCACCACCCCTGAACCATCAAGAATGAAATAAGCTCAATGTACATTTCTCAAGTAAACCACGCAGGAGACAGCACATCCAGCAGATCAACCATAAAGAGCCAGACAAAACTGATACATTCTTTGTAATGCATAAAGAACCATAAGATGCTCCAATCAACATATACAAACATCAGAAAGTTAATTAAGGAAGTAATAGTTCTTCAACCGAGCCAATCTTCATAGACCTGTTGAAAACTCACAACTCCTGAAATAAAGACACTATAATGTGTCACAAACAACCCAAATCTGCGAAATTTCACAAGCTCATCAACATCAAATAAAACTTGGCCTACAAAATTCTACAATATCCCAAACAGGATGAAATAAAACTAAACCCCAATAAACACCAAACTGGACTAAATAAACCAGCAAAGAGAAGAAACCAAATAAGAGTAGAAAAGAATACCACAAGAAGAAGTGAACACCAATCTTGATAGCAAGAGAGTGATCAAAAATCTCAATAACCTCCAAAAGAGCCAGCTTTCTCATCTCAGCTTCAAACCCTTTTCGGGTGAGCCAACCCTCGAAAACCCCATGATCCAACAAATACTGAATTCTTTTCATGGTGATCTCCCTCTGCTGCTCCATCGACTGGTTATAATCCGGCACCACAAAAAGTTTTCCGCCCCTGAGCTTGGGATTGAAAAGCCTGCTCTGGATCATGAGGTTGAAAAGCCAGTCCCTGTCCTCCAAATTGTGGCCATCCATCAGTTTTCGCATCGAATTTACGTCGAATGAAGAGGGCTGCTCGGAAACTTCCGGAGGCGTGTAGCTGAGGCATGGCGATGATGAAATGGCGGTGGCGGTGGCGGTGGCGGCAACCCGGTGGTTGTCTTGGAGATGTCTTGTTAAGACTTGGGTTCTGAAATTGACCTTCTCCATACTTTCTGGTGGCGTTGTGATTAGGATTGAAATGCCTGAGATGGAAGAAATGAAGACGACTTTAATTGCTCCCACTTCAAGTTCAACGCTTTCCTTCGACGCGTTTGAATGTCAATATGCAAACGTTCCAAAATCAGATACTACGTCTGGATAAATTCTTGGATTTTCCCATTCAGAACTTGTTCGGTTGGTGAATAAATGAAGGGATAATTACGGCTCGTCCTTATAGTTGGTGTAATTGCACATAAGTTTAATATGATTCGGTGTAATTGCACATAAATTTCATATGATTTGATACATAATACTTTTAAATTTTGCTTCGTTTAATAAATAGGTTCTTCGTCAGTCAAAATTTATCAAATTTGTTGATATTAACAAAAAACTAAAATTTACCATCAATTGATTTATTACTGACGTATTACAGACCAAATAAATTTTTTATAACTAAACTTTCTTTATAATGATAAAAATATACTTCCTCATATGCGTTAAACTATGAAGATATATAAAGGTAGGTTCGTCATAAAAAAGATTTATTCGATCTACAATAAGTCAGTAATAAGTACCGAAGGTAAATATCGACTCACTAAGTTTTTTGCTAATATCAACAAATTTGGTAAATTTTAACTAACAAAAAAAACTTATTTCTTAGATAGATGCAAACCTCAAGAGTACTAAATGTAATTTTTCAAACCTCAGGAGTCTATATATAATTATATCAAACCTCATGAAGGAGGTGTAATTATCCCATAAATGAATGTACAAGGATGTCTGGATAATTTATCTTTTGGATTGTTCAAACTTGGTTTTAAATAAATCGGGTAAAATTTATTTTAGTTCCTAATATTTGATTTCAATTTTAAAATAATCCCTATCTTTTTAACTCACTTTAAATTAGTCTTTTCATTAGGTGATTTTCTCATATTACCCTTATAAAGTAATTTTTTTACAAAAAATCATTTTAGTCCCTCACTTATCATTTTCAATTTACAATTTGGTCCTTCACACGTACATTTAGAAAAATATAATTGTTTTAATTGAAGAATTTAACATTGGGCAATTATTTAGATAATAACTTGATCAATGACATATAAATATAATTATCGAAGATTTAATGAACTTGAAATTTTAAAATAAAAGAGCAAGTGAATAAATAAGTTTAGAGAAAAAAATTTAAATAAAAAAATATAACAAATATATGTATATATATATATTTAGAAAAAAGAAATCTTCTGAAATCAAAACATGAATAAGAAAATGAATATGTTAGTCAAAGAAGAATGGGGTACATTTTCAGAAGGTTTTTTTTGTTAAAAACTGTTTTCTTATTTAAAAATTTAAGGATAAAATATTTTTTAGTCTCGTAAGATTAGGTTATTATTTATTTTTATTTGTTTACCTCAACTTAAGCAAGTGATGATTTTAGTCCCATAAAATACGAATTCAGATATTTTTAGTCCCAAAAGTCATGTGCGTGGCATATGTTGTTAACAACCATTAACTTGGGACTAAAAATACTTAATACCATGGGATTAAAAATACCTAAAATTGTATTTTATAGAACTGAAATCATTGCCTACCTAAGTTGTGGTACCAAAAAAAATAATACCATAATCTTATGAGACTAAAAAAGCATTTAGCCCTAAATTTCAAGAAGTTCATTATAATCAAAAAAGTTACGGTTATATGCCATTGATCAAGTTATTATGTAAATAATTGTCTAACTATAAATACTTTCAATTAAAAACACTTAATACATTGTTCTTTTTTTAAAAAAAAATATTTGCAAGAGACCAAATTGTAATTGATATTTCAAAATGAAAAGTGAGGGACTGAAATGATCTTTTTAAAAAAAAAACAAAAAAAAAAAAAAAAGAAAAGCTCTATAAGCTAATATGGTAAAATCATCCATAAAAGGGATTAATTTGAATTGAAATGAAAAGACAAGGACCATTTTGAAGTTGAACTCTATTGAGTTTCAGAACTTGATCGCGAGCGGAAGGGAAGGAATTCATGTTTATCGTGCAGGAGCTAAGATAATCGAGAGCAAATTCTCATTCAATTTCTGTTAATCGATTACAGTAAACCCTAACTCCCATATATATACAATTAAAGTGTCTAATAACCACCCTCATAGAATTACAACTGCCCCATAGCTGATGTGGCCCACGTGGACCAATGAGGGTGCTAATAATTGACTCAGCCTACATCTATGTGAATGGTGGTAATACAAGAAAAAGCGTGGGTGCGACTTTGGTCAAGTCTAACCCACATCAAACACGTCTATAGCTGACGAGGATGGAATCAATCCAGGAGGCAAGTCCTCATCTTCATCATCGGAGCATGGTTCCATGGCTGCTGCAGCAAGGGTTCCAATAGCCCCCCCACAAGTGGGACTGGGGAGCAACGAGACCAGGCCCAACTTGGACAGAAAACTGGCGAAAAGCTTAAGCGGGAGTAACTTGGTGAATATCGGCCAGCTGAAGGGAAGTGCGGACATGCGAGGGAAAAATGAGGCTGGCCTTATAAGCATCACGGACCAAGTGACAGTCCAGCTCAATATGTTTAGTGCGCTCATGAAACACAGGATTGGCAAGGATGTGGAGAGCAGCCCTGTTGTCACAGAAAAGGTCGACTGACAGATGAAGAGGAACCCCGAAGTCTTGCAGTAAGTATGTGATCCACTTAAGCTCACACACACTTGCAGCCATGCTGCGATACTCAGCCTCGGCGGTGGACCGAGAAATCGTATTCTGCTTCTTCGTTTTCCAAGACACAAGAGCACCCCCGAGGAATATACAAAACCCTGTGAGCGAACGTCGAGTGTTTGAACATGAAGCCCAGTCTGCATCACAATAGACCTGGAGCTGAAATGTATTCTTGGCAGGCAGGAGAAGGCCAGTGGAGGGGCATCACTTTAAGTACCTAACCACGTGCAAGGCAGCCTTCCAATGACCCTCACAAGGCCAGTTCAGGAACTGGCTCAGCTGCTGCACACTGTGGGAAATGTCAGGTCTAGTAAACCCCAGATATAATAGCCTTCCAACCAAGCGTCTATAAGATTCTGGATTCTGAAGTAAGGAGCCGGAGTCTGAACTCAGTTTTTTGACCTTTAGGGAAAGGAGTGGAGACTGATTTCGCAGCTGTTAAACCAGTGTCCTGGAGGATATCTCTCACGTATTTAGTCTGAGCAACATAGATAACAGTAGAACCTCGAGCAATTTCCAGACCAAGGAAGTATCTGGCATCCCCTAGGTCTTTGATGGTGAACAATGTATGCAGATATTGTTTGACAGATTGGATTTCCAACAGATCAGGACCCATAACCAAGATGTCATCAACATACACTAAGAGTGCCAACAAACCTCCAGAGCTAGCCTTTTTGAAAAAGGCAGTGATCATGAGCAGACTGACTGAACCCATAGTCCTTCAGTTTTAGGGTGAGTTCGACATTCCATTGCCTGGAGGCCTGCTTGAGGCCATACAGGGATCTTTCCAGCTTACAGACCAAACCTGATTCCACTGAATAATCTTCAGGTGGTTTCATGTACAGATCCTCATCCAGATAACCATGAAGGAACGCATTATTGATGTCTAGCTGTTGAAGGGGCGATCCTTTTGTTTGCTGCAATGGATAGAAACACACGAACAGTAACAACCTTTGCTACTGGGGAAAAGCTATCAGTGAAATCCACACCCTCAATTTGGTTGAATCCCTTAGCAACCAATCTTGCTTTATACCTCTCCACACTCCCATCTGCCTTCAACTTTGTCTTAAACACCCATTTGCAACCAATTGCCTTCTTCCCAGGCGGCAAAGGTGTCAACCGCCAGGTGTTGTTGCTCTCAAGGGCCTGCAGCTCATTGTTCATGGCCTCCCTCCATTCAGGGTGTTTGACTGCCTCAGCAAATGACTTCGGTTCCTGCAAAATTGACAAGGAAGCTACAAAGGACATGTATGCATTATTGCTAGTGTGGATGAGGGAGGAGTGAGTAGAATTGCAAAGGAAGTCATTCATCCAGGCTGGCTTTTGAGAGACTCTAGAGGACCTTGGGGGATTGAGAGTAGGTTGGTGTATAGGAGATGTAGGAGCCTCAGGAGACCTAGCAACCACTGAGGGATGGCTAGCAGAAGTAGATGAGGGAGATGGCTGATCATTTCCTGCAGAGGGAGACATAGGAGTAACAACATTGTCAGAAGTAGAGGGAGGTGTTGGAATAGGAGTATTGCCCAGAGGGTAATCATAAGTGCTGGTTATAGGAAGTGGGATGTGAGGTGGCTTGTGTGTGGGTTGGAGAGCTGAAAAGGGAAATATGGACTCTTGAAATGAAACATCCCTGGATATTAGGACTGTGTTGGTGTCAAGATTGAAGAGTTTGTTAGCCCTTTGTGTGCATGGCATAGCCTATTAGTATGCATTTGTAGGCCCGTGGTTGAAATTTGGATTGAGTGGCAAGGATAGTGGCATAGCACAAACAACCAAAGGTCCTGAGATGTGAATAGGAGGGAGTGGTACCATGTAGTGTCTCATAGGGTGTTTTCCACCGGAGAAGCTGAGTTGGAGTTCGGTTGATAAGGTAGGTTGCAGTAAGTATGGCATCACCCCAAAATTTGATAGGTAGGGAGGCTTGGATTAATAAAGCTCGAGCAACACAAAGGAGGTGCCTATGCTTTCTTTCTACCCTCCCATTTTGTTGAGGGGTATATGTGCAGGATGTTTGGCGGATAATCCTAAGGTTTTGACAAAGATTGGTACAGGCTTGGTTGATGAATTCAGAGCCATTATCAGTGCTGAAGGTTTTAATTCTGATTTGGAATTGTGTTTGGATAAGGTTGCAGAATGTGGATAGAGTACTGGCTACTTGAGATTTGTGTTTAAGTAGGTAAGTCCATAGGGATCTACTATGGTCATCAAGGATGGTTAGGATATAGCTGCAACCTGTGATAGTGGGGGCTTTGTAGGGACCCCATAGGTCAATGTGTACGAGGGCAAAGGGTTCTGTGGAGTGTGATTCACTTGAAGGAAAAGACAGCCTGCTCTGTTTAGCAAGAGAACAAATTTCACAGGACTGATGATAAAACAAACCATCAGTATTTAAGTATGGAAATTGAATGTGTTTTATTGCTTGATGGGAAGCATGCCCCATCCGTCTATGCCAAACATTGTTGGTACAAGGAGTAGAAGTGGCACACATCAAATCCTTATCTATTACATCAGTATGAGCAAGGAAAGAAGAAGGACTGTATTTAAGGACTTATAACTTGTTGCTGAGATTTCCCACAGCCAGAGCCTCCTTACTGGCCTGGTCCTGCAAGATGCATCCTTTTTCAGAAAAAGTAAAAAGATAAGAAGTGTGTTTGCAAAGTTGGCTAACATAGAGTAAGTTCACAGAGAAGTTGGGTATGTAGAGCACATTGGTGAGAGTTAGCTTGTTTGATAGATGCACAGTTCCAGTATAAAGGACTTGTTTCTTGGAACCATCAGGGAGATGAATGTACTCTGTGTGTGTTGGTGTAGTGTATGAGGAGAAGAGAGAAATATTTGCACAAATGTGATTAGTAGCTCCCGTGTCAATAATCCAAGAACAGTTATCATGTATTGAATTGCATCTAGTGTTACCTGCAAAGTTACCATCCAGCTCTGCAAAGTTGGCCATATTGGTGATAGGGTCTGAGGGCAGAGAAGTATGTCTGACCATCCTTAGCAGTTCATTTACCAGCTCAGAAACATTAGTCGAGCTATTTTGTCCTCCTGCATGAGAATATCCTTCTGACTTATTCCCATCACCTCTGTCCTCTATGTTAGCAACCAATTGTTTTCCCCCCTCCTTTCTTTCTCTTGTCTTGCAGTGTTTTATACCAATCAGGAACCCCATGAATCAGGAAACAAGTATCCTGGCTGTGCCCAGGCTTATGACATTTAGCACAAATTAGACCCCTTTTATCCACAGGTCTTTTCTTAGGGTCATATCTATCAGCTCCTTCTCTCATATTTCCGTTCAAGGAAGCTTGATAAGCACTGTGGGCAGTAGTATCTCCCATCTCAGCTTGTACTCCTCTTTGCTTCTCAACAACAAAGATCATAGAGAAAGGCCATCATGCAGCCCCATGAGGAACTGCATCAATTGTGAGGAGTTCATCAAGTCTGTGATCCGTTTGTTGACATTGCAAGCACAATAACCGCACGTGCATTTCGGAAATGGTGCCAACACCATCAGCTCATTCCAAAGTTTCTTAATTTTGGTTAAGTAGGTTGTTGCAGTTAGATCACCTTGAGATACAAAAGAGATCTCACGTTGTAGTTTGTAAAGCATTGGTCCATTGCTGCGACCGTACCTCGCCTGTATTTCTAGCCACAGTTCTCTAGAAGAGGAGGCTTACATGAAAGCCTCTACTATCTCCTTCGAAATGGAGTTCCAAATCCAGGATGTTACCAACAGGTCAACTCGCCGCCATTGCTCAAAACTAGTAGATCCGAATGGCGGCCGAGGGAAAGTACCATCGATGAAACCAAGCTTCATCTTCGTGCTTAACGACATATACACTCCTCTGCTCCACAGAAGAAAGTTCGATCCGTCTAGAGGCGAAGAAGTCAACACCAGTCCTGAATGCTCCGATGGGTGGATATACAAAGCATCCATCTCCAATTGATTGAACTCCCCTCCGATGCCTCTACTTGCATCATTAGCTACATCGTGATCCGCCATAGCTGCCACCCTCGCAACACCTCTATTTGTCTCATCAACGACAGTCGAATCCGCCATAAGTGTTGCCTTCACACCAACCACACCAACACCCAATTCTCACGAACCGCACCTACCAAGAATACACCACAGGCATGCAGAGACCTTCAAAATGAATGCTCTGATACCATGTTGAGTTTCAGAACTTGATCGCGAGCGGAAGGGAAGGAATTCATGTTTATCGTGCAGGACCTAAGATAATCGAGAGCAAATTCTCATTCAATTTCTGTTAATCGATTACAGTAAACCTTAACTCCCATATATATACAATTAAAGTGTCTAATAACCACCCTAACAGAATTACAATTGCACCATAGCTGACGTGGCCCACGTGGATCAATGAGGGTGCTAATAATTGACTCAGCCTACATCTATGTGAATGGTGGTAATACAAGGAAAAGCGTGGGTGCGACTTTGGTCAAGTCTAACCCACATCAAACATGTCTATAGCTGACGAGGCTGGAATCAGTCTAGGAGGCAAGTCCTCATCTTCATCATCGGAGCATGGTTCCATGGCTGCTGCAGCAAGGGTTCCAACAAACTCAAATGTTGAGAACTTAAATAGATTGTACCCCGTAATCAACCTCTCAAATTCAAGCTTGTAAAATGCAAAAAGGAAAAAATGCAATTACCCCCCTTGTGATATGAAAAATGTGCAAAAAACCCCTTGTGAAAAAATAAATAGCAATTTACCCCCTGTATTTTAAAAAATGGAGCAAAAAACCCCCTAAAAAACGCAGCAAAAAACCCCCTGTGAGGGGGTTGTTTGCTGCATTTTGAATAACACAGGGAGGTAAATTGCTAGTTATTTTTTCACAGGGGGGTAATTGCTCTTTTTGGTTAACACAGGGGGGCAAATTGCATTTTACCCAAAAATAAAATATGAAGATAAATCAAAAGAGTTAAAAACAATAAGGCTTTCAATGAACTTTGTTTTGAATGAATGAACCCGTGTTTTGAATGAACTTTGTTTTTAGGATAAATTACATCTACCTCCCCTGAGTTTTGACATAATTACAAATACCCCCTCGTTGTTTGAGAAATTACAAATACCCTCCTGAGGTTTGTAACCGTCTAACAAATAATCCATTACCATCCATTTTTATGGGTAAACTGACGAAAATGCCCTTATGCACCGAATTATTTTTTATTTAATTCTTAAAATTTTTTGGACTACAATGCGTAGGGAGAGGTTTCTTAAGGTTTTTACACAGAGGAGGAATAATGCAATTTGCGCAGGCCCATATTTGGAGCAACTGCATAGCCCCACCTATATTTGCTTTCCCTTTTTGCAATGCTGTACACAAACTCCCTGTACATATATGCCAACACCGCTGTACCCCAGTTTGAGGTACCACCTTCATGGATGCCCTCCATATGTCGCAAATACAACAACGATACCGAGTTACCATTAGGATCGGGAAAGAACATACCACCAATGAGATACAGAGCACATACTCGTGCCTCTTGCAGCACTTCCTCTAAAGGGCTGTCGTCATCACACGTATTGGCAATCAACCAGTTATGCAAGATTGGTAGATTTAGCCGGGAGCCCTTAAATGCATCACCCGTCGGAATAAATCCTAACATCTCAGCGCAGTATTGTTTCCATTCTGCAGTACTTCGTCGTGTATCTACTCCTGTGATTAGAGGCCCCTCAATCGGAAGGGTCCACAAAACGGCAATATCTTGTAGTGTAACAGTTGCCTCACCAACGAGAAAATGGAAAGTATGGGTCTCGGGTCTCCATCTTTCCACTAACGCGGTGATAAAGTGTTGGTCAATCTCAATATAACCACAGCGCATAACACCTAATAAACCCATATTTTGTAATACTTGTAATACTCGAATATGACGTGGGACCAGTTGGAGAACCCGAAAAAATGAAATATCACCACGCCTTACATTTAAAATGCTGTCCGGCTCTCTGCATACATCTTCATAACGATGTTTACTCTGCTCGTACAGCACACTACTATCGCGTGGACCCAAATGTGCCATATTATATTTGGAATAATTTTCCAAAATTATAGTTAAAAATGAGAGGAGTGAAATAATGTTGAAAGGGTTTGGGGAGGGGAAGATATGATTGAGTGGTTGATGAGGAATGTATTATACAGAAGTAGTTTGGGGGATGTCTCGGGTGAGAAAATTGAGAGGGGGGGGGGGGGGGTTTAAAATGGGTGTCGGGTGGGGGGGTAAGATGGGACGCAACAAGTGCGTCCCATCAACCTGCGACCCCTTCTGCAGCATTCACGGAACCCGGGGTTTTGGCTGAAACTAGGATTAGTCAGCTCGGTTTCGCCTATTATATTAAATGGGATAAAACTACCCTATTTCATTAATTTTTTTTTTACATTTTTTATTTAAATTTCCCAAGATACTCGATCCGGTTAATGTATACCGATATTTAGTAAAAAATAATAATAAATATAGAAATTTTAGAATTAAAATAAAGAAAAAAAAATAAATATTTGTTGTTTTTTTTTTAACAGAGAGAAAATATTTGTTGTTACTAATAAAATACTAAAATAAAAAGAGAATGATACAATATGGGATGTTCTACTTATCAAGTTTTTAATATTAAGAATTAGATTATTTTATCTACAATTTGAACTAATTACGACGTTATACTATTTTTAAACATTCATAAGTTGATATTAATTTTTTTGTATAATCTATACTCTATCACTTGTTGTATCAACTTTTAAATACTCAAATTTACTTTTTAATTTCATTCTTCCCTTAAAAAAGAAAATTGGTGAAAATAGAAACTTCAATGTTTTTTCAATGATTTTACAATTACAAATTTTTTTCCTTGAACCCACTATCCCATATTTTTATCACCTCACTCTCTCTATATATATATTTTTGTTACGAACTTCTTTCTTTAGCATTTTTTCATACCACTATTGTTTTTTTACGAATTTCTATTTTGTCTTCATCTCACATCACAATTTTTATATATGTTCGTAAGAATCACGTGCATGCATATAAATTATAATTTACAATTATAAAGTTATCAAAATAAAAATATGTTTTTAAATACTTTTTTATTGCTCCCATTTTTCTTCACGTTTAAATTTATAAAAAGAAGAAGAGGAGGAAAAAACATAGGGTTGGGGGCATTCAATTTCGGGTACCAAACTTTATTAAATTTGTGCCAAAATACCAACATATATTACGCAAACAGATAATGTACCCCACCAATAGCCACCCCTACCACTCTACGCACCAGTTAATTTATTAGTGTGTGATTTAGTCAAGAAAGACTTTGAAAAATATGTATATCTACACCTCTATTATTATTTATTATAAATAAAATACTATAAATAGAATTAAAGGTTTATCTAATTTTGACCGTAATAAACTTCCCTAATTGTTTTTAGTGATCTTTATGTTAATTAATATGGATAATTACACACTGTCATTCCTTGAAATTTGGTATAATTACACATAAATCCATTGTGGTTTGAAAAATTATATTTAGTATTCTTGAGGTTTGTTTCCGTCTAACAAATAATTATCTCCATTAGTCAAAATTCACAGAATTTACTGATATTAACAAATTGAATGAAAATTCATATTTACCATCGATTGACTTATTACTCACTTATTGTAGGTCAAACAAATCTTCTTATAATAAAAGTGTCTTATGCATCTTCACACGTTAATGCATGTTGGAGAGTATATATTCACCCTTATGGGTAATTTAGTTGAAAAATATTTGTTCGGCCAATAATATGTCAATTGAGTGTAATATCGATATTCATTCAATTTTTTTTGTTAATATCAACAAATTCAATGAATTTTGACTAATTAACGAAGGGACTTATTTATTAAATGGAAGCAAATCAAGGGTACTAGATGCAAATTTTTTAAATCATAGGGTATCCACATGTTATTACCCCAAACATCAAAGGAGGGATGTATAATTATACCTAACTAATATTGTCATTATCTAAAACTTAATTTTGATGTTTGAATTAAGAATATATATTAATTAACAATAGTGAATTTGGATAGTCTTGTGATAAGATTTGCAATACCAACCGCAATATTTGAAAGTTTCCATCTCTGTCCATCTCTTATTTCAAAGTCGAGGTCTTGGAGAATTACTACTTCTGTTAGATAAAATGTGAATTGTTTAGTATGTATTTACTTGCACTTCTTTATTTTACAAATAACTGCCTCTTTAGTTAATTAATTATATTAATCATATACCTTCAAAATTAATTTAATTATATTAATATAAAAGGAAAAAACCCTCACTACACAAATAACGGTTAATGATACCACCGCACCATTTTTTGTGAAGTAAAAAATGTCATTCAACCGATAAGATAACTAACTTATTTGACTTCCAAATTTTACATTAATTGATAAATTAGTTTTTTTTCCCTTTCACTTGTTTTTTTTCAATGTGATGTATTGATTTATATTTTACTCTTATTTATAATAATACATTTTAAAGCGCGAAAGAATATTTATTATATAAACGCAGGGACGACGTGCCACAATGACTAGTATTATAAAATTGATCAAGTTTTATTAATAAGGGATAATTATACCCCCTCCCCTGAAATTTGGTGAAATTATTCGCAGATCTTATGTGGTTTGAAATATTATATTTAATACTTCTGAGTTTCACTTCTGTTTAACAAATAGGTCTTCCCATTAGTCAAAATTCACAAATTTATTGATATTTGCAAAAAAACTAAATGAAAGTCGATATTGTCATTGATTGACTTATTATTGACTTAATGCAGGTCAAATCAATCTTTATGGTCAAACTACTCTTATATATTTTCACATGTTAATACATATAAGGATGTATATCGTCACCATTACAAGAGTAATTTAGTTATAAAAATATTTATTTTGCCTGCAATAAAGTCATTAATAAGTCAATTGAAGGTAAATGTCGATTTTCATTCATTTTTTATTAATATTGATAAATTTAATAAATTTTGATTAATAAATAAACTTATTTGTTAGACACAAGCAATTTTAAAGGATATGAGATGCAATTTTTTAAATCACATGAGATTTATATTTAATTAAATCAAATCTCAATAAAAGAGACGAAATTATCCCATTAAATAAACATTATAAAAATTTTAAATCACACACATATCGAGGTGATTCCATAAGAGCATAGTTGCAAGTACATAATAGGGGGGAGAGAGAGAGAGATCTGAATTGGGATGCGTGCAGGCCCATCCTGTGTTTCTGGATGATGTTATCCCCTCCCAACTTCCGGTGCAAATTGCACTCAAACTCCAACTCCACTCGTTGCATTGGGACATGTGAATTTTGTTTGAAAATTATTAGCTAAAATTACACATAATTTAGAGAAGAACAGAAGGACATTGAAATATAGGCACAAATTTCTTTTCTCATTGGTTTTTGTGAGTTTTGCTGACAGAACTTTCTTTCTCGAAAATTATGATCCGAGGTTTTTATTGTGACTGTTTTTAATTTTTTTCCTATTTGAAAATTAGTAAATATTATGTTGAATGTTTATTTGTTATTTATTTTTATTATCAATATACAGTTTAAACTATCTTAGTACTTTTATTTATGTATTTGTTTGGTCTTATAATTAAGTAAGTTAGGTCAAACATGCGTTTCAAGTGAAAACTATCTTTTATACATAGTTTCTGGTTGTGCCCTATAATTATTGTGCTTAATTTTTTAAATATAAAATTATAAAATCTATTAAAATATTTATGAAATAAGAGTTTCCCCAATGATCTAAGTATTTATTGATTTATAATAAATGAAATAAAGAACAAGTTAAAGTAAAATAAAATAATATAACTAAAAACAAAATAAATAGAAAATTGAAAGAATAGAACTTAGACAAGAAAAGTGTCATGAGAGAGGAGGAAGTACAAAATTAAATAAATAAGAGGTTAGTACAAAGATGAGAGGGGGAAAAAGAGGGAAAAAAAAAACTAATTTGCACTACCAAAAAATTATTTTAGGGATAAATGCAATTTATTTGTCATTTGATATAAGAAATGAGCGAAAATTCCTAAGTGAAAAAATAATTATCAAATTACCTCCCTGTGTTTTGAGATATGAAGCAAATTACCCCCTATCGAGGGAAAATAGAGGGGGGTAATTTGCTCCATCTTAAGATCACATGGGATAATTTACTAATTATTTTTTCACAAGAATTTTTTGTTTATTTCTTATATTACAGGGGTAAATTCCATTTATCCCAATTATTTTATAAGGGACAAAAATTTGGAATAATCAAAAGAGGTCGGAAAATCTATCCCAAATTTAGACGGGAAAAAAGAATCAGTCTTTGCTAACTCTTTATGCATCAGAAATTTTAATTGCATGTTAACCAATCTTTTTACAACTATTGACCTCAGTAACACTTTCTGCTAACTTTCTATTTAACTACTTCCTTCAGTTGTAAGTGACGGGATGTGGGAGATGCCAACATCATAAGGATTTGGACATGTTAAAAGGCTGTTTTGTGCAGGTAATGTTGTCTTTAGGTACTGAGGACTTAGTTTTAGAATCGATTTTCTTTTTCATTCTTGTAAGGACTGATTTTGGATACCTTATGCCAAGCAAGTGATATGGGAGTATTAAATTCGACAAAAATGCAAGCAATCTTTTTGTAATATTGCAAATGAGCAAATTACCCCCTACGAAAAAATAAATAATAATTTACCCACTTGTATTTTTTAAAAATGAAGTAATTTACCTTCTGTGTTTTCTAAAACAAAGCGATTTACCTCCAGGGAGGTAAATCGCTTCATTATAAAAAATACAGGAGAGTAAATTATTATTGTTTTTCATAGGGGGTAATTTGTTCATTTTCAATATCACAGGGGAGTAAATTACATTAAATCATATTAAATCGAGGTAAAATAATTATGTTAGTGGGTTCTTGAGGCTCGCTTAGAATTTGGTATGTTGTGGGTGGATACTTGGTCTATGCTATTATATGTAACTTAATAGATTTGTGTTATTTTTCAATGAATTTCTTGGAGATTTGTGTGAGGATTTGGATGTTTCAGATCTGATATTAGATGTGGTAGTTATCATTTGAGATAGTATTTTCTTTTGTGAAGTGAAAACGATGAATTATTATTAATTGAAATAAATCGATTACAATAGTTCTATCGAATATCAATATCTAACAGAGACTATTACAACAATCATATCTTGATCAACAATATCACATAAATTAAATCTAAACGACACCTCACTATTACAGTATATAAATAATACCTACTATGCAGTAGAACATTATCGCACGCGGGGGTTCGAACCCATTACTTCTAAAATCATGGGGCCACAACTTCGTCAACTGAGATAGCACTACAAAAAAATACGAGAATTATAACGGTCATTTTGTAACGGCCACAAGACCGTTCCAATAGTAACTCCTTTTGTAATAAATTTGGAACGAAAAGCATGTGCTGATGTCATGTCACAGGCGAAATATAATTTAGAAATTTTTAACGGCTTAGTCGTTAGAAAGGCCGCTACAAAGCAAAGACCGTTCCAGATTTGCAACGATTTTTGGGACGGCCAGATACAATTAAAGTCTATTACACGAATGATGAGAGAAACCGTTCCAATTTCGTGTAAAAAACCATATGAAAATGTATTACACCGGCACTGCTCCAAAAGCCGTTCCAACAGGAACTGCTTTTCTTAGAAATTACGTTTAGTTCCAAAGGCCCTTCCAATATTTACTCTGTATAACGGCTAAATTATAATGGATAGTTACGCTAAAGCCATTCCAAAAGCCGCTCCTACATATTAAATAGTCAATCTAACTGTCATATTTAAACGACTATATTTGGTATACCCTTGGGCCATTCCAATAGCCGTTCCAAATGAATTTCTATATATATCTGAATTTCATGTTGTTTTCATTTGCTTTACAATTGATTAACCACACACACACTTTCAATCTCTCTATAATTTTCGTGCATATACACCTCCCAATGCTAGACTTGCGTCATTTTATACCGTTGATCTGTTAAGTTGGTTGTCCAGGTAACAACTTTAACCGTTTTACCTTAAAGAAAATGCAGTTTAATTATTATGATTTTCTTATATCTATAGGTTGAAATATAATCATATATATGTCTGCGTATGTGTAGTGATCATCATGTTAAGGCGGTTAAGAAAATGGATGTATGAGAAGAACCTCGCGAATAGGACGGGTCTTACGTTGGAGTTTGAGGATATCATTAAGACTTTCATCGAATGGGCTCAATATCAGCATAGACATATAGACAGAGATAAGATTAGGTTCCCGTGATCAAAGTGCAAAAACAAAAGGTTCAAAACACCTGATGAGGTCAATTTTGACTTATATAGGTGAGGGTTTATGCCGGAATATTATAATTAGACTTCACGGGGAGGAGAGGGTGCAGGAGTACTTTGATGCTGTGACCGCCCCTCCAGTGCAGGAGGAGCAAACCCCAGCTACATAGGAGGAAGGTAGTTCGCATTGGAGTGATGAAACAACAGATGGATTGGGCGCACAGGATGGTTTATGATGCAGCAAGCTCGACTTATTTTTCTTCTTACGACGAGGGTGTGCATGATGATGGTACGAGGTCATGTCCTACTAATGTGATCCTAGTTCATGGTATAAGGGTGGGCCATATGATTATGTGTTAGGGTTGTCAGACCATTTTTTTCGATGTAGTGCGCACCGCAGACCAGCCATTGTACCTAATCTCAGTTGGCGGCGGATGCTGGTTTGGTGAATATCAAGGCCGAGGGCAATTTTTTTCAGCAAACATATGATCAATTGTTCCAGTGGGGTGATCATATAATGCCTCGCGATCACACTTTCCCAGCCAATTACTACAATACGTAGAAATTAATAAGAGGCTTGGGTTTACCTATTGAGAAGATTGGTGCGTGTAGAAATGGCCGCATGCTGTACTGGAAGGACGACATTGATCTGGAGTACTGCAAGTTTTGTGGGGACGCTAGGTACAAGCCGACCAGGCAGCGAGACCCCCGCCACCAGAAGTTCCCGTATGCCGTTCTTAGATACCTGCCGCTTACTCCCCGACTCTTGAGGTTATATGCTTCGGCAGTGACTGCTGAGCACATGACATGGCATGCCACACATGAGATGGAGGAGGGCTCCATGTGTCATATGTCCAATGCAGAGGCTTGGAGGCATTTCGACCAGATATATCTTGACTTTGTATTGGAGCCTCGTAATGTTAGGTTAGGGCTGTGCACAGACGGGTTTGCGCCGCATAGATAGTATGGTAAAACTTACTCATGTTGGCCCGTTATACTCACACCGTACAATCTCCCTCCTGGAATGGGCATAAAGTATGAGTATATGTTCCTCATGATGGTGATCCCTGGCGCGTCTATTCCGAAGCGTCTGATCGATGTGTATCTAGAGCCGTTGATGGAGGAGCTTCTGCAATTGTGGCAATGCACGATAGTACCACCAACCAAGCATTCATGATGCGTGCGGCGTTAATGTGGATCGTGAACGACCTACCCGTTTATGGGATGGCGTCTGGATGGAGTACCACTGGTATTATGGATTGTCCAGTTTGTATGGATGACACAAGGGCATACTATCTACAACATGGTAGGAAGGCGTGCTACTTTGACTGCCACAGACAGTTCCTCCCCAAGGACCATCCGTACCGCAGGAACACAAAAGCTTTGGAAAGGAAGGTTGCACGTCCGAGGTTGACTGGAGAGCAGATTCGCGACTGGGTAGCATGTTAGAATAGGTGAACGTGATTTCGATATCACAACAAATGCCCACAGATCGAACATATGAATTCAAGAAGCTGGACTGCACGTAGGTTGGCAGTCATGGAACCAACTTCTGTAGGTCGGGCTGAAACACTTCAAGTCGAGGACCTTGAGATTGTGTATTGAGGGTCCTATAGAGACTTGCACTAAGGATTGCATTCATCAGATGAGTACCGTGTTTCATCGGTGGCAGACATTGGATGTCTATGCAATATTAATGGGTTAGTTGACAAGGGTGTCGGCTGACTGGTAACTCGTGGGAATCATCATATGGGGAACCTTGAGTGGGTTGGTCGGTTAACTAGTATTCCCGGTTCCGACAGTATGATATATGTCCTCTGACTTGAGGGACTCAGGCAGTCACATGCACGTCAGATCTGTATCATAGGTTTTGTGAGAGACTACCAAGACAAAGGACTTGGTTGATATAAGCTCTGTCTAGTGCAGTCAAGATGTGCAGTGTGGACGGTGAGTCCCAAGAAAGGATCCGTCTCCTTTCAAATGATTGACAGTAGTGTCTCACTTATTCTTGAGACTCGTCCTCCATAAATCTGTGGCCACAGTAACTGACCAGTGGGATGGGATCCCAGTGACATTTAGTGTGTGAATGAGTCTAGGCTTCATTCAAGAATGGGTATCGACATTCAAGGTCCATACCCTAGACTATAGCTGTGAGATAGTAGACGGAAGGACATATGTATTAGAGAACCTAAATGTTCACACCATAATCACTTAGTCTCTAGTCCCATGGACCGTTGCTAGATGGCCACCTATGGTGACGGACGAATTCCTATCATGTGATGATTGGAGATTCGGCCAAGTCCAGTTGAGGCTGAACCTAAAGAGTTACACACGATTCACAAAAAATGGAGGAGTTAATTTGGGATTAATTCCAAAAGATCGAACAACTTAATTAGATTAAATTGGTTCTCTTCTTGTACTGTCAAGTCTTTAATTAGATTAATTAGACTTGATTCATAAAATGGATTTATGGCATTAGAGAATGGGCTATTTCCGTCTTTAACTAGATGAAAATATTATTATTGGGCTCAAATAGTATTTGATATTTATTAGAAGCCCATTGGATTATTTAAATAAGATTTAAATATTCCATAAAGCCCATCAAAGGATGGACGAACGATATTGAACCTTGAGGACTTGATGAGATGAAGGGCTATGATTAAGTTTGACTTAATGAAAGCCTAGGTTGACTAGGATTTGACTAGGACAAAATCCTAGTTACAGTGTGTCTCTTTAGAAGAGTTTGAGTAGAAATAGGAAATTATGTTTCCTATAAATACTGAAAACACACCCACACGCATACTAATCTCTATACTCTCATCTTACATACACACTCACACACATACGACCACCCTCACCCTCTCAATCTCTCGTCCCCTTTCCCCTATTCACTCCAAGAAACCTCTTGTTTCCTTGTCTTTGATACAAGGGAACGTTAGAAGGATCGATCACGTTAATTCATAATGTTCGGTTGATTCGTTCTCCCCTTTCTTCTTGATCTCTTGCTAGCACGAGGGAATCAAGATCCGGTGAATTGCATGGATGATTTAGAGGATTCCTACGTTGAGATCCCGGTGGCAAAACGTGGAACAATGCGTGTAGCTGAACAAAGAAATCTACAACGGGTAAGTAATGTTTACTACATTTTCTTCCATTTCAACCCTATGGCCTCCATGAATCTAGCATGTATGTTTTCTTTTATTAATGAGATACACCGAACGCCCCGGAGATTCAAGGGAACACCTCTTGAATGATCTGAATGCACGGAACGCAAGAGAAAATGAAGGACAATCTGAATGCACGGAAGGACTTGAAAATCATATGTAAGCAACGGAGCTTAGGTTGGACGAACGGAGACCGAACGCCATACCTAAACTGGTGTATACCCTGACGAAGGAGTAGAAGAAGAGGATATGTAATTGGATTCGTTGTCTACGGTTTCATTATGGTTATGCATGTAACATTGCCCGTTACGTCGACATGACAGAGATGAGGATGCACTGCCTGAAGAGCCACGACTGTCATATATTTATGCAGAAGTTGATCCCAATTGTGTTCTGTGAGATGCTTCTTGAGCATGTTTGGAGCTCATTAACGGAGGTGAGTTTTCTATTTCATCACATATGCTCGACTACGCTTGATGTCACCAAACTACAGGATTTGGAAGTCGGTGTATCCGTGATCATGTGCAATCTTGAGAAAATATTTCGTCCAGCTTTCTTTGACTTAATGGAGCACCTTATTGTTCACCTGTCATACGAGGCTCGTGTCGGAGGGCCAACACAATACAAGTGGATGTACCCATTTGAGAGGTAAGCACCTTCGTTATTTCCGTGCAAGCTATTTTTTACAATTCTATTATCATCCGTATTTCAATAAATATTCATTGAATAGATTCCTACACGGTTTGAAGAAGAAGGTGAAGAACAAAGCACACGTGGAGGCATACATTGTAGAAGAAATCGGGCTATTCAATTTCCACTACTTTGAGCCGCACGTCCTTTACAAACGAAGCAGACCCAATAGAAATGACGATCTCATGACCAACGATGATCGAATTCAACGGTCTATTTTCAACCACCCTTGCTGAAGTAGTGGTGCCTCAAAGAAGAGATGGCTAAGTGGTCCAGAACGGCATACAATCGAGATGTATGTGTTGTGCAACTGTGAAATAGTCACGCCATATTACAAGTAAGTATATAGAATAATATGGGTAAATCTCAGTTGTGATGTACATTTTCATTAATATGTATTTGCAACCAGGGAATTCCTGAACGAACTATATGGGTACAACCACCATTCAGAAAATCCAATTATTGATCAACTGGTAGCAACTGATTTAAAGAATTTGTTTATCTCGAATTGAATTACATGAATCAGGAGCTCCTGAAGTGTCATTATTGGGGTCCGAGCGCGTAGGTGATGACGTTCCTGTGTTACTTTGTGAATGATTTCAATTTTCACACTGAACGTTACAATGTCGGCAAGTCAACAATGAATTGCAAGGTGTGTGTGAAGAGCTGATCATATATAGATGGACAATGACTTCTGTGGGATACTTGAAGAGATAATTGAGTTGGACTACCTACTTATTCCGAACTTGCCTGTCGTTCTGTTCAAGTGTTGTTGGGGCGATCTGGTAAGAGGCATGAAGGTACATCCTCATTACTACCTCATTGATGTTAATTTCAAAAAGTTGTACTAGAAAGATTAATCATTCATATCGGCATAACATGCAGTACAAGTTTACTACACAAAGTACCCAAGCATGAAGAGAGACAAAACGGATTAGATGTCTATTTGCAAAATCAAGGCTCGCATATCATCTAGAGGAAGTCATACCTATCCCCGAAAATAAGGCCAACCCGGTGGTTGCAGTGATGGTGGACCGTGGTGGATCATCCTCCGTTGGGATGCACAAAAAGAAGATGGTAAGTCTCTTCTTTTTCTTTTGTTTTTTTATAATAAAATAATTACTTACAAATATTTTTTGGATCTTGGACAAGAGGCATAACTCGATCGTCCTGTAGAACAGATGGAGGTCTTCTCCATGGTATACAAAAGGAAGGACGACGGGCAGTGGAGCGGCCCGAGGGCAGGGAGGTCGCGGTAAGGCTGTTATGTTAATTCTATTTTTTTTTTAAAGGTGAATTTAACTTATTTATTATTACTAATCAATTAATCCGTTGCGCAGGAGACGTTCCTAATGATGATGGAGGAACAACATACCCCGCCAATGGGTGATCAACAATATCCTACGTCATGCTTTGAAAACTCAGTTGCCCTGATCAGCAATAAATGTGGATGTCGGTAGCGGGCGGCCGAAAGAGGGACTGTGTATTCGATCTCGGTCCCAAGGCCCACCACACCATTGTTGGACCATCCCAGCCTAGCTGCTTGTCCGCTGCTCCACCGTACCAGCCACCGCATCCCCAATTGCCAAACTTGGATGCGCGCCACACGAAGATGTTAGAATAGGTGACCATGAAGACAATTTGATTAGCCAAATGTAGGCTATGTCTGAACAATTTCAGAGTTTTAATAAACTGTGTGAAAGCCTAACAAAGGCGTGTGGATCGGCCTGGGAGTAGCGCGAATGCGGAAGCGCGGTAAAATAAAGGAATTTGCAAGAATTAAAAGCATGCATAATAAACACGTTCAAGGGGTGTACCCTTGAATCTCCCGGGCGTTCGGTGTATCTCATGAATAATTAAAACATGTAAAAGATTTCATGGAGGCCGTAGGGTTTAAAAGAAAGAGGGGGCGAAAACCATAAACCGGAAACCTACCGATTGTCGTTTCGTCTTCAAACCGGTACTCACGCTGTTCCCCGTTTTGCTCCAAGATCTCGTATAGGAGACCCTCTAATTCGTACACGCAATCCGCCCATGTATCTTGATTTTCGTGCTAGCGAAAGAACAAGTTTATATTTTGAAGAGGATGGATCGATCAAACGTTATTGATTAACGAGATCAACCCTCCTTGATATTCAATTGTCAAACAAAAGAACTTGGAAGAGAAGGAGAGAGAGACGCAGCCGAGAGAGAGAGAGAAGAGCCGAGTAGTGTGTGTGTGTGTGTTTCAAATTTCATCATCATCTTCAAAGTGGATACTTAGGAGTATGATTCCTCTTCAAATCCCTACACTTTGAAGACTCCTTCTTGAATAGGATTTGACCTAGTCAAATCCTAGTCAACATCTAGCTTTCTTGGTCAAACCAATCTAAGCCATAGATTTCTCTCTTTAATCTCAACCATTGATTAATTTAATGGAATATTTAAATCTCATTTAAATAATCGTAAAGGCAATAAATAAATATATCAAATATAAAATTTATTCCAAGCCCATTAAATTAATTTCTAATAAATTCAATTTATTAGATAAATTCCTTATATCTAATAAAAGGAATTAATTTCTTCCCAAGAAAAGAAGGACCCGATTAAATCCAGTTTAATTGCTCAATTTCTCCAAATATTTAATTCCAAATTAAATACGTTATGTGTGTGTGCGGATTGTGTGTGACTCTTTAGGTTCACCTTCAGCTAGACTTGGTTGGATTCCTAGAATCTGCCCGTCACCATGGGTGGCCGTCTAGCAACGGTCCATGGCACTAGAGACTAGGTGAATATACGGGGATGAACATTTAGGTCCTACAGTACATCTATCCTTCCGTCTACGGTCTCACCACTTAGGGTCTAGGCCACGGATTATGTAGGTACCCATTTTGGACCTAAGTGTCGGTATGTCCTTTACTAAACGCCGCAAGGGAATCCTTCCCTTCTAGTCAGTTACTGTGGCCATAGATTTTAGGGACATTACACAGAGTATTGTGAGACTCTACTGTCAATCTTATGACAGGAGACAGATCCTTTCTTGGAAACTACTGTCACGTTGTACACGGCGGCTGCACTAGATATGGCTTATGACTACTCAAGTGCATCTAGGCAATCTCTCACCATACTTAAGATACAGTCTCGATGTACAGGTAAACTCAGCAATTCCTCAAGTCAAAGGACTTGACCTGTACTGTTTGGAATCGAGAACTCACGTCGTACCTAACCGACCCTACTCAAGGTCCTCCGTAAGACGGTTCCCGCGAGTCACCTCAGTCGGCCACTCCCCCAGCAGGCCAACCCACTAACACTGCTTAGATGACCCTCGTCACCCGTCGATGAAACACGACAGCAGATGCTTAGTGCAAGTCTCAAGGGGAATCTCGGTCCCATTTTCGAGATTTCTTGACTTGGAGATTTTCAGACTGATTCGACGGAACTGATTTCATGGACCTACCTCCAAACATAGTCCCAGTCCCCGAAATGCGATTTTAGTATGTGGGCTTTGTTTGTGTAGCGAACAGTTATAGAGCAAATAAAGTGAACACAAACAAAGTATATGCCAAATGAACTTCACTTCTTATTCATTAAGGTTTTATTAAAACTTCGAAATTGTTCAGACATAGGTTACAATTCGCCTACTAAGATTGACTACATGGTCACCTATTCTAACACTGTGATGAATAAGAAAGTGATGTTCATCTGGCTTATACTTTGTCTGTGTTCACTTTACTGTTTTATCACTATTCACTGCGCAAACAAAACCCACAAACTGAAATCACATTACGGGAATGAAAGAATATGTGGATCGTCCCGGGAAATTGCGCGAATGCGGAAGCTCGATATAAAATAAAATACAAAAATTCAAAGCATGCTTTAATCAAATTAAGAACACGCTCAAGGGGTGTACCCTTGAGATTCCTGGGTGTTCAGTGTATCTCATGAGTAAACAACATGTAAATGATCATGGAGGCCATAGGGTAGAAAATTAAAGAGGACGAAAATATTAAACGAGACCTACCCGTTGTCGTTTTCGTCTTCAACAGCTACACGCGTTGTTCCCCGTTTTGCACCGAGATCTCGTTCTTGAGACCCTCCAAATCGTGACATACGATCCACCCACGTATCTTGCACGTTGTGCTAGCAACGAACAAGTGTATATTTTGGAGTGGATGAATCAACAACACGTTATGAATTAACGGTATTGATTCATCTAAGTTCTAATGTTCCAAGAACAAGAGAACTAGAAAAGAATTTCTTGGAGAGAGTGGAGAGAGAGGGCGGACGAGAGAGGGGAGAGAGAGAGCCAAAAAATGAGTATGTGTTGTGTGTGTGTTGGAATTTCATCATCCTTCAAAAGGTGCAAGGCTAGGGGTTTATATAGAGAAGAGTTTAATCCTCTTTAAACTCCACCTCTTTAGAAGCTTAATTTGACTAGGATTTTGACCTAGTCAAAGTCCTAGTCAAAGTAGAATTTGACCTTGTCAAATTCAATCCTAGCCTTTGATCTCTCCCATTAAATCTCAACCATTAATTTAATTTAATGGAATATCTAAATCCTATTAAATATTCTAAAAGGCCAAATAAATATTAATATTTATTCTAGGCCCATTAAATTAATTCCCTTAATAAATTCAATTTATTAATTTAATTCTCTTTATCAAATAGAAGAAATTATTTTCTCCAAGAAAATATAGGACCCGATTAAATCCAATTTAATCATTCCTTTACTCCAATATTTAATTCCAAATTAAATACTAAGTGTGTGTGGATAGTGTGTGACTCTTTAGGTTCACCTTTCAGCTAGACTTGGTCGGATTTCTAGAATCCGTCCGTTACCATGGGTGGCCATCTAGCAACGGTCCATGGCACTAGAGACTAGGTGAAATAATCGAGGATGAACATTTAGGCTCTAACAGTACACTTGTCCTTCTGTCTTCGGTCTCATCACTTAGAGTCTAGGGCACGAAAAATGCAGGTACCCATTTTGGACCTAAGTGTCGGTTTGTCCTTACTAAACGCTGCAAGGGAAACCTTCTCTTCTGTTCAGTTACTGTGACCACAGATTTTAGGGACAAGACACAGAGCATACATGAGACTCAACTGTCAATGCCTTTTGACAGGAGACAGATCCTTTCTTGGAAACTACTGTCACTCTGTACACCCGAGCTGCACTAGACATGGCTTATGACTACTCAAGAGTATTTTGGCAATCTCTCACCATATCTAAGATACAGACCTGATGTACAGGTAAACTCAGCAGTTCCTCAAGTCAAAGGACTTGACCTGTACCGTTGGAACCAGGAACTCACGTCATACCTTGCTGACCATACTCAAGGTCATCCGTAAGACGGTTCCCGCGAGTTACCTCAGTCAGCTGCTTCCTAGCATGCTGACCCACTAACACTGCTTAGACGACCTTCGTCACCCATCGATGAAATACGACAGCAGATGCTTAGTGCAAGTCTCAAAGGGAATCCCGGTACCCATTTTCGAGATTCCTTAACTTGGAGATTTTCGAACTGATTCGGTAAGATTGATTTCATGGACCTACCTCCAATCGTAGTCCCAGTCTCCGAAATCGATTCTCAGTCTGTGGGCTTTGTTTGCGTAGTGAACAGATATGTAATAGCAGACATAAGTGAACGTAAACAAAGTGTTGCCATATGAATCTTCACTTCTTTATTCATAAATGTTTTCTCAAACACCTGAAATTGTCTAGACATAGGTTACATATTCCTGCCAAAATTTGCTTACATGGTCACCTATTCTAACAATCTCCCACTTGACCTTTAAAGCCAATCGCCCATATGTCTAATCCCCATCTTCTCAAGATGTTGCGTATGAGCGCTCTGCGACATAGGCTTTGTCAGCGGATCTGCTGTGTTGTCTGCTGAGTTGACTCGGTCTATCCGGACGTCACCTCTTTCTACCATTTCTCTAAGAAGATGGTAGCGTCTAAGAATGTGTTTGGAACGGTGATGAGATCTCGGTTCCTTTACTTCGCTATTGCACCGTTGTTATCATAGAAGATGACAACAGGCTCGGCGATGCTAGGCACCACACCCAACTCTTGGATGTAGTTTCTCATCCAAACCGCTTCCTTAGCAGCTTCTGAAGCTGCTATGTATTCAGCCTCTGTGGTGGAGTCAGCAATGGTTGCTTGCTTGGAACTTTTCCAAGCTACTACTCCTCCATTGAGTTTGAATATGTACCCCAATTGAGACTTGGCATCATCGTGGCTGCCTCTGATGGCTGGATTCCATCACTTGATTCCTGAAGGATCAGCTCATCAGGTTGGATATCCTCCGGGAAGCCTTGCTCCAAGAATACTGCATTTCTTGAAACAAACACCTTTTGTTCCAAGGGTCATAAAAGTAATAACCCGCAGTTTCTTTAGGGTATCCAACGAACCTGCATAAGCTAGACCTAGATTCTAGCTTATCTCCCACTAACCTCTTGACGTATGCGGGGCTACCCCACACTCTCAAGCAATTGTAGGACGCAGGCTTGCCGTGCCATATCTCATATGGCGTTTGAGTCAATGCACTGGTAGGCGCCAAATTCAACAACTTGGCTGCCGTTTTCTAGTGCATAGCCCCAAAAGGATAAGGGCAGTTTGGTAAAACTCATCATGGATCGAACCATGTCCAACAGGGTCCGATTCCTCCTTTCAGAGACACCATTTAACTGTGGTGTTCCTTGAGGTGTCCATTCTGATATTATACCATGTTCTTTTAGATAATCTAAGAACTCCCTACTAAGGTATTTACCGCCTCGGTCTGACCGTAGGATTTTAATTTTGCAGTTGGTCTGGTTCTCTACTTCAAGTCTGAATTCTTTAAACCTCTCAAGAGCTTCAGACTTGTACCTCATTAGGTAAACATAACCATACCGTGAATGATCATCGGTAAAGGTTATGAAGTAGGAGAACCCACCTCGGGCCTGCGTCCTTAGTGGTCCACATACGTCTGTATGGACCAAGTCCAACAGACCTGTGGCAAACCTACTTTGTCCTACAAAGGGCTTTTTGGTCACTTTCCCTCTTAGACAGGATTCATAAGTTGGTAGATCACTCAAGTCCCCAACCTCTAGGTTCTTTGAGTCTACCAACCTTTTCATCCTATCTTGGGATATGTGACCTAGCCTAGCGTGCCACAGACGTGCGTTCCCGTTATTATCTAATTTTTGTTTTGTGTTGAGTATTGAGAACAAAATTCGTTTGTTGCAAGATATAGAGCCCGTTATGCAATGTACCAAGTAGATGAGCAATTCCACACCTCATCAAATAAAAGCAATTTTTTATTGATTCTAAACTCATAACCACTATTGTCCAACAATGGAATGGAAATGATGTTTTTAATCATACTAGGTACAAAATAAACTTGCTCTAAATCTATGCTAATACTATCACTAATCACTAGAGTGGTGGATCCTACTGCTTCTGCCGAGATAGCCTTGCCATTCCCAAGCTTCAGGATCATGTCCCCGCTACCCAGTTTTCTGCTTCTTTTCAACACCTGCAAGTCATTGCAAATGTGATCTTCACAGTCGGTATCTAATACCCAAGAGGCAGAATTAGTGACCATATTAACCTCAATCACATAAATACCTTGGTTCGAGAAGAGTTTGGGGCACTCTCTCTTCCAATGCCCTTTCTCACGGCAGTTGATACATATGTCATATGCCTTCGACTGTTGCTTGGAGACAACCTTTCCCTTTCCTTTGCCCTTCCCCTCTTTGGCAATGGGAACACTCTTAGTGTTCGTAGCTGCTTTGACGGCCTTTCCCTTCCCTTTCTTCTTCTTCCAACGTCCGGCACCTTTGCCTTTCGTATTGGAAGTCGAAGCACCTCCAAACAATACCGAAGGCGTGGACTTCTTAGTCGTTGCCTCGTATTGCACCAACATATTGATCAACTCATGAATGCCCTTCTCAAGTGCGTTCATGTTGTAGTTGACGAGAAATTGGTCAAAAGAGGGTGGGAGTGGCTGAAGGATCACATCTATGTACGTTTCATTATCGAGACCTGCCTTTAGGTCCTCGAGCTTTTCCACCAGGGTAAGTATTTTAACCCCGTGCTCTTGTACAGAGGATCCTTCTGTCATTTTAGTTCCAAAGAACGCCTTGGTCGCGACATACCTAGTATGCCGGTCCGAAACTGCATAGCAATCCTTAAGGCGATCCATTATGGAAGGGACGTCGTCTAGCCTTTCATATTGCTTCTGAATCTCATTGTTCATCGAAGCAAGTATGACGCTATGGACCTTCCGGTTATCCTTATGCCATGTCTCGAACGTCTCACGTTCTTCTGGCGTGGATCCTTCCGGCAAGGTCCTAGGGAGAGGCTCGTCCATGACGTAGCCTTGGTTCTTGTAATCTAGGACTATCCTGAGATTGCGCAACCAGTCGTTGTAATTTGTTCCATTGAATTTGTTTGTCTCAAGAATGGTTGAAAGTGGGTTCTTAGATATTTTTTTTAAATCTACATTTGGAAAAAACGCGTGATCAGCAGAAAATAAAAGACGGTGGTTTGATAAAAATAATTAAATGCATGGACTTTACTCATTTGATCCTCCCACTATTTTATACGAAAGCACGGTACTCTCAAACGTGATTTTTGGAAAATCCTTTCCTAGTGGGCTTGGGATCCACAGCGATTTTGCCCATACGCCGCTTTTACGATTCGCATGGAAAAGATTTTGTGGGAGGTGTTCCATACCATTCTCGTTCCACGAGATTCCCAAGATTATTGCCTCACCCTTTCACATGATCCCGAGGACTCCAAGCGAATCATGCTATTTGGGCGTTAGACCCAACCCAATCGACCGAGCCACAGACCCACTGGAACCCCCACGACTCGTGAGACAGGTACAACAACCTATTTTTCGTTCATGACAAGGTGTAGCTTCTTCTAAGTACAATAACGTGCCACCACTCGTGAAACCACGCTATTGACCTAAAACAGCTTCCTCACTAAACCATGGATTGGAAGGCATGGACAAACTCCTAGAGTTCATGTCCATTTTGTCCAGGGTCTAATGTTTCAATATTGGTCCAACCAATGTGAGAGTAGTAAATGACCGAGATCTCAAAAATAAATAAACATTCACACATCCATCCATAATGCGTAAATTAAACCATCCATAGCAGTTATATGATAAATAAAAAACCCATTCATCCATCATAATAACCACATGCAAAATTAAAGCCTAGCACGCCCCTGTTGGATGATCACGAGCCCGAATCCTATGCGATCCACTGAGCCCGCAGTGGATCTATGGTCAATCTAGGGTTGGTCCTACACTATTACATTAATAGTAACCCAATCATCATGCTGATGGGCCTTGGTCTCTTTTCTCTTTCTTCACTTCATGGAAAACTCCAAGGGACCTCCCGTCTGGACTCTCCATGTGGTCCTTCCTTCTTCTCCATCGATTACAAAAAAGAAACCTCACTCCTAGTCTACTCTCATTACATATAAAAAATAGAAAGAAACCCCAGCGAAAACCCGAGGGGAGTACATAAAGAGGGAGGTAGAATGCCTTATTATTCCAAGGCAACTAGAAAGAGAGAAGGAGAAAGCAGTAAAAGAGGCACACATGCCCAACAGAAATTAAACCATACATTCGGTCTAGGGCTCGTGATCATCCATTTTCATCCAACACATATAATCACATGATCTAATCACAGAATTACAATATACCAACAATTCATGATTTCCAATCATAATTATACAAAATAAGAAATAAATGAATATGTGCGTAACGTGTGAAAAAAAATAAAACATAAATATTGGTAATAATATTTTCTCGTTTTAGAAAAACCTTTCCTCATTATTTTAAGTAAAATAACCCCGAGATTCCAAATCCAATGTATTTTACTCCTAAAATAATGTCTTTAGAAAATTAGGCATAATTGAACCCCAAAAATGATTTTTCAGAATTAGCTCAAAATTAAAACTGAAAATAATTAAAAAATAAAAGAAAACACTACTAGGGTTTAAAAACCCTAGCAGCAGCACCGACCGCCGCCGCCGGCAGCGGCCTGCCGGCGCGCGCACAGCGCAGCAGGCTCAGCCTGCCGCACCTGCGTGCGCGCAGGCGCTGTCTGGCCGGCAGCGTGCTGCGCAGCCTGGCGTTCCGGCAGGCCGTCGCGCGCAGGCTCCCTTGCCTCGCGCGCGCGCGCTGGCCTGCTGGCTGCCGGCCGCGCCCTTGCCCTGCGCAGTGCGCGCGCAGACGTGCACTGGGCACGCCTGTCGGGCGCGCGCGCCGCAGACTCTCAGGCGCGCAGCCCTGCATGCGCGCGCGCGCAGACACCCTCGTCTGCGTGCGCACACGCCTGGAGGCGCTGCCCTGCGCGCGCAGGCTTCCCTTGCCTGCGCGCGTCTGCCCTGCCGGCTGCGGCGTTTTCTCGTTTTTCGTTCAATTATTCCACCCCGTTTTTCCAAGAAAAATAGAAAAATACCAATATTCAGAATTTCACACGAATCAAAAGCCATAAAACGATATGCTTTAAAATCAAGAAAATCAAGATTTAATTAAAAACATGCCAATATCACGTTTCATGCTTAAAACGCACATAAACCCTAGGCCTATACACCGAACCGGGCTCTGATACCACTGAAAGAATATGTGGATCGTCTCGGAAAATTGCGCGAATGCGGAAGCAAGATACAAAATAAAATACAAAAATTCAAAGCATGCTTTAATCAAATGAAGAACACGCTCAAGGTGTGTATCCTTGAGATTCCCGGGTGTTCAGTGTATCTCATGAGTATTAAACAACATGTAAATGATCATGGAGGCCATAGGGTAGAAAATTAAAGAGGACGAAAATATTAAACGAGACCTACCCGTTGTCGTTTTCGTCTTCAATAGCTACACGCGTTGTTCTCCGTTTTGCACCGAGATCTCGTTCTTGAGACCCTCCAAATCGTGACACACGATCCACCCACGTATCTTGCACGTCGTGCTAGCAACGAACAAGTGTATATTTTGGAGTGGATGAATCAACAACACGTTATGAATTAACGATATTGATTCATCTAAGTTCTAATCTTCCAAGAACAAGAGAAACTAGAAAAGAATTTCTTGGAGAGAGTGGAGAGAGAGCTCGGACGAGAGAGGGGAGAGAGAGAGCCAAAAAATGAGTATGTGTTGTGTGTGTGCTGGAATTTCATCATCCTTCAAAAGGTGCAAGGCTAGGGGTTTATATAGAGGAAGAGTTTAATCCTCTTTAAACTCCACCTCTTTAGAAGCTTAATTTGACTAGGATTTTGACCTAGTCAAAGTCCTAGTCAAAGTAGAATTTGATCTTGTCAAATTCAATACTAGCCTTTGATCTCTCCCAATAAATCTCAACCATTAATTTAATTTAATGGAATATCTAAATCCTATTAAATATTTCAAAAGGCCAAATAAATATTAATATTTATTCTTGGCCCATTAAATTAATTCCCTTAATAAATCCAATTTATTAATTTAATTCCCTTTATCAAATAGAAGGAATTATTTTCTCCAAGAAAATATAGGACCCGATTAAATCCAATTTAATCATTCCTTTACTCCAATATTTAATTTCAAATTAAATACTAAGTGTGTGTGGATAGTGTGTGACTCTTTAGGTTCACCTTTCAGGTAGACTTGGTCGGATTCCTAGAATCCGTCCGTTATCATGGGTGGCCATCTAGCAACGGTCCATGGCACTAGACAATAGGTGAAATAATCGGGGATGAACATTTAGGCTCTAACAGTACACTTGTCCTTCTGTATTCGGTCTCATCACTTAGAGTCTAGGGCACGGAAAATGCAGGTACCCATTTTGGACCTAAGTGTCGGTCTGTCCTTACTAAACGCTGCGAGGGAAACCTTCCCTTCTGTTAAGTTACTATGGCCACAGATTTTAGGGACAAGACACAGAGCATACATGAGACTCAACTGTCAATGCCTTTTGACAGGAGACAGATCCTTTCTTGGAAACTACTGTCACTCTGTACACCCGAGCTGCACTAGACATGGCTTATGACTACTCAAGAGTATTTTGGCAATCTCTCACCATATCTAAGATACAAACCTGATGTACAGGTAAATTCAGCAGTTCCTCAAGTCAAAGGACTTGACCTATACCGTTGAAACCGGGAACTCACGTCATACCTTGCTGACCATACTTAAGGTCCTCCGTAAGACGGTTCCCGCGAGTCACCTCAGTCAGCTGCTTCCTAGCATGCTGACCCACTAACACTGCTTAGACGACCTTCGTCACCCGTCGATGAAATACGACAGCAGATGCTTAGTGCAAGTCTCAAAGGGAATCCCGGTACCCATTTTCGAGATTCCTTGACTTGGAGATTTTCGGACTGATTCGGTAAGACTGATTTCATGGACCTACCTCCAAGCATAGTCGCAGTCTCCGAAATCGATTCTCAGTCCATGGGCTTTGTTTGCGTAGTGAACAGATATGTAATAGCAGATATAAGTGAACGTAAACAAAGTGTTGCCATATGAATCTTCACTTCTTTATTCATAAATGTTTTATCAAACACCTGAAATTGTCTAGACATAGGTTACATATTCCTGCCAAAATTGGCTTACATGGTCACCTATCTAACAGGGAAATTGAAACTACGTATTTGATGGTAGGTTCATGAAATCAGTTTCACCGAATTAGTCTGAAAATCTCTAAGTCAAGGAATCTTGAGAAAGAGTATTGAGAATCCACTTGAGACTTGCACGAAGCATCTACTGTCGTGTTTCATCGACAAGCGACGAGGTTCGTCCATGCAGTGTTAGTGGGTCAGCTAGCTAGGTGGTAGCTGATTGAGGTGACTCGCGGGAACCATCTTACATAGGACCTTAAGTAGGGTTAGTTAGGTATGACTTGAGTTCCCGGTTCCAACGGTACAAGTTGATCCTTGGACTTGAGGGATTACTGTTTTCACCTGCACACCATGCCTGCATCTTAGGTATGGTGAGGGATTACCAAGTCGTAGTTACTAAGTAGTCATAAGTCCTATCTAGTGCAGTCAAGATGTGCAGCGTGACAGTAGATTCCAAGAGAGGATCTGTCTCCTGTCACAACGCTGACAGTAGCGTCTCACCATACCTTGAGACTCGTCCCTTATGAATCTGCGGCCACAGTAACTGAACAGAAGGGAGGGATCCCGGTGATGTTTAGTGAGGACGAGGAAACACTTAGGTCTAAGATGGGTACCTACGTTTCCGTGCCCTAGACCCTAAGTGGTGAGACTGTAGATAGAAGGATATATGTACTGTAGAGCCCAAATGTTCACACCACATATATTCACCTAGTCTCTAGTGCCATGGACCATTGCTAGACGGCCACCATGGTAACGGACGGATCCCTGTCATAGGATGATTGGGAGTTTGACCAAGTCTAGCTGAAGGTGAACTTAAAGGGTCACACACAATCCGCACACATAAGGTATTTAATTAGAATTAGATTTGGAGAGGTAGAACGATTAAATTGGATTTAATCGGTTCTAATTTTCTTGGGATGTTGATTCCTTTAAATTAGATTAAAAGGAATTTAACTAAATTAATAAATTGAATTTATTAAAATTGATTACATGGGCTTAAAATAAATATTATTATTTATTTTATTTATTTATGGCCCCATGGATTATTTAAATAGGATTTAAATATTCCATTAAATAAATGGATGGTTGAGATTAAAGGGAGAGATGAATGACTAGGATTGATTTGACCGATTCAAGGCCTAGTTTGACTAGGACTGTAACTAGGTCAAAATCCTAGTCAAAGTAAAGTTCTAAAGTTGGAGTTTGAAGAGGAATAGGATTCTCCCTCTATAAATACTCCTAGGGTTTCACTTTAGAGATGATGATGAAAATTCAACACACACACACACACACACACACACTTCTCTCCCTCTCTCGGCCATAACCCCTTTTCCCAAGAAAAATTATTTTGGTTCTTTTGTTTATACAATTGAACCTAAGGAGGATTGATCACGTTAATTCATAACGTTTGGTCGATCCATCCTATCTAAATTATATACACTTGATTTTTTGCTAGCACGGGGATCAAGATACGTGGGTGGATTGCGTGTACGATTTAGAGGGTCTCAATTCGAGATCTTGGTGCAAAAGGGGGAACAACGCAAGTAGCGGTTTGAAGACAAAACGACAACCGGGTAGGTTTCTACGTTTTGTTGTTTTTGATTTCTACAACCCTATGGCCTCCATAATTTGTATGTTGTTTATTTTAGTCATGAGATACACCGAATGCCCGGGAGGTTCAAGGGAACATCCCTTGAACGTGTAGTTTCAATTCTTGTTTAAGCATGCTTTTAAATTTTGTAATTATATTTTATACCGTGCTTTCGCATTCGCGCTCCTCCCGGGACGATCCACACGCCTACCGCAGGCTTTTAGAAGATTGAGGAGTTGCTGGAGCGTTGGGCAACCACCGAATCCCCCCTCCATCGGCCCAACTGTCATAGCCTCCAGTTGATCTCTTGGCTCGCTGAGGCAGAAGATGATGCGGATGCTGCCAGCGGGGAGCCCGATCTAAATTTGGGTTGTTTTCTCTCTTTTTTTTAAAAATTTTATGTACATTATAAATACAATTTTAATTTTGTAAATTATATTGTTATTGTTTTTTTGTTAGATAATTTATAAAATATTTCCATTCAACAAATTCAACAAAAAAGTATAACTATAAATTAAACAAAATATTATAAAAACTAAATATTATAATAATTAAAATATAAATAATTTATAGAAAAAATATACTAAGTTTGTTGCGGCTTCTTTAACGATTTTTGGAGTACATTACGTTATCAAAATACCTTGAAGCAATTTCAAAAGCCGTTCCAATAATACCAGAAAGCCTTTCCTATATCCGCTCCTAAAATCGAAATAAAATTAGATATAAACGACAGATGCTATCCGTTTAAAATCTCGTTACAACACAAACAAAAATCGCTCTAATACCCATTACAAACTTAACACAAACGTTCACACAAGTAGTTACAAAAGCCGTTACAACATATGTGAATAGTGGTATTACGGAAGAGTTACAAAAATCGGTATCAATAATGCTAGATCCGTTACAAAGGAAGTTCAACAGACCATTCCACTAATAATATACAAGTACAATTAAGTGCGTTACAATGTCCGTTCTAAATTTAGATCAAATAAATTAATTTCAGCCGTTCCAAAATGAGTTCCAAAGCCAATTTCACCACTTAGTCAATTCTTGTAACGGTGTAACAGGTTGGTACAATATCCGGTACAAATTGGAACGCCTTGGTTAAAGGCCGTTACAATATTTTTGTAACGCTTGTTAAAGCACGGTCACTCTTCCGTATCAAAGGCTATTCAAAATTTTATAAATCTGTTCCAAAATTAAAATATGGCCGTTACGAAAATCGTTCCAATAAATTGTTTTTCTTTTTTTTGGTAGTGTAGGCTTCATCGGCGAGGTAGTGCTTTTTTGATTGTTCATTAGAGTGGTGAATCCTTATACCATGTACCTTTTGGATCATTAGGAGAACTGATTTTGATAAAAAGATCGATGAGGTATAAATTTGGGATCTCTAATTTTTACTTGCTTTAAAATTTCTTGCTTAAATGAGTTCTCAAAAATCTAATGTGATGATACTGTATTACTAATTGTTTGTTGATTATTTGAACTTCTTGAATAACATGGCAAGTCTATTGTAAGTTTCTTGGTGTTGTCAACAAATGGAGAGAATGATTTCGGGCCACTTCACGGAGCCGTGGCACCGCTACAAAACGATCCCTGAATTCTAGAAGAATTTCTGATTTGAGGAGTTGAAGGTACGTACATATTACATTTCTTAATACTAGAATTTGATATTACATTTACTTTGTTGTAGTAATAACTCAATTGCTTTCTTGTGTTGCAGCTCTGACAGTCGAGGATGCTGCAGACTTGGAGCTAGCCGACGAGCTGCCTAGCCATTAGACTAAGATTCGTTTTAATTTTTATTTTATGTGCTTTGTACAATGACAATATATTTTTTAATTGATTATAATTTTATTGAAAAATTACAACCCCAGTTTTTTTTTGTAATAAAATATTAAAAAAATAAAAGTAATATTTTATAACTACATCAGAATATTTTGGGACGAGAATTGTGACAAATTCGCTCCCATATTCCATCCCAAATGCATTTCATTTTTCAAAATAATTTGAGACGGTTTTCCACGACAAATATTCGTCACAATTTTTCAGATTAATTTTCGGGCAGGTTTTTCGACAAATTTTCCGACGACAATACATAAAATTTCTTGCGCAAATTTCATTGCAAATACTCAATTTTCGTTCCAAATTCTGTCCCAATTTCTGTCCCAAATTCTATTCCAAATAAAACTTTATTTTTTTCATTCGATGAACGAATTTTCCGGCGGTATTAACGGAACGTCGGAACATCGAAACTCCGTTACAAATATTCCGACAGAAATGTGTGTTCATCGAAAATTCCATTGGAAATATTTCTGGAAGTCCTTTACGATCACCCGTTTGTCCCAAACCTATCGAAAATTCCATCGAAAACCTTATTACTAACGAACTTCCATGGGAAATTCCGTCACAATTAATGTCCCAAAAAGCTTTTTTTTTTAGTGTTGGTATTATCTGTTTAAATATGGTTAATTTTGTCAGTGTATTAAAATACCTTAATAATTATGGAAAAGTCTCTCAAATGAGAGTGCATATCCTTTAGATTAGGTTCTCTGGCGACTCTTTTTTTTCTGTATATCTCTATCCCATTTCTCTCTTTGCTTCTCTTTTTGCTTTTCTCTTTAATTCCTCATTGTTTCTTTGTCTTTGCATGTGCTAGCACATGACTGTTGAACCTTGTGTTAATCTTCTCCCATGTTTTTACCGAAGGCATAATCGAGGTATTCTGCACATGGGGAAAACGTTGTCTTTGATAGAGGGGGAAAAGGAAGGTGTAATCCTTACACAATTTATTTTGAAAGACATCCAATAGAGATAATAGTCTAATTGTGTTTGGGAGGGTTCTCATACACAGGTCAGTTAACTTTGAAGTTGTAAGTCGACATTTTGGCATAACTGATTCACCCTATGAAATGTGTTTACGATTTCTAAGACCAGCCAGAACAAATTTTACTTCCAATTCAACCATATTGTGGATCTTAAAAAAACTCTTGATAGAAGACCTTGGACGTTGTTAGAAACCTCCTCATAATGCAACTATTGGGAAAGAATGAATATGCAGGGGACATTAATCTCAACTAGAGTCCCTAGTGCATGCTCATGACTTACCAGTGGAGTGAGGAACAAGGAAGTTGAAAGAATCGAGTACCACCCGGGAACGCAACGGAAGCGTAAAATGCAAAGTTTACAAGCATAATTTAAACGGGTTCAAAGCGGTGTTCCCTTTGAAGTTTCCGGGCATTTGGCATATGTTAAAAGCATAAAATAAAGAGGAAAAGAATGCTGGACATGTGGCTAAGGATGTAAATAAAAGATGCATTAATTTAAATGAAAACCAACCTTTTGTTTACAAAGAGAAGAACCGGTAAGTGCGTTGGCCCTTCTTCTTTTTCCTTAGTTCTGTTCACTAGAGAATTCAACTTAAAATTCCTCTAAATATTGTACACACAAACTATGGGTTATATCTCTAGTCTATTCCTAGATAGAAGATAGATGAGAGAAGAAGAAACACTTCCAAAACAACAATATTAGTTAATGATCTTTCAAATATTTTAAGTCCAATTCTTTCCAAAAGAAATGAACACAAAGAAGGAGAAAAATTTAGATATTTTTCAGAGATATGGCCGAGTTTATGTTGCAACAATGAAGCAAGTGAAGTCTCTACATGTGTTGTGAATTGTTTAGTGTATGTAGGAGATTGAATTCAAAATTCAACCTCCAAAATTAACCTCCAAGGCTAACTTCCACATACACATATTAATAGGACAACTTCCAACCATGATAGCACATGAAAACCTCCCTTTTCCACACCATCATGAATTAATTTGCTTATTCTAGAATTAATTCAAAATAAATTCCATCAAACCCATAGTGATTTGTGTGTGACTCATTAGGTTCACCCTCAACTTCACTTGGGCTTGTGTCCAACACAATTGATTGATTAAATCTAATTTAATTAACTGTTTTCAATTAACCATTAATCAAAGAACGCCCTTCACCATGGGTGGCCATCTAATAACGGTCCATGACACTACAGACTAGGTGAATGTTGGCGTGAACATTTAGGCTCCCGAGTTACGTAGAAGTATGGTCATTCCATCATCTTTCTCCTGGTCTAAGTCTAGGGCATGAAATTGGGCGTCGGTTCCCATCCTTGACTAGACATCTATGCTTAATAACTCGAGACGCGTTTGCTTTTTTGATCGACTTAGGTAACCATTTTCCTACTCGACCAATCGCTATGGCCACAGACTCAAAGAGCTTAAACCATTTGAGAGCGCATAGGACACTCGACTGTCATATACTGATAGGTGATGGATCTTATCTTGGAACCCACCGTCCTCAATATATGTTTCGACTGCACAAGATAAGGCTTATAATGAACGTATCCCAGATGCGGACATTTTTTGCCAGATCCAAGATACAACCATCATATGTATGTGACTGTCATGGTTCCTCAAGTATGAGGACTAATCTCGAACTATCGGAGTTGGGAATACCAGTCATACCGGCCAAGCCTCCAAGGCTTTCATATGACGATTCCCGCGAGTCAGTTCAGTCAACCGACACCCTTGTCAACTAACCACTAAAATTGCATAGACGTCCAACGTCTGTTACTGATGAAACATGATACTTATCCAATGAATGCAATACTTAGTGCAAGTCTCTATAGGACCCTCGATGCCCTGTCTCGAGGCCCTCGACTTGGAACGTTTAAGACCCAACCCTTAGAAGTTGGTTTCATAGCTGCTATTCATTGTGCAACCCAACTACATGGGTTGAACGTTTGGTCTATGGGCTTTGTTGTGATGTTAATAGTATAGACATAAATAGTAAGCATAACAAAAAACATTGCCAAAATATGAATACTCACTTTATTCATAAATAATATTACAATCACAAAGGAAATGTCAGAAATAGATAACATCAAGGCTAATTCAATTGGCTTTACGGTCACCTATTCTAACAGAAGTGGGCGAGTACATATGAAATAAAATTGGCAAATTCTTGGAGCTATCCAAAGGTGAATATGAGAATTCATGGTACTCTTCCATTCATATGAATGTCTCAATTAATATAAATAAAAAACTACTTCGTTCTTTTAAAGTCAAATTAGCCCATGGTTAGAAGAAAATCTTCACTCGATTCACAAACGAACGACTTTCAATTTTTTTTGTATGTGGTTTATTGGGACACATCAATAAGTTTTATGAGCTTCATTATTCTGAAAATTTTGTAGACCTTAGCCGCAGATGCCCCTTTTGGCCCATGGCTACATGAAAATGGAATTATCATGTTGAGGCAGATAGTTTCGACAAACCTCCGGTCAACAAACTAGCTTTCTCTCTGACTGATTTTTATGCTTTCTTGTACAGACAGTGTATAATTGTTCCCCCTATACGGAAATGTGACAAGATTTTTGGTGATTTTGGTTATATAGAAAACTCAATGGGATTTCATCATTCAATTAATCTCAATAATGGTGGAAACTCTTGTAACACCTTATGAATTCACCTCTGACACAAGGAAAGATCCCAACAACATTCGAGGAGAATATTTTGCCTACTGAATTAACTTGGCCTAAACTAGCCATCATAATGGAACATACTTACTTGAGGTTCTAGACCACTATGATTCAACCCAACCTCAAAATAATCCTCTTATAGGAACCCGACCCATACTTAAGAACCTACAACTTACTAACAAAAACAACCAACAACCCTAACCAAACTCTAAACTTAACCTAGTCCTCTGGGTATCGTCCTACTCAACTGAGACTCCGAGTCATGTAAACCCTATCCTTGATCTTGTACCACAAATCTACCAAACAAACTTATACCATCTCCCAAGAAACCAACAACTCATCCTCAGGCACTAACAAGACGCAATCATATTTTGATGACCCCAACCCACTACAACCGATCAAAATACTTCTCACACTAGTCCAGGCAACTCCTAAACTAGTTGGGGCACCATATCTTCAACTATGAGGAATAGGAAAAGAGGGAGACCAAAAAAGATAATAAACCTTAAACTTGTACCTTTGACATGCACCAAACGTAAACTATCCAAATCTCACACTAGTCGAATGTTTTCTTCTTTGACATCAAAACATCATCCTATGCTCCTATCCAGTCATGGATGAAACACTCAAGTAGAGACAACAACAGTCCCATAGATGCCAAGGCTTTGGGGGATAGGGGGGATTTGGCCAGTTCGTCATCTGTGAGTAGGCTAGAACTCACAACCCCTCAATAGTTTTCCTTTCTGAGATCAAATGTTTTGAAAGAAAACTAAAAAAATATTGTAACATGGAAATCCGTCTCAGAGTTCATGTTGATTCGGGAGGAAAAGTGGTGCTTTTCATGAAAGCCTAGCAAAGGCGCGTGGATCCGGCCGGGAGTAGTGCGAATACAGAAGCGCGGTATAATAAAATTTGCAAGAATTTAAACATTCTATGAACGAGATTAAAATAAATATGTTCAAGGGGTGTTCCCTTGAATCTCCCGGGCATTCGGTGTATCTCTTGAATAATAAAACATACAAAATTTCATGAAGGCCATAGGGTTTAAAGAAAAAGGGGCAAAAACATTAAACCGGAAACCTACCGATTGTCGTTTTCGACTTCAAACCGCTACTCGCGTTGTTCCCCGTTTTGCTCCAAGATCTGGAGTTTGAGACCCTCTAATGCGTACACGCAATCCGCTCACGTATCTTGATCCTTGTGCTAGCGAAAGAACAAGTGTATGTTTATTTGGAGAGGACGGATTGATCAAACACTATTGATTAACGAGATCAACCCTCCTTAAAGTTCAATTGTAAAACAAAAGAACATAAAAGAGTTTCTTGGGAAAGAGAGAGGAGAGTGCGGCTGAGAGAGAGAGAGGAGGGAGCCGAGTGGTGTGTGTTTGTGTGTGCTTCAATTTTTTATCATCTCTTCTAAAGAGAAGACTTAAGAGTATTTATAGAGGAGGAATCCCATTCCTCTTCTAATTCCTACTTCTTGGAAGACTCCTCCTTGAATAGGATTTGACCTAGTCAAATTCTAGTCAGTTTGTAGTTTCTTGGTCAAACCAATCCTAGCCATTGATCTATCTCTTTAATCTCAACCATTGATTAATTTAATGGAATATTTAAATCTTATCTAAATAATCCAAAGGGCAATAAATAAATATATCAAATATAAGTATTTATTTTAAGCCCATTAAATTAATTTCCAATAACTCTAATTTATTAGATAAATTCCTTTCATCTAATAAAAGGAATTAATTTTTTCAAGAAAAGACGGACCCAATTAAATCTAATGTAATCATTATATCTCTCTCCAAATATTTAATTCTAAATTAAATACATTATGTGTGCAGATTGTGTGTGACTCTTTAGGTTCACCTTCAGCTAAACTTGGTTGGATTCCTAGAATCCGTCCGTTACCATGGATAGCCATCTAGCAACGGTTCATGGCACTAGAGACTAGGTGAATATGCGTGGGGATGAACCTTTAGGTTCTACAGTGCATCTATCCTTCCGTCTTCGGTCTCACAACTTAGGGTCTAGGGCACGGATGTGCAGGTACCATCTTGGATCTAAGTGTCGGTCTGTCCTATACCAAATGCCGTAGGGAATCCTTCCCTTCTATTCAGTTACTGTGGCCATAGATTTTAGGGACACGACACAGAGTATTTTTGAGACACTACTGTCAACATTCTTGACAAGAGACAAATCCTTTCTTGGAAACTACTGTCACGTTGCATACCGTGGCTGCACTAGATATGGCTTATGACTACTCAACTGTATTTTGGCAATCTCTCATCATACCTAAGATACAGTCTCAATGTACAGGTAAACTCAACAATTCCTCAAGTCAAAGGATAGACCTGTACCGTTGGAACCGGTAACTCACGTCATCTTTAGTCGACCCTACTCAAGGTCCTGCGTAAGACGGTTCCCTCGAGTCACCTCAGTCAGCTGCTCCCCAGCAGACTGACCCACTAACACTGCTTAGACGACCCTCGTCACCCGTCGATGAAACACGACAGCAGATGCTTAGTGCAAGTCTCAAGTGGATTCTCGGTACCCATTTTCGAGATTCCTTGATTTGGAGTTTTTTCAGACTGATTCGGCGGAATTGATTTCATGGACCTACCTCCAAGCGTAGTCCCAGTCCCCGAAATGTGATCTCAGTCTGTGGGCTTTGTTTGTGTAGCGAACAGTTATAAAACAGTTAAAGTGAAAACAAACAAAGTATGCGCTAAATGAGTTTCACTTTCTTATTCATCAAGGTTTTATTAAAACTTTAAAATTGTTCAGACATAGGTTACAATTCGCCTAACAAGATTGGCTTCATGGTGACCTATTCTAACAATCTCCCACTTGATCTTTAAAGCTAATCACCCATATGCCAAACCCCCATCTTCTCAAGATGTTGCGTATGAGCGCTCTGCGACATAGGCTTTGTTAACAGATCTGCTGTGTTGTCTGCTGAGTTGACTCGGTCCATCCAAACGTCACCTCTTCCTACCATTTCTCTTAGAAGGTGGTAGCGTCTAAAAATGTGTTTGGATCAGTGATGAGATCTCGGTTCCTTTGCTTGCGCTATGGCTCCGTTGTTGTCACAAAAGATGACTACGGGCTCCGCAATGCTAGGCACCACACCCAACTCTTGGATGTAGTTTCTCATCCAAACCGCTTCTTTGGCAGCTTCTGAAGCTGCTATGTATTCGGCCTCAGTGGTGGAATTAGCAGTGGTTGCTTGCTTGGAACTTTTCCATGCTACCACTCCTCCATTGAGCCTGAATACATAACCTGATTGAGACTTGGCATCATCGTCATCTGCCTGGAAGCTGGCATCGCTAAAGACTTCCAGGATCAGTTCTCCATTACCATAGACTAAGAACATTTCCTTAGTCCTCCTTAGGTACTTAAGGATGCCCTTGACCGCATTCCAATGTGGCTCTCCTGTACAAGACTGATATCTGCTCGTTACACTTAAGGCGTAAGCGATGTCAGGTCTTGTGCAGTGAACCGCATATTGGATGCTTCCTACGGCAGAAGCATAGGGAACAATTTTCATCTTTTCAAGTTCGTCATCAGTTTGCGGAGACTGTTTCTTGGACAACTTGATCCCATGCCCAATGGGAAGGAATCCTCGTTTGGAATTGTCCATGCGAAACCTTTTCAAGACTTTCTCCATATACGAGTTTTGGGTTAGTCTGACCGTAGGACTTTAATTTTGCAGCCGGTTTGGTTCTCAACTTCAAGTCTGAATTCTTTAAACCTTTCAATAGCTTCAGACTTGTACCTCATCAGGCATATATAACCATACCGTGAATGATCATCGGTGAAGGTTATGAAGTAGGAGAACCCACCTCGGGCCTGCGTCCTTAGTGGTCCACATACGTCTGTATGGACCAAGTCCAACAGACCTATGGCAAGCCTGCTTTGTCCTACAAAGGGCCTCTTTATCATTTTCCCTCTTAGACAGGATTCACAAGTTGGTAGCTCACTCAAGTCCCCTACCTCTAGGTTATTTGAGTCTACCAATTTCTTCATCCTCTCTTGGGATATGTGACCTAGTCTAGCGTGCCACAGTTGTGGTTCCCGTTATTATCTATTTTACGTTTGTGTTGAGCGTTTAGAACGAAGTTCGTTTGTTGTAAGATATAGAGGCCGTTATTAAGTGTACCAAGCAGATGAGCAATTCCACACCTCATCAAATAAAAGCAATTTTTATTGATCATAAACTCATCTCCACTATTGTCTAACAACAGAATGGAAATGATGTTTTTAATCATACTAAGTACATAATAAACTTGCTCTAACTCTATACTAATACGATCACTAACTACTAGAGAGGCGGATCTTACTGCTTCTGCCGAGATGGCCTTGTCATTCCCAAGCTTTAGGATCATATCCCCGCTATCCAGTTTTCTGCTTCTTTTCAGCACCTGCAAGTCATTGCAAATGTGAGCTCCACAGCCGGTATCTAATACCCAAGAGGCAGAGTTTGTAACCATATTAACCTCAATCACAAAGCTACCTTGTTTGGAGAGGAGTTTGGGGCAATCCCTCTTCCAATGCCCTTTCTCACGGCAATTGATACATATGTCATATGCCCTCGACTGTTGCTTCAGTCAACCTTCCCCTTTCCTTTGCCTTTCCCCAGTTTGGCAATGGGAACACTCTTAGTGTTGGTAGCTGCTTTGACGGCTTTTCCCTTTTTCTTCTTCCTTTTCCAACGTCCGGCACCCTTGTCTTTCGTTTTGGAAGTCGAAGCATCTCCAAACAATACCGACGGCGTAGACTTTTTGATCGTTGCCTCGTATTGCACCAACATATTGATTAACTCATGAATACCCTTCTCAAGTGTGTTCATATTGTAGTTAACAATGAATTGGTCGAAGGAGGGTGGGAGAGACTGAAGGATCACATCTATGTACGTCTCATTATCGAGCCCCGCCTTGAGGTCCTCGAGCTTTTCCACCAAGGTAAGCATCTTGACCCATGCTCTTGTACAGAGGACCCTTCGGTCATTTTAGTTCCAAAGAACGCCTTTGTCGCGACATACCTAGTATGCCAGTCCAGGACTGCATAGCAATCCTTCAGGCGAGCCATTATGGAAGGGACATCGTCTAGCCTCTCATACTGCTTCTGAATCTCATTCGTCATAGAGGCAAGTATGACGCTACGGACTCTCCGGTTATCCTTATGCCAAGTCTAGAACGTCTCACATTCTTCTGGCGTCGATCCTTCTGGCAAGGTCATAGGGAACGGCTCGTCCATGACATAGCCTTCGTTCTCGTAATCGAGGACTATCCTCAGATTGCGCAACCAATCGTTGTAATTAGTTCCATTAAACTTGTTGGTCTCAAGTATGGTTGATAATGGGTTCTTAGACATTTTAAATCTACATTTAAAGAACAGAACTACGATCAGCAGAATTTTAAGAAACAGAAGTTTTAATAAAGAATTAAACGTTTGGACTTTATTCATTTAATGCTCCCACTATTTATACGAAGACACGATACTTTCAAATGTTGTTTTCGGGAAAACCTTTTCCGAATAGGCTTGGGATCCACAACGATTTTTCCCATACCCCGCTTTTATGATTCGCATAGGAAGAATCCTGTGGGAGGTATACCATACCATTCTCGTTCCACGAGATTCCCAGGATAATTGCCTCACCCTTTCACGTGATCCCGAGGACTCCAAGCGAATCACGTTATTTGGGCGTTAGACCCGACCCAATCAACCGAATCATAGACCCACTGCTACCTCCACGACTCGTGAGACAGGTAACAGCAGTCTACTCATCGTTCATGACATAGTGCAGCTTCTTTTAAGCACGATAGTCGTGCCACAACTCGTGAGACCACGCTATCGACCTAAATCAGCTTCCTCACTATGCCATGGATGGAAGGCATGGACGGACTCCTAGAGTCCAAGTCCATTTATCAAGGGTCTAATATTTTGAACTTTGGTCCAACCAAGTGAGAGTTGAAAATGACCGAGATCCTATACACATACACATTCATCCATAATGCATAATTTAAAGTTTGCATCCCATAGCAATAATATGATAAATAAACCATTCATTCACCATAAAAGCCACATGCAAAATTAAAGCCTAGCACGCCCCTGTTGGATGATCTCAAGTCCGAATCCTATGCGACCTACTAAGCCCGCAGTGGATCTATGGTCAATCTAGGGTTGGTCCTACACTATTACATTTAATAGCAACCCGATCAACATGCTAATGGGCCTTGGTCTCTTTTCTCCTTCAAATCTCCCTGGAACGCCTTGGATCCTCCATTCTGGGCTCTCCATGTGGACCATCCTTTATCTCCACCAAATACATAAAATAAAATCCTCACTCCTATACTACTCTCATCACATATGTAAAAAGAAACCCCAGCGAAAATCCAGGGGGAGTACAGTAGGAGGGAGATAGAATGCCTTATTATTCCAAGGCAATTAGAAGAGGAGAAGGAGAAAGTAAAACAGGCACACAAGCCAACATAAATTTAAACCATACATCCAGTCTAGGGCTCATGATCATCCGTTCTCAATAAACGCACATAATTACATGATATCCAATCACATAGACATATGTACATAATCCATGATATCCAATCACATCATCCCACGATAAAGAAACGAGTTATGTATGAAAACAGGGTACAATGTTGGCAATATCCTTTCTTGTTTAGGAAGACCCTTCCTCATTATTTGAAGGTGAGTAATACCCCGGGATTCAAAATCCAATACAACAACCTTCCAAATAGTGTTCTTTAAGAAAATATGCAAAATTAAATAAAACCAATTTTTCAAAATTATCAAAAAAATTAAACAACAAGAAAAACGTAAATAATCAACCGGCAGCCGCCACCGACGCACACAGGCCAGAAGGCCTGGCCTGCTGTCCATGCGCGCGCAAGGCACACTTGACCGGGCGCACGCGCAGGACCCTGCTTGCTCGCACGCGCGCCTAGTTGGCTATGCTGCTCACACTGGCGCGCGTTGGCGGGGCTGCTGCATGCAGGCACCTCTGCCCGTGCGCGCCACCCTGCCGTGTTGCCTGCGTGCGTATCCTGCGCGCAGGCCGCGCTCGCGCATGCGCATCGGGCGCGCCTACCGAGCGCACGCGCGCAGACCCCGTTGTCTACCTGCGTGCGCGCCTGGTAGCGTTGCCTTATGCGCGCGCGGCCTCCCTGGCAGCGCACCGGCCGCGCAAGCGCTCCGACGCACTGGCCTGGCGCGCGCGCGCGGGCTTCCCTGCCTGCGTGCGTGCGCCCCATTTGGCCGCGTGTGACGTTTTCTTTCATTTTATTTTTCTGCCCCCCATTTCCCAAGAAAAAAAGAATACCAACAACACCAATAATTCATACACGATTTAAAGACAAGAAAATGACATGCTTGATAATTAAAACATCAAGAATTAAATAAATCATGCCATACACGTTTTCATGCTTTAAACACACACAAAATCCTATGCCTATACACCGAACCGGGCTCTGATACCACTGAAAGCCTAACAAAGGCGCGTGGATTGGCCCGGGAGTAGCGCGAATGCGGAAGCGCGGGATAATAAAATTTGCAAGAATTTAAACATGCTATGAACGAGATTAAAATAAATACGTTCAAGGGGTGTTCCCTTGAATCTCCCGGGCATTTGGTTTATCTAATGAATAATAAAACATACAAAATTTCATGGAGGCATAGGGTTTAAAGAAAAAGGGGCGAAAACATTAAACTGGAAACCTACCGGTTGTCATTTTCGACTTCAAACTGCTACTAGCGTTGTTCCCCGTTTTGCTCCAAGATCTCGAGTTTGAGACCCTCTAATTCGTACACGCAATCCGCCCATGTATCTTGATCCTCGTGCTAGCGAAAGAACAAGTGTATGTTTATCTAGAGAGGACGGATTGATCAAACGCTATTGATTAACGAGATCAACCCTCCTTAAAGTTCAATTGTAAAACAAAAGAACATAAAAGAGTTTCTTCAGAAAGAGAGAGGAGAGTGTGACCGAGAGAGAGATAGAGGAGGGAGCCGAGTGGTGTGTGTTTGTGTGTGCTTCAATTTTTCATCATCTCATCTAAAGAGAAGACTTAAGAGTATTTATAGAGGAGGAATCCCATTCCTCTTCTAATTCCTACTTCTTGGAAGACTCCTCCTTGAATAGGATTTGACCTAGTGAAATCCTAGTCAATTTCTAGTTTCTTGGTCAAACCAATCCTAGCCATTGATCTCTCTCTTTAATCTCAACCATTGATTAATTTAATGGAATATTTAAATCTTATTTAAATAATCCAAAGGGCAATAAATAAATATATCAAATATAAGTATTTATTTTAAGCCATTAAATTAATTTTCAATAAATCTAATTTATTTGATAAATTCCTTTCATCTAATAAAAGGAATTAATTTTTCCAAGAAAAGACGGACCCGATTAAATCTAATTTAATCGTTTCATCTCTCTCCAAATATTTAATTCTAAATTAAATACATTATGTGTGCGGATTGTGTGTGACTCTTTAGGTTTACCTTCAGCTAGACTTGGTTGGATTTCTAGAATCCATCCGTTACCATGGGTGGCCGTCTAGCAACGGTCCATGGCACTAGAGACTAGATGAATATGCGTGAGGATGAACATTTAGGTTCTACAGTACATCTATCCTTCCGTCTTCGGTCTTACCACTTAGGGTCTAGGGCACGGATGCACAGGTACCCATCTTGGACCTATGTGTCGGTCTGTCCTATACCAAACGCCGTAGGGAATCCTTCCCTTCTATTCAGTTACTGTGGCCACAGATTTTAGGGACACGACACAGAGTATTGTGAGAGACTACTGTCAACACTCTTGACCGGAGACAGATCCTTTCTTGGAAACTACTGTCACGTTACACACCGTGGCTGCACTAGACATGGCTTATGCCTACTCAACTGTATTTGTGCAATCTCTCACCATACCTAAGATACAGTCTCGATGTACACGTAAACTCAGCAATTCCTCAAGTTAAAGGATTGATATGTACCGTTGGAACCGGGAACTCACGTCATACCTAGCCGACCCTACTGAAGGTCCTCCGTAAGACGGTTCCCGCGAGTCACCTCAATCAGCCGCTCCCCAGCAGGCTGACCTACTAACACTGCTTAGACGACCCTCGTCACCCGTCGATGAAACACGACAACAGATGCTTAGTGCAAGTCTCAAGTGGATTCTCGGTACGCATTTTCAAGATTCCTTGACTTGGAGTTTTTCAAACTGATTCGGCGGAACTGATTTCATGGACCTACCTCCAAGCGTAGTCCCAGTCCCCGAAATGTGATCTCAGTCTGTGGGCTTTGTTTGTGTAGCGAACAATTATAAAACAGTTAAAGTGAACACAGACAAAGTATGCGCCAAATGAATTTCACTTTCTTATTCATCAAGGTTTTATTAAAACTTTGAAATTATTCAAACATAGGTTACAATTCGCCTAACAAGATTGGCTTCATGGTCACCTATTCTAACATTGCAATGCTTTGGAATAAGAGGTCATGGTGACTCTTCTTAGTCTTTCGAATAAACATATTGAAACTCTAGTTAGTAGAGATGATGGAATGACGAACTTAGATTAACGAGATTTTAGCAAAACAAACCAGTTTTTTTGGAATTATTCTTGATCTTGTTGAGAAACCTTCAAACTTGAATGAATCTAGCATGGATGTGTTTTGGTACTCCAACACCATGTTCTATGATCATGGATAAAAGAGCATGACAAAAACATGTTAATGGAAATAGATTTCCAGAAAAAGATTCAAGATATCAATACTCAGATTCTTGGTTTTGTTGGCCCACAATGTACATAGTCTAACAACCGGTGGACCTCACATATCATCTACCTCCAACTCAATAGAGCTCTGGGAAGTCAAGATGGGCAAAGCCTTTTCCCTGATATAGATGTGATATACCTTCCACCAAAACCATTACAATCGCTTGAAACGACAGACAATGTTGCCTCCTGTCCAAACATACACCAAAATAGGCCTGTTATAATTGAAGCACTGAAGTTAAGATCACATGAGCAAAAAAGTGGTTCAAGAATATTAGAATTAATCATCTGACTAACTTGATGGAGAACGAGCTTGGAATAAAATTTTAGAGGGCAAAATCAACCTAATGAGGTAGAGCAGATCTATTTTTGGGACTGCAAAAAGAGGATCAGGGAATTGGAAGAGGAAATTCACAGACTCCGCAAAATAATCATTGCTATTGAATTGAAGTTGCGAGAGCAGTTAATAATTAAAGGACTTGAGAGCATTCTAGCTGAACATGAATTAAAGTGGAGATAAGTAAGCGAAACTGAATAGCTAGCAGAGGGGGACTGGAACATGACATTTTTTAACGCTAAAGCTACAACATGAATGAAAACGAGCCATATGTCGTGGTTTAAGTATAGGCTTAATATTTGGAGGGATAAGGCGGAGTAAATTCATTGCACAATTGATTGATATTTTTATTCTAATTTTCGTTCTTCTAAGCCTTAGATTCATGACATAGAGGAAGTATTCATGGTGGTACAACCGAGAGTTTCTTTAAAAATGAATCAACACCTTCTTGAACCTCTTAGAATTGGTAAGTCTTCTCTTTCTCAAATGCCTCCCTTAAATTACTCAACGTTGACGGTATGCCCACAATTTTCTTTCAACATTTTTTGGCATATCGTCCGGAAGGATGTCTCTTATTGAGTTTTACTGTTTTGAACAATTATACTTTCATTCCTAGTTTGAAATTTACTCATATAATTCTTATACCAAAGTGTAAAAAGTCGGGGTAGTTTCACAATTTAGACCTGTTAGCCTTTGCAACGTAATTTACAAAATTGTATCCAAAAGTCATCGCTAATAGGACTAAAAAGGTGTGTTGACTTGATCATTTCTCCCTCCCAATCTGCTTTCATTAGTGGTTGCCTCTTAAATTACATTTGAGTAAAGTTGATAACAAAGTGGGAATGGTTTTTGGAAAAATTTTCTTTATTAAGCTTGATTCCCATCGATCATTTGTGTACCTCATCAAGTTATGTGTGACCTTGCTATCTTTTTCATTTATGCTCAATAGTTCTCAATTTTGCAACAGTTGTACAAGATGGCCACCACCGGGGCGACATACTATGACCAAACTTGTTTATAATATACGCAAAGGTAGTTAGTGGAATTATTCAACAAGCAGATAATTCGGGCACCATCAAACTAGTGGCCATCTTATGAAGAGTAATGTGGGTTTCACGCCTTTTCGTACAAATGATTCCTTGATCTATTGCCAGGAAATTGTGGAAGCTTTATTGTGTATAAAAGATGTTCTAACCAAATATGAGCGTTGTCTAATATCAACATGAAGGTCATGTATATGTTTGGCAACAAAATCAGTTGAGCGTGAAAGACAAGCATCCTGGGGTCAAGACAAGGTAAATGGGTTGGCGAGGAAGTAATAAGTGACAATTCAAAAGGACTTTTCCCGTAGAATGATTAACATAATTATTCTAGGAAAACTTGCAATAGGTAAAATTAAATCCCCAGTATCTTGTTTCTCACCCACTTCGCACCTAAGGCGTTATCCAAACTACGATTGACAACCTTAGTTTAACCATCATTTTGGGGATGAAATGCAGAGAAAAACCTTATTTGGTGCCATAGAATTTTCAAAGTGTCTTCCAAATATGACAGACATATTTGACATATATTAGATATAATGGAGAAAGAAAGGCCATATAAACGAACTATCTCTTAGAAGAATAACTTAGCGACATGAGATGCCTCACTAGACTTAGAGCATATGATAAAATTAGTCATTTTAAAAATTTATCCGCAACCACTTAATTAGAGTCATGGCTACGTATGGTCCAAGGTAAGCTAAGAATGAAATCTATGCTATGGTTCTTCCATGGTTCATGGAGGATGGGTACAGGGGTATAGAGTTCATATTATGTTTCCTTCTCTTAGCCAATTAATAGGTATGATACTGGAAAATAATGTGAAGTGACATCTCGCGTGAGGAAGGACCAATAAAACCTGTCGACAACTAGGATAATGGTTTTATCATGACCAAAATGATTTGCTAAATCCCCTGCATGTAATTCCCAATATCAAAATTTACATATAGATGTAGAGGGAAGACATATTTTAGAACCTCAAAATAAATAACCATCGCGAATGACGAAACCTGTGTGGTTATGATGGTTACAAAATAAACCGCTTGAAACATGGAGCCAAAATTAGGACAAGATGGGTACTCATCATTTAGATGATCAAAATCTAAATAATGAGAGCTCATGGAATTAAGAGTGCCAATAACCTGACTTAAAGCATCAACATGTTTGTTTTCCATCCCAGCTCGGTGACGAATAGCAAAGGTGTAATCTTGCAGATAAGTTATGCATTTGGCATGCCTAGGACTTAAAATTATTTTAAGAATGAAGAAACCTAAGAGATGAATTGTCATAATAGAGAACGAACTCTTGAGAAAGTGGATAGTATCTCTAGTGCCTAGGAGATTGAACAAAAGCATAAAACTCACGATCTTAAGAAAAATCTCTATTTAGCATCAATAAGTTTTTAATTAAAGAACGCAACATGATGACACTCTTGGCTTAGAGTTCCCCATATGCCAATACCAGAAGCATCACACACAACCTTAAAAGACTTTACAAAATCAGGATGGCGTAGGACTGTTGCTTGAGTCGAGCATAATTTGATTATATCAGAGGCTTTAGAGCAAACTTGTGACCAATCAAATTTCTCTTGCTTCATGCAGTCATTAGTAAGAAGAGATATAATATGACTAAAGTCTTTGATGAAAGGTTGGTAAAGCGTAGCAAAAGCATGAAGACTATGAACCTTAGTGATTAGATGTGGGAGTAGGCCAAGTGTTGATAGCTTTTATTTTTACAGGATTGACAGATAGACCCTCTTTTGAGATAATGTAACCTAAAATGACCACTTGTGTTTGTAGGAATGAACCATATTTAAGATTGAGATACAATTTAGCATTCTTAAGTGTTAATAAAAAGCAATGCTAGTGGTCTAAATGTTTCTCCCGTAACTTTCTAAATATCAAGATGTCATTGAAGTAAACAACAAAAAAGGAGCTAAGAAAGGATGTAATAGTTGTCATGACATGCATGAAAGACAAGGGGTATTAGACAATCCAAAAGGATGAATTCTAATTTCTTAGTAACCCAATCGAAGATCGAGGTTTGAGAAATAACGAGAATCGACAGTTGATCTAACATGCCATCAAGTGGGGGTGTACGTACACACGATAATGCGACAAACCATGCATTCATGATGCGGGCCGCATTGATGTGGATAGTGAACGACCTACCCACCTATGGGATGGTGTCTAGATGGAGTACCACCGATGTTATGGGGTGTACAGTTTCTATGGAGGACACACGGGCATACTATTTGCAGCACGGTAGAAACGCATGCTATTTTGATTGCCACAGATAGTTCCTTCCACTGGACCATCCTTACCGCAGAAAGAAGAAAGCCTTCACGAAAAATCAAATAGAAAGGAAGGTTGCACGTCCGAGGTTGACTGGAGAGTAGATCCGAAGCTGTGTCAATGCATTTAGTGTTGCAGTCGAACAATCGCTGAGTGAACCGGAAGGCTATGGTGTCGACCATAAGTGGACGAAGAAAAGCATCTTTTGGGAGCTTGAATACTGGGGGCGCATCTGATATGACATGATCTTGATGTCATGCACATTGAGAAGAATGTGTTCGATAATATATTTAATATTGTGATTGACATAAAGGGCAAAACGAAGGATAATCTAAATTACGGAAGGATCTAAAGATCATATGTAATCGATTGGAGCTTGAGGTGGACGAAAGGAGACCGAACGTGATGCCCAAAGCTGCATATACACTGACGAAGGATCAGAAGAAGAGGATGTATGAGTGGATTCGTTGTCTTAGATTTCCTGATAGGTACGCATCTAACTTTTCCCGCTGCGTCGACATGAAGGAGCTAAGGATGCATGGCATGAAAAGCCATGATTGTCATGTATTCATGCAGAAGTTGATTCCGGTTGCCTTCTATGAAATGCTTCCTGAGCACGTGTAGGAGGCCTTGACGGAGGTGAGCCTTCTATTCCAGATCTTATGCTCAACCACGCTAGATTGAACAAGGTAAAAAAAAATTAGAAGACAGTGTAGCTGTCATCATGTGCAACCTCGAGAAAATATTTTCTCCTTCCTTTTTTGACTCAATGAAGCACTTAATTGTTCACCTTCGATATGCGGCGCGCGTTGGGGGGCCCATGCAATACAAGTGGATGTGCCCATTTGAGAGGTAACTACACTAGAAATTTTTATTTATCTATATATATATATATTATTTTTCCATAATTCACATTTTAATAAATATTTGTACGAATAGATTCCTCCGTGATTTGAAGAAGAAGGTGAAAAACAAAGCACACATCGAGGCATCAATTGTAGAGGCATACATTGTCGAAAAAATCAGGCTTTTCTCTTCCTTCTACTTCGAACCGCACATTCTTTGCAAGCGAAGCAGACCCGGCCAAAATGATGATCTCACGAGCAACGATGATCGAATGAAATGGTCTATTTTCAATCACCCGGGCCGAACAAGTGGAGCCTCAACGAAGAGGTGGTTGAGTGGTGAGGAACTTCATATAATCGAGACGTACATGTTATGTAATTGTGAAGTAGTTGCGCCATACTACGAGTAAGTTTTTTAGATACATAATGTATATACATATGTATCTCTTCGATCATTTCAGTTTGAACATGTATATTTATAATTATCATTGTTCCTGATACAGGTCATTCTTGAATGAACCGTATGAGCAACACCATTCGGAGGACCCAATAATTGATCAACTAGTGGCAACTCAATTCATGGATTGGTTCAAGCGTCGTGTAAGTGTCACTTTCTTATAAATTACGACGGTCTGCTTAATATCTTATAAATTATTTCAATTGCTATATGAATTGCAAGTGAAACCCGAATTGAATCACACAGAGAATGAATTTTTGAAGTTTCATTATTGGGGCCCTAGAGCATAAGTAATGACGTTCCCGTCTACTTAGTGAATGGCTTCAATTTCCACACAGAACGTCATAATGTTGGGAAGTCAACAATGAATTGTGGTGTTTGTGTCATAAGCTCATCATATACAACACAGGTTCTGACTTCTACGAAATACTGGAAGAGATAATTCAGTTAGATTACTCACTTATTCTGGACATGCACATTGTATTGTTCAATTGTTATTGTGTCGATCCGATTAGAGGCATGAAGATACACCCTTGTTATCACATTGTTGATGCCAATTTCAAAAAGATCTACCAAAAGAATGAACTGTTCATACTGGCCCAATAAGGAGTACAAGTCTACTATTACCCGAGCATGAAGAAGACAAAGTCGACTGGAAAGCTGTTTGCAAAATTAAGGCTTGAAGTGTAATCGATGACTCGCGATGGATCGAGGTTGCCTATCAAATGGATGAACTCGTACCAACTCCAGATATTGGTACAGACAATCAAACGTACGAACTTCATGATCCAGCTGGTATACAGTTGGTCGTTGATCTATCCATGTCACAACATGGAGCAGGTACATCCCGCTCGCCAAATGGTGAATCCGGTGATCAAGATGACGAAGATAGCTTTGATAAGGCTAAAAACGAGGAAAATACCTATTGAGCGTCAGTGCTTAGTTATCTTTTAAATGTGTAACGAAAATGCCTTAGTTTAAACAATGTATTATTTATAATTTTTTTATAAAATAATATAACATTGGCACGGTCAGTATATTCCAACAGGACCTTTCCTAAATTAGTAGCAACAGAATATAATTCAAAAATTTGAATGGTTAATATATATGATGATTGTTCCTATATCAATTACAAGTTTTTAATCAGGCGCCCAATGAAAAAAAAAAGGTGGGAAATTTGAAATTAGGAATGGTCCGAATATTTTAACGATCGTTCCAATAGTAGGTCTAAATTTGTGATTTGGCTCCTTTTGAAAAATGGGTGGAAAAAAAATCAAATTTTGGATCATACCGTTCCTATATGTAACCATGAACCATTCCTAACTTATTATTATAGCTTACCTTTCCTAGTTTAATAGACAACCGTGCCAAATTGTATTTCTGTAATGTGTATTTTACCTAATTGTGATGATATCTCAACATCTGGGAGCCGAATTTAAACCAAACTTAAATACATATAAGATTATGAATAAGATTTGATATCTAACGGTCAGATTTTCAATCACATGGCCGGATTGAAGGATGCACTGGTTCTTATGATGATGAATACATTCCGAATACGGCATCTCGATATCCACACACCCAAAATTTTTAAAACTACATATAATGTATTCTTTTGGGTGGTAAATCATATCTAACTGTCTGATTGGAATTTTGACGGTCTGATTAGGCAATGTAGTACAACAATATACGATGCTAGTTACATCTGTGAAATGCTAACAAACTTAAATATACAAATATACATCATATTGGGAGCATGTGTCTAAACTTTGAAAAATATTTTATGTTTTCAAATTCTTTAAATGGCACATTGTATACTATTCTTTGCTCATACACATGTTCGAAATGTGTTTTTCTTAATTTTTATTTATTTTCTAGGTAAATGAAATTTTATTTGTAATACAAATAGGAACACTCTGTCAACATTATAGGAATAGTTACAACATACAGTTCTTTAAACGACGTCGTTTTACTGATTAGGAACGGTACTGGTAACGGTTAAACTATTAAATGACCGTTCCAATGAGTTTCAATATCAGTAGAAGATATTAAAATGACATCATTTTAAACCCAAGACGACGTCGTTTGTTGACCATGTGACCAGGTATTGGAACGGCCTTATCAAATTATGACCGTTCCAAAAATATAATATAAATTGGCCCTTAGCTGATTTTTTTCTCACTTTTCACCTCTCTCACTCTGTCTACTCTCTCTCTCTCTCTCCCTCCCTCCAAAGTACCAGCATCCGCCGTCACCTCTGCCATCACTGTCACCGCCTGCCGCCTCCGCCACCACTGCTACCGCCTGCCGCCTTCGGCACCGCCACCACCACCGCCCTTCCCCGCTGCCATTTACCATCCAGGTAGGTGGGCAACACCTTAATTTTATTTAAATGCAATTTCATGCAATTTTGTTAATTGTTGGAATATTGTTATTGGTCATTTTGTGCAATTTTGTTGATAATTTTGTGAAATGAGTGTGTTAAATTTATGTAATTTTTGTTAATTTTTAGGTAATTTGTGTAAATGTAAATGTAAGAAAATATGTGTTGGAAAATGTAAATGTAAATTTTGTACCATTAGTGTGTCAATTGTTGGAATGTTGTTGGTAATTTTCTGAAATTAATGTTAGAATGTTGGTAATTTTCTGATTTTTTTGGAATATTGTTGGAAAATTGTTAGTAATTTTCTATTTTCTTTTTGAATTTTTATTGTAATTTTGAAATATTTTCTAAAAATTTTCTATATTTTGTGCATTTTTCTGAAAAAAAATTATTTCTGTATATTTTGTTATTTTTCTATAAATTATTTTTCTGTAATTTTTAAATATTTTCTGAATATTTTGTGTATTTTCTATATTTTTTGGGAAAAAAATAATTTATGTAAATTTTGTTATTTTTCTATAATTTTTAAACATTTTGTGAATTGTTTTTGTAATTTCTGCATTTTGCTGAAAAAAATAATTTCTATAAATTCTATTATTTTTCAGTAAATTTTAAAATATTTTCTAAAAATTTTCGAAATTTTTCAGAATTTTTCGGTAAATTTGAAGACATTTTCAGAATTTTTGATTGAATGAAATTTTTTTCTATAATTTTCAACATATTTTCTTACGAATTTCTGAAAATTCTAGCAAATTATGTGTAAATTTTTTGGAATTTTTTCATGATTTTTTTGGAATTTTCTGTTAATTTTGTGAAATTTCTATGATTTTTTTGGAATTTACATGAAATTGCATATAATATATTGTAATCATATTTTAGGGAAGAATTTTGGGAGTTAGTATAAGGATATAGAAAAGTATAAGGATTTAGTGTAATTGTATGGAAGAATTTTGGGATTTAGTATACATTTTAGGAAATAATTGCAAGATTTAGTGTACATTTTAGGAAATAATTGTAAGATTTAGTATACATTTTAGGACATAATTGTAAGATTTAGTATACATTGTAGGAATTTTTTTAACAATCTAGCAATTACTAGATTAATTTTGGTACTTAGTATATAATTTTGGAATTTAGTATACACTTTAGGAAATAATTGCAAGATTTAGTATGCATATTAGAAAAAAATTTGAAGGATAGATTGATTACATAATTATTAAAAATTTAGATAATTATTAGAAAAAGTTTTTTATTACATTTTTTTATAAAATTCATAAAATTAATATTTTCAAAAAAATTGTAGATCATGTCTAGTAGAGAATTTCCTCCTCGAGGAGGTGGACGTACTTGCGGCCATGGCCGTGGCCGCGGTCGTGGGTCATCGGTTCCACCACTGGCGGGTGCTGCTTCCCAGGTTGGGGAAGCAGCATTCCGATCACCCCCACCACCATCACCTACAGAGTAGTCATCTGCCGCACCGATGACGGATGTCGGACCATCTACTCCCACACTGGCAGCAGATCCGGCCCGTCCATAGGTTGCACCATCCCCATCACCCCCATTTGCACCACCAGTCCCTCCGCCATCCGCGTGCCGGTATATCACCCTTGCCGACTCTAGATATAATTTTTTTTAAAGATATTTTTGTTATTTATTTGGATTTTTTTACTGTCACACTAATTAATATGTACTTTCAGGCCTGAGCGCAAAATACACGAGCGCATGTACGCAGTGGTGCGAGGACATTATCCCTACCCTTGGGGATGTTTGCGCCAGGTGCCGTCAGAGCACCAATATTTTTGGTTCGAAAGTTTGAAGGTAATTTATTTTAATTTCAATTTAATGGTGTAAATTGACTTTTTTTTAAAAAAAATATTTTACTAATTTCTTTCTTTTATAAATGAAGTATTGGTGGGACTGTGACGATGAGTGCATGTTCCGCATCTTCTATATGTTTGCACGGAAGTTCATCCGCAATCGCTTCACTCTCACCAAACAATCTCTAGTGAAGCCTCTGTGGCTAGCGAACGAAGTTTGGCGGCAGCTCTGTAAAGGAAACGTGGATTGTCCCGGGAGAAAGCGCGGTATGTAAAAACCTAAATCGTAAATCATACATTAATGATGGAATTTAAGAGATCGTTCAACGGGTGTTCCCTTTAATCTCCCGGGCGTTTGGTGTATCTAATGAATAAAAGAAAACATACATGCTAGATTCATGGAGGCCATAGGGTGGAAACGAAAGAAAACATAGTAAACGTTACTTACTTGTTGTAGATTTCATTGTTCGGCTAAACACGTTGTTCCACGTTTTGCCACCGAGATCTCAATGTAGGAATCCTCTAAATCGTCCACACAATTCACTGGATCTTGATTCCCTCGTACTAGCAAGAGATCAAGAAGAAAGGGGAGAACGAATTGACCGAATGTTATGTATTAACGTGATCGATTTTTCTAACGTACCCTTGTATCAAAGACAAGGAAACAAGAGGCTTCTTGGAGTGAATAGAGGAGAGGGGACGAGAGATTGAGAGGAAGTGGGAAGCCATGTGTGTGTATGTGTATGTGAGATTGAAGTGTAGAGATTAGTGTCTATGTGTGTGTGTGTGTTTTGAGTATCTATAGAAAGCATAGTTTTCTATTCCTACTCCAGCTCTTCAAAAGAGGCACACTTGACTAGAATTTTGACCTAGTCAAATCCTAATCAACCTAGGCTATGATTTAGTCAAACTTAATCATAGCCCTTCATCTCATCAAGCCCCAAGGTTCAATCTCGTCCGTCTATCATTTGATGGGCTTTATGGAATATTTTGATCCTACTTAAATAGTCCAATGTTTTTCTAAATAATAATTATTTGAGCCCAATAATAATATTTCCATCTTATTTAAAGACGAAAATAACCCATTTTCTAATTCCATAAATTCAATTTATGAATCAACCCTATTTAATCTAATTAAGGACTTGTCTCTCTAAGAAGAGAACCAATTTAATTTAATTAAATAGTTTGATCTCCCGGAATTAATCCCAAATTAATTCCTCCATTTTCGGTGAATCGTGTGAAGGACAAGCGGATCCACCCGAGAGCCCGAGCGGAAGCGAGGAAGCGATAAAAGTGCGTAAATTTAAATCAAATTCAAAATACGCTAATCCCAAGGGGTGTACCCTTGGGTGCTCAACCGGGCATTCGATGTAGGATGTGTAAATATTAAAACATATATTTAAACACATAGGGCATAGATATATAAATGAAATCAATCAAAGCGTAATAAACCGTTACCTTTGATTGTTTAGCGTATGCTCCCGGCTACTAGCGTTGTTCCTTCTCCGGAATGCTCACGAAATCCAAACGTATGGATTCTCCAAAGGTGATCCACACCACACCGGAAGAAACACACGTTCTTCTTGCTAGAAAAGAACAGGTTTAGGAAGGAATCGGTTTAAGAGAAGAACACTATGAATTAGTGTTCTCTTAAACTTACTTTGTTCTTCTTCTTGATTCAAAATCAAGTGAAGAACACAAGTGTAAGAGAGGGAGGGAGCATGAAAATTGAGAGAGAGGAGAGGACTTTTGTCTTCTCTTTTTTCTAGAAAAAGATGAATAATGAATCTCTTGTGCTTGGTGTTTTATATACTCCTATATATACATAATTAATGTGATTATTGAAATGTATCTAGGTTCATCCAAGGATGTCTAGATTCATTCCAATCAATCACCATCAATTCTTCAATCAAGCCTACCAAAAATTATGGTATGATCAAATCATACCAAAAAGGAAGAGCTTGATTGGAGTTGATTTGTCTCTTTCCAAAAAGAGACAAGTCAACATACCACCTAGCATGAAACATGGCTGATTTTGCTTCCTCCAAGGGAGCATGTCGGCCATGTTTAATTAAGGGAAGAAGTCCAACTTCTTCCTATTCCAAATTAGGAATTATTTCTCCTCTCGGGTATAATTTAACGGACCGGGTTTTATCGTAATCCAATTACGACGAACCCAATATTAAATCCAATTTAATGTCCACTTAAATTATTCCCGTTGATCTTTTAATCCAATTAAAAGATCCAACGTCTCAACATCTCAACTTTCCATATTTAATCGAAAATCCAATTTACCGATTAAATGAAAGCCCGATACAATATCGGCCCGTCCATCCAATGGACTTTCCCTTAAGTAATTCAATTACTTATTTTATCCTTCGAGATTGACTCCAAGTCGATCTCTCAACCTCCTCGGTGATTTGTGTGTGACCCTTTAGGTTCACCCTCAACTAGACTTGGGCCCGTGTCCCACAAGGGCCCGTTACCATGGGTGGCCGTCTAGCAACGGTCCATGGCACTAGAGACTAGGTGAATTGGCGTGAACATTTAGGCGCCGATTCCGTACGGGTACGATCCTTCCGTCTACCGTCTCCCGGCCTTAGTCTAGGGTATGGAATTGGGCGTCGGTTCCCATCCTTGACTAGGCATCTATGCTTAATACTCGAGACTACGTATGCTTCATTGCGTCGACACAGGAAACCATTCCCTGTTCGACCAACCACTGTGGCCACAGCTTCAAACAGCATGAACGTGTCTCCAAGTGCATAGGAGATACCTCTGTCACATACTGACAGAGGACGGATCCTCTTCTTGGAATCCACCGTCCTCGCTACACATTCCGACTGCACTGGACAAGGCTTATAATGATCATCTTACAGAATGATCACCTCTTGCCAGATCCAAGATACAGCCGTCCTGTGCACGTGACTGCCATGATTCCTCAAGTCTGAGGATTACTCCCGTACTATCGGAACCGGGGAAATCCAATCATACCGACCAAGCCTCCAACGCTTCCATATGATGATCCCCGCGAGTCAGTCCAGTCGGCTCGATCCGAGTCGACCAACCCATGAAGATCGTGTAGGCGTCCCACGCCTGTCGCCGATGAAACACGACACTCATCCAATGAACACGACTCTTGACGCAAGTCTCAATAGGACTCTCGATGCCCTGTCTCGAGGTCCTCGACTTGGAACGTTTCAGACCCAACTCTTAATCAGTTGGTTTCATGACCACCATCCAATGCGTGGCCTAACTGCACGAGTTGTTATCCATGGTCTGTGGGCTTTGTTGCGATATAAGTTAAACACCGTTTTAACAAATGTAAGATGAGCGCAATAAAGAAGGTACCATTGGTGACGAATACTCATCTTATTCATCACATAATAATATTACATTTACATCAAGTTGTCAGATAGGTTACAAATCGCCAAACCTATTGGCTTTCTGGTCAGCTATTCTAACATAGTGTGTGTGACTTTTTAGGTTCACCCTCAGCTAGACTTGGTCGAATCTCCAATCATCACATGACAGGAATTCGTCCGTCACCGTGGGTGGTGGCCCTCTAGCAACGGTCCATGGCACTAGAAACTAGGTGATTTATGGGTATGGACCTTGGATGTCAGTACCCATTCTTGACTTAAGCCTAGACTCTTCCACACACTAAATGTCATTGGGATCCTATCCCACTGTTCAGTCACTGTGTCCACAGATTTATGGAGGACGAGTGTTAGAGTATAAGTGAGACACTACTGTAAATTGTTTGACAGGAGACGGAAGCTTTCTTCGGACTCACCGTCTACACTGCACTAGACAGAGCTTATAACAACCAAGACCTTTTGTCTTGGTAGTCTCCCGCAAAGCCTAAGATACATACGTGACGTGAATGTAACTGTCGTAGTCCCTCAAGTTCGAGGACAAAGCTCGTACTGTTGGAACCGGGAATACCAGTCATATCGACCAACCTGTTAGAATAGGTGACCATGTAGCCAATCTTGTTAGGCGAATTGTAACTTATGTCTGAATAATTTTGAAGTTTTCATAAAACCTTGATGAATAAGAAAGTGAAAATTCATTTGGCGCATACTGTGTCTGTGTTTACTTTATCTGCTTTATAACTGTTCGCTACACAAACAAAGCCCACAGACTGAAATCACATTTCAGGGACTGGGACTACGCTTGGAGATAGGTCCATGAAATCAGTTCCACCGAATCAGTCTGGAAATCTCCAAGTCAAGGAATCTCGAAAATGGGTACCGAGATTCCTCTTGAGACTTGCACTAAGCATCTGTTGTCGTATTTCATCGATGAGTGACGAGGGTCGTCTATGCAGTGTTAGTGGGTCGCCTGCTGGGGAGCGACTGACTGAGGTGACTCGCGGGAACCGTCTTACGGAGGACCTTGAGTAGGGTCGGCTAGGTATGACGTGAGTTCCCAGTTCTAACGGTACAGGTCAACTCCTTTGACTTGAGGAATTGCTGAGTTTTACCTGTACATCGAGACTGTATCTTAAGTATGGTGAGAGATTGCGAAAATGCAGTTGAGTAGTCATAAGCCATGTTTAGTGCAGCCATGGTGTACAACGTGACAGTAGTTTCCAAGAAAGGATCTGTCTCCTGTCAAGGGTGTTGATAGTTGTGTCTCACAATACTCTGTGTCTCGTCCCTAAAATCTGTGGCCATAGTAACTAAACAGAAGGGAAGGTTTCCCTGCGGCGTTTGGTAAAGGACAGACTGACGCTTAGGTCCAAAATGGGTACCTACATATCCGTGCCCTAGACCCTAAGTGGTGAGACCGTAAATGGAAGGATAGATGTACTGTAGAGCCTAAATGTTCCTCCCCACGCATATTCACCTAGTCTCTAGTGCCATGGATGAAATGTTATGTGGATCGGCCCGGGAGATGAACGCGTATAGCGGAAGCGCGAAAGATAGCATAATAAAAATTGCAAAGCATAATTAAGTGGAATTTAAACCATGCATAACATACATAAACAAATCAAGGGGCGTGCCCTTGATTCTCCCGGGCGTTCGGTGTATCTCATGTTCAACAAAACACAACATGGAGGCCATAGAATTTGAATCGAAAAACATAATTAAAGAGCCTATCCGGTTGTAGTTTTGTCTTCATTCGGCTACATGCATTGTTCCTCGTTTTGCACCAAGATCTCAAGAAAGAGACCCTCTAAATCATCTCACTCGCTACACCGGAAAGCAAACAACCCTTGTGCTAGCAAGAAATTATTTGGGGAGAAGAGACATCGATACACGCTATTAATTAACGCAATTAACGTCTCTTATGTTCTAACTTGAATAAATCAAGAAGAACAAAGTAGAATTCTTGGAGAGTGAAGAAGAGGGATGGACGAAAATTCAGAGAGATGAGAGTTGTAGAGATTAGTAGGTGTGTGTGTGTGTGTGTTTTTGAGTATTTATAGAAAATAGAATTTCCTATTCCTACTCAAACTCTTTTAAAGAGGCACACTTGACTAGCATTTTGACCTAGTCAAATCCTAGTCAAACTAGGCTTTGATTAAGTCAAATTAATCATGGCCCTTCATCTCATCAATCCCTTGATCAAATCTTGTCCATCCATTTTGATGGGCTTTATGGAATGGGTATGGAATGGACTTTATTTAATTCTAAATTAAATAGTCCATGGACTTTATATTAAATCCTCTTTTAATATACCATGCCTATTAATTAATTCACCCTTTTAATCTAATTAAAAGGGAAGCCCATGCTTTATAAAATTCATAAATCTAATTTTATGAACTCAAGCCCAATTATTCCAAATAATCCATCGAGGCTCGAATCTCCAAGAAGTATAATTTAATTCCATCAAATTAAACCTTCTCCCGGAATTAATTCCAAATTAATTCCCTTTCATTTGGTGTAGCGGGTGTGACTCTTTAGGTTCACCTTTTAGCTAGATTTGGACCTACTTCTTGTTATTTGATAACCAAAGTAGTCCATCACCATGGGTGGCCATCTAGCAACGGTCCATGGCACTAGAGACTAGGTGAATATGTGGTGTGAACATTTAGGCTCCGAGTTACATGCAGGTACGGTCCTACCGTCGCTCGATATGTATGGGTACAGTCCTATTGTCGCCTGTCTCCCGGACTTTAGTCTAGAGCATGGAATTAGGATGTCGGTTCCCATCCTTAACTTAGGCATCTATGCTTAATTCTCGAGATAGGTTTAACTCTATGCAGGAAATCCTTTCCCACTGGATCAAGTGCTATGGCCATAGACTTTGTGAGTCTAAACCATCTCAGAGCACATAGGAGATCTCGCTGTCATATCCTTTGACAGGGGACAGATCCTATCTTGGAATACACCGTTCTTACATACTCCGACTACACTGGACAAGGCTTATGATGACCATGTGGTATGACGCGGTCAAATTTCACCAGATCCAAGATACAACCTTAGTATGTAGGGGACTACCGTGATCCTCAAGTCCGAGGACTAATCCCGTACTATCGAAACCGGGAATACGAGTCATACCAACCAAGCCCGAGTGGCTTCCATATGACGATTCCCGTGAGTCACCTCAGTTAGCAGCCACCTAGCTGGCTGACCCACTAACACTGCATGGACGAGCCTCGTCACTTGTCGATGAAATGCGACTGCAGATGCTTAGTGCAAGTCTCAAATGGATTCTCGATGCCCTGTCTCGAGATTCCTTTGAATTGGAGTATTTCAGACCGATTCGGCGAAACTGATTTCATGAACCTACCTCCAAGCGCAGTTCCAATTTCCCAAAATGTTATTTCAGTCTGTGATCATTTGTTGTGACATCAAAACGATGCAAGCAGTAAGCACAACAAACTTATGCCTATGAATCCTTACTACATTCATTAACATAATATTACTTTTTCAAATATTGACGAATGGTTCTCAGAACAGCCAATACCATTGACTTTCTGGTCACCTATTCTAAGGAGGAGTCTTCAAAGAGTAGGAATTAGAAGAGGAATAGGATTCCTCCTCTATAAATACTCCTAAGTGTTCTCTTTGAAAGAGATGATGAAAAATTGAAGCACACACACATACACACACTTCGGCTCCTCCTCTCTCTCTCTCAGCCAAACCCTTTCTCCCTCTCTTCCAAGAAACTCTTCCAAGTTCTTTTGTGTTTCACCATTGAACTCTAAGGAGGGTTGATCTCGTTAATCAATAATGCTCGATCAATCCATCCTCTCCAAATAAACATACACTTGTTCTTTCACTAGCACGAAGATCAAGATACGTGGGCGGATTGTGAAAGAAATCGGTGGATCGTCCCGGGAATTGCGCGAATGCGGAAGCGCGATAAAAATAAACATACAAAAATAAAAGCATGCTTTTAATTTAAAAGAACACGCTCAAGGGGTGTGCCCTTGAGGTTCCCAGGCGTTCGGTGTATCTCATGATCATAAAGCATGTAAAGAAATCATGGAGGCCATAGAGTTGAAAATTAAAGAGGGACGAAGAAGTAAAACGAGACCTACCCGTTGTCGTTTTCATCTTCAACGGCTACTCGCGTTGTTCCCCGTTTTGCACCGAGACCTCGTTCTTGAGACCCTCCAAATTGTGACACACGATCCACCCACGTATCTTGCACGTCGTGCTAGCAACGAACAAGTGTATAATTTTTGGAGTGGATGAATCAACAACACGTTATCAATTAACGGTATTGATTCATCTAAGTTCTAATGTTCCACGAAAAAAAGAACTAAGAAAAATATTTTCTTGTTAGAGAGAGAGGGGCGGACGAGAGGTGAGGAGAGGGGAGAGTGTGTGTTGTGTGTGTTTTCAAGAATCATCATCCTTCAATTGTTTGGAGGCTAGAGGTTTATATAGAGGAGGAGTTTAATCCTCTTTAAACTCCAACTCTAAGAACTCTAATTTTGACTAGGATTTTGACATAGTCAAAGTCCTAGTCAAACTAGTATTTGACCTAGTCAAACGAATCCTAGCCTTCCATCTCCCCTTTCCATCTCAACCATTGATTTTAGTTTAATGGAATATTTAAATTCCATTAAATATTCCAAAAGGCTAAAAGAATAAATATAATATAATAAATAAATATTATTATTTATTCTAAGCCCATTAAATCAACCCTTTAATAAATTCTATTTATTAATTTAATTCCCTTTATCAAATAGAAGGAATTAATTTCTCCAAGAAAATATAGGACCTGATTAAATCTAATTTAATCATTCCTTTACTCCAATATTTAATTCCAAATTAAATACTAAGTGTGTGTGGATAGTGTGTGACTCTTTAGGTTCACCATTCAGCTAGACTTGGTCGGATTCCTAGAATCCGCCCGTTACCATGGGTGGTTATCTAGCAACGGTCCATGGCACTAGAGACTAGGTGAAATATTCGGGGATGAACATTTAGGCTCTAACAGTACACTTGTCCTTCTATCTTCGGTCTCATCACTTAGGGTCTAGGGCACGGAAAATGCAGGTACCCATTTTGGACCTAAGTGTCGGTCTGTCCTTACTAAACGCCGCAAGGGAAACCTTTCCCTTCTGTTCAGTTACTGTGGCCACAGATTTTAGGGACAAGACACCGAGCATACATGAGACTTAACTGTCAATACCTCTTGACAGGAGACAGATCCTTTCTTGGAAACTACTGTCACTTTGTGCACTCGAGCTGCACTAGACATGGCTTATGACTACTCAAGAGTATTTTGGCAATCTCTCACCATATCTAAGATACAGACCTGATGCACAGGTAAACTCAGCAGTTCCTCAAGTCAAAGGACTTGGCCTGTACCGTTGGAACCGGGATCACACGTCATACCTTGCTGACCATACTCAAGGTCCTCCGTAAGACGGTTCCCGCGAGTCACCTCAGTCAGCTGCTTCCTAGCATGCTGACCCACTAACACTGCTTAGACGATCTTCGTCACCCGTTGATGAAATACGACAGCAGATGCTTAGTGCAAGTCTCAAAGGGAATCCCGGTACCCATTTTCGGGATTCCTTGACTTGGAGATTTCCGGATTGATTCGGTGAGACTGTTTCATGGACCTACCTCCAAGCGTAGTCCCAGTCCCCGAAATCGTTTCTCAGTACATGGGCTTTGTTTGCGTAGTGAACAGAAATGTAAATGCAGATAAGTGAACGTAAACAAAGTATTGCCATATGAATTTTTCACTTCTTTATTCATTAATGTTTTATCAAATACCAAAGAATTGTCTAGACATAGGTTACATATTCCTGCCAAAATTGGCTTACATGGTCACCTATTCTAACAATCTCCCACTTGACCTTTAAAGCCAATTGCCCATATGCTTAATCCCCATCTTCTCAAGATGTTGCGTATGAGCGCTCTGTGACATAGGCTTTGTCAGCGGGTCTGCTATGTTGTCTGCCGAGTTGACTCGGTCCATCCGGACGTCACCTCTTCCTACCATTTCTCTAAGAAGATGGTAGCGTCTAAGAATGTGTTTGGAACGGTGATGAGATCTCGGTTCCTTTGCTTGCGCTATAGCGCCGTTGTTATCACAGAAGATGACAACAGGCTCGGCGATGCTAGGCACCACACCCAACTCTTGGATGTAGTTTCTCATCCAAACCGCTTCCTTAGCAGCTTCTGAAGCTGCTATGTATTCAGCCTCTGTGGTGGAGTCAGCAATGGTTGCTTGCTTGGAACTTTTCCAAGCTACTACTCCTCCATTGAGTTTGAATACGTACCCCGATTGAGACTTGGCATCATCGTCATCAGACTGGAAGCTAGCATCGCTAAAGCCTTCCAGAATTAGTTCTCCATTGCCATAGACTAGGAACATGTCCTTAGTCCTCCTTAGGTACTTAAGGATGCCCTTAACAGCATTCTAATGTGCCTCTCCTGCGCAGGACTGATATCTGCTTGTTACGCTCAAAGCGTATGCAATGTCAGGCCTAGTGCAGTGGACCGCATATTTGTATGCTACCTACGGCAGAAGCATAGGGGATGACCTTCATCCTTTCAAGTTCCTCATCAGTCTGTGGGGACTGTTTCTTGGATAACTTGATCCCATGCCTCATTGGAAGGAATCCTCGTTTGGAGTTCTCCATTCGATATCTCTTTAGGACTTTCTCCATATACGAGTTTTGGGTGAGTCCTAACATCCTTTTAGATCTGTCCCTGACAATCTGGATACCTAGGATGTAGGAGGCTTCACCCAAATCCTTCATGGAAAACTGGGTTGACAACCATGCTTTTGTGTTTCCTAACATTCTAACGTCATTACCAATGAGCAGAATGTCATCCACATAAAGCACTAGGAAAACTATTGAGCTCCCACTGACCTTCTTGTATACACAAGGGTCGGATTCGTTTTTGATGAAGTCATAACCCCGTATTACTTCATCAAAGTGAATGTTCCAACTTCGAGAGGCTTGTTTGAGGCCATAGAAGGACTTTCTGCTCTTCTCCAGTGACCGTGAAACCCTGCGGCTGATCCATATAGATCTCTTCTTCAACGAAACCGTTGAGGAAGGCCGTTTTCACGTCTATCTGCCATATTTTATAGTCATACCATGCTGCTAGGGCGAGCAGAATCCGAATGGATTTAGCCATGGCTACTGGCGAGTAGGTATCCTCAAAATCGACCCTGGGTCGTTGAGTGTATCCCTTAGCTACAAGCCTAGCCTTAAAGGTTGTGACTTCTCCATCAACGCCAAGTTTGCGCTTGTAGACCCACTTACAGCCAACTGGCTTAACACCTTTCAGTGGATCTACAAGACTCCAAACTTGGTTCTCGCTCATGGAGTCCATTTCGGCTCTCATGGCCTCAAGCCATTTCCCGGAGTCGATGTCAGACATCGCTTCTCCATAAGTCTTAGGATCGTTATCCAAAAGATTGGTCGCACCTAGAAAGCCATATCTCACTGGAGGTCTGGACTCTCTAGTGGACCTACGGAGAACGGGAACGTCAGTGGTGACTGTGGGCGCTGACTGTATCGGAGCCGGCGGTTCAGGAACCGGGACTGGCTGTTCCTGAGGCTGTCCTTCATGCCTAGCATGTTGGACTTCTCGAGGTTGGTCAGCCCTTCGGCTGTTAATCCTGAATCCTCTAAGTGAGGGTTCCGCAGCCTCCTCTGATGGCTGGATTCTATCACTTGATTCCTCAAGTATCAGCTCATCAGGTTGGATATCCTCCGGGAAGCTTTGCTCCAAGAATACTGCATTTCTTGAAACAAACACCTTTTGTTCCAAGGGGTCATAAAAGTAATAACCCGCAGTTTCTTTAGGGTATCCAACGAACCTGCATAAGCTAGACCTAGATTCTAACTTATCTCCCACTAACCTCTTGACGTATGCGGGGCTACCCCACACTTTCAAGTAGTTGTAGGCTGCAGGCTTGCCGTACCATATCTCATATGGCGTTTGGGTCAATGCACTAGTTGGCGCTAAATTCAATAATTTGGCCGCCGTTTCTAGTGCATAGCCCCAAAACGATAAGGGCAATTTGGTAAAACTCATCATGGACCGAACCATGTCCAATAGGGTTCGATTCCTCCTTTCAGAGACACCATTTAACTGTGGTGTTCCTGGAGGTGTCCATTCTGATATTATACCATGTTCTTTTAGATAATCTAGGAACTCCGTACTAAGGTATTCACCGCCTCGGTCCGATCGAAGGATTTTAATTTTGCAGTTGGTTTGGTTCTCTACTTCAAGTCTGAATTCTTTAAACCTCTCAAGAGCTTCAGATTTGTACCTCATTAGGTAAACATAACCATACCGCGAATGATCATCGGTCAAGGTTATGAAGTAGGAGAACCCACCTCGGGCCTGTGTCCTTAGTGGTCCACATACGTCTATATGGACCTAGTCCAACAGACCTGTGGCAAGCCTGCTTTGTCCTACAAAGGGCTTCTTGGTCATTTTCCCTCTTAGACAGGACTCACAAGTTGGTAGATCGCTCAAGTCCCCAACCTCTAGGTTCTTTGAGTCTACCAACCTTTTCATCCTATCTTGGGATATGTGACCTAGCCTAGCGTGCCACAGACGTGCGTTCCCGTTATTATCTAATTTTCGTTTGTGTTGTGCATTGAGGACGAAATTCGTTTGTTGCAAGATATAGAGTCCGTTATGCAATGTACCAAGTAGATGAGCAATTCCACACCTCATCAAATAAAAGCAATTTTTATTGATTCTAAACTCATAACCACTATTGTCCAACAATGGAATGGAAATGATGTTTTTAATCATACTGGGTACAAAATAAACTTGCTCTAAATCTATGCTAATACTATCACTAATCACTAGAGTAGCGGATCCTACTGCTTCTGCCGAGATGGCCTTGTCATGCCCAAGCTTCAGGATCATGTCCCCGCTACCCAGTTTTCTGCTTCTTTTCAACACTTGCAAGTCATTGCAAATGTGAGCTCCACAGTCGGTATCTAATACCCAAGAGGCAGAACTAGTGACCATATTAACCTCAATCACATATATACCTTGGTTCAAGAGAAGAGTTTGGGGCACTCTCTCTTCTAATGCCCTTTCTCACGGCAGTTGATACATATGTCATATGCCTTCGACTGTTGCTTGGAGACAACCTTTCCCTTTCCTTTGCCTTTCCCCTCTTTGGCAATGGGAACACTCTTAGTGTTCGTAGCTGCTTTGACGGCCTTTCCCTTCCCTTTCTTCTTCTTCCAACGTCCGACACTCCTTGCCTTTCGTATTAGAAGTCGAAGCACCTCCAAACAATACCGAAGGCGTGGACTTCTTAGTCGTTGTCTCGTATTGCACCAACATATTGATCAACTCATGAATGCCCTTCTCAAGTGCGTTCATGTTGTAGTTGACGATAAATTGGTCAAAGGAGGGTGGGAGTGACTGAAGGATCACATCTATGTACGTTTCATTATCGAGACATGCCTTTAGGTCCTCGAGCTTTTCCACCAGGGTAAGCATTTTAACCCCGTGCTCTTCTACAGAGGATCCTTCTGTCATTTTCGTTCCAAAGAACGCCTTGGTCGCGACATACCTAGTATGCCGGTCCGGGACTGCATAGCAATCCTTAAGGCGAGCCATAATGGAAGGGACATCGTCTAGCCTTTCATATTGCTTCTGAATCTCATTGGTCATCCAAGCAAGTATGATGCTACAGACCTTCCGGTTATCCTTATGCCATGTCTCAAAAATGTCTCACGTTCTTCTGGCGTGGATCCTTCCGGTAGGGTCCTAGGGAGAGGCTCGTCCATGACGTAGCCTTGGTTCTCGTAATCTAGGACTATCCTGAGATTGCGCAACCAGTCGTTGTCATTTGTTCCATTGAATTTGTTTGTCTCAAGAATGGTGGAAAGTGGGTTCTTAGACATTTTAAAATCTACATTTTAGAAAACAGCGCGCGATCAGCAGAAAATAAAAGACGGTGGTTTGATAAAATAATTAAATGCATGGACTTTAGTCATTTAATCCTCCCACTATTTATATGAAAACACGGTACTCTCAAACGTGATTTTCGGGAAATCCTTTCCAAGTGGGCTTGGGATCCACAGCGATTTTTCCCATACCCCGCTTTTACGATTCGCATGAAAAAGATCCTGTGGGAGGTATTCCATACCATTCTCGTTCCACGAGATTCCCAAGATTATTGCCTCACCCTTTCACATGATCCCGAGGACTCCAAGCGAATCATGTTAATTGGGCGTTAGACCCAACCCAATCGACCGAGCCACGGACCCACTGGTACCCCCACGACTCGTGAGACAAGTAGCAGCAGCCCGTTTTTCGTTCATGACATAGTGCAGCTTCCTTTAAGTACAATAACATGCCACGACTCGTGAGACCACGCTATTGACCCAAAGCAGCTTCCTCACTATGCCATGGTTTGGAATGCATGGACAAACTCCTAAAGTTTATGTCCACTTTGTCTAGGGTCTAATATTTTGACATTGGTCCAACCAATGTGAGAGTAGGAAATGACCGAGATCTCAAATAAATAAATATCTACACATACATCCATAATGCGTAAATAAACCATCCATAGCAGTTATATGATAAATAAACAACCCATTCATCCATCATCATAACCACATGCAAAATTAAAGCCCAGCACGCCCCTGTTGGATGATCACGAGCCCGAATCCTATGCGACCCACTGAGCCCGCAGTGGATCTATGGTCAATCTAGGGTTGGTCCTATACTATTACTTTAATAGTAACCCAATCATCATGCTGATGGGCCTTGGTCTCTTTTTCTCTTTCTTCACTTCATGGAAAACTCCAAGGGACCTCCCGTCTGGGCTCTCCACGTGGTCCTTTCTTCTTCTCCACCAATTACAAAAAAAGGAAACCTCACTCCTAGTCTACTCTCATTACATATTAAAAATAGAAAACCCCAGCGAAAACCCGGGGGGAGTACATAAGGAGGGAGGTAGAATGCCTTATTATTCCAAGGCAACTAGAAAGAGAGAAGGAGAAAGCAGTAAAAGAGGCACACAGGCCCAACAGAAAATAAACCATACATCCGGTCTAGGGCTCGCGATCATCCATTTCCATCCAACACACATAATCACATGATCCAATCATATAATTACAATATACCAACAACATATGATTTCCAATCATAAATATCCAAAATAATAAATGAATATGTGCACAACATGTGAAAAAATAAAACACAAATATTGGTAATAATATTTTCTCGTTTTAGGAAAACCTTTCCTCATTATTTTAAGTAAAATAACCCCGAGATTCCAAATCCAATTTATTTTACTCCTAAAATAATGTCTTTAGAAAAATAGGCATAATTGAACCAAATACGATTTTTCAGAATTAATTTCAAAAATTAAAACTGAAAATAATTAAAAAATAAAAGAAAAACACTGCCAGGGTGTTGAAACCCTAGCTGCAGCAGCAGCCGCCGGCACGCGCACAGGGCAGCAGGCTCAGCCTGCCGCCCCTGCGCGCGCGCAGGCGCTGCCTGGCCGGGCGCGCGCGCGCAGGCCCCTTGCCTGTGTGCGAGCGCGCCTGGCCGGCAGCGCGCTGCGCGGCCTAGTATTCCGGCAGGCCGCCGCGCGCGCAGGCTCCCTTGCCTTGCGCGCGCGCTGGCCTGCTGGCTGCCGGCCGTGCCGTGCGCAGTGCGCGCGCAGACGCGCACTAGGCGCGCCTGGCGGCGTTGCCTAGAGCTCGTCCTCTCGCGGACTCGCAGGCGCGCGCGTGCAGACACCCTTGTGTGCGTGCGCGCGCGCTGCCCTCCTGGCTGCGCGCTGCCCCTGCGCGACCGGCTGGGCGGGCGCGCGGAGGCCTCCCTTGCCTGCGCGCGTCTGCCCTACCGGCAGCGTGCGGCTGCGCGCGGCCAGCCCTCCCGGCTGGCCGGCTGCGTCGTTTCTCATTTTTTTCGTGTAATTTTCCACCCCGTTTCCCAAGAAAAACAGAAAAATACCAACATTCAAAAATTCACACGAATTAAAAAGTAATAAAACCGACATGCTTAAAATTAAGAACAATCAAGATTTAATATAAAACATGCCAATATCACGTTTCATGCTTAGAACGCACATTAACCCTAGGCCTATACACCGAACCGGGCTCTGATACCACTGAAAGAAATCGATGGATCGTCCCGGGAATTGCGCGAATGCGGAAAGCGCGATAAAAATAAACATACAAAAATGAAAGCATGCTTTTAATTTAAAAGAACACGCTCAAGGAGTGTGCCCTTGAGGTTCACGGGCGTTTGGTGTATCTCATGATCATAAAGCATGTAAAGAAATCATGGAGGTCATAGAGTTGAAAATTAAAGAGGGACGAAGAAGTAAAACGAGACCTACCTGTTGTCGTTTTCGTCTTCAACGGCTACTCGCGTTGTTCCCCGTTTTGCACCGAGACCTCGTTCTTGAGACCCTCCAAATCGTGACACACGATCCACCCACGTATCTTGCACGTCGTGCTAGCAACGAACAAGTGTATAATTTTTGGAGTGGATGAATCAACAACACGTTATCAATTAACGGTATTGATTCATCTAAGTTCTAATGTTCCAAGAACAAAAGAACTAAGAAAAATATTTTCTTGTTAGAGAGAGAGAGGCGGACGAGAGGTGAGGAGAGGGGAGAGTGTGTGTTGTGTGTGTTTTCAAGAATCATCATCCTTCAATTGTTTGGAGGCTAGAGGTTTATATAGAGGAGGAGTTTAATCCTCTTTAAACTCCAACTCTAAGAACTCTAATTTGACTAGGATTTTGACCTAGTCAAAGTCCTAGTCAAACTAGTGTTTGACCTAGTGAAACGAATCCTAGCCTTCCATCTCTTCTTTCCATCTCAACCGTTGATTTTAATTTAAAGGAATATTTAAATCCCATTAAATATTCCAAAAGGCTAAAAGAATAAATATAATATAATAAATAAATATTATTATTTATTCTAAGCCCATTAAATCAACCCTTTAATAAATCCTATTTATTAATTTAATTCCCTTTATCAAATAGAAGGAATTAATTTCTCCAAGAAAATATAGGACCCGATTAAATCTAATTTAATCATTCCTTTACTCCAATATTTAATTCCAAATTAAATACTAAGTGTGTGTGGATAGTGTGTGACTCTTTAGGTTCACCATTCAGCTAGACTTGGTCGGATTCCTAGAATTCGTCCGTTACCATGGGTGGCCATCTAGCAACGGTCCATGGCACTAGAGACTAGGTGAAATATTCGGGGATGAACATTTAGGCTCTAACAGTACGTTTGTCCTTCTATCTTCGGTCTCATCACTTAGGGTCTAGGGCACGGAAAATGCAGGTACCCATTCTGGACCTAAGTGTCGGTCTGTCCTTACTAAACGCCGCAAGGGAAACCTTTCCCTTCTGTTCAGTTACTGTGGTCACAGATTTTAGGGACAAGACACCGAGCATACATGAGACTCAACTGTCAATACCTCTTGACAGGAGACAGATCCTTTCTTGGAAACTACTGTCACTTTGTACACCCGAGCTGCACTAGACATGGCTTATGACTACTCAAGAGTATTTTGGCAATCTCTCACCATACCTAAGATACAGACCTGATGCACAGGTAAACTCAGCAGTTCCTCAAGTCAAAGGACTTGGCCTGTACCCTTGGAACCGGGAATACACGTCATACCTTGCTGACCATACTCAAGGTCCTCCGTAAGACGGTTCCCGCGAGTCACCTCAGTCAGCTGCTTCCTAGCATGCTGACCTACTAACACTGCTTAGACGACCTTCGTCACCCGTCGATGAAATACGACAGCAGATGCTTAGTGCAAGTCTCAAAGGGAATCCCGGTACCCATTTTCGGGATTCCTTGCCTTGGAGATTTCCGGACTGATTCGGTGAGACTGATTTCATGGACCTACCTCCAAGCGTAGTCCCAGTCCCCGAAATCGTTTCTCAGTCCGTGGGCTTTGTTTGCGTAGTGAACAGAAATGTAAATGCAGATAAGTGAACGTAAACAAAGTATTGCCATATGAATTTTCACTTCTTTATTCATAAATGTTTTATCAAATACCAAAGAATTGTCTAGACATAGGTTACATATTCCTGCCAAAATTGGCTTACATGGTCACCTATTCTAACAGATTGCGTGTACGAATTAGAGGGTCTTCCATTCTAGATCTTGGAGCAAAATGGGGAACAACGTGAGTACCGTCTTGAAGACAAAAACGACAATCGGTAGGTTCCTGGTTTAAGATTTTCGTCCCTTTTCTTTTAAACCCTATGACCTCCATGAAAAGTTTTGTATGTTTTTATTTATTCATGAGATACACCGAACTCCTGGGAGGTTCAAGGGAACACCCGTTTAACGTATTTATTTTATCTCGTTTATGCATGTTTAAATTCTTGCAATTTTAATTATACCGCACTTGCGCATTCGCACTACTCCCGGGCCGATCCACACGCCTTTGCTAGGCTTTCAGTGGTATCAGAGCCTGGTTCGGTGTATAGCCCTAGGGTTTTGTGTGCGTTTAAAGCATGAAAACGTGTATTGAATGATTTATTTAATTCTTGATGTTTTAATTATCAAGCATGTCATTTTCTTGCTTTTAATCATGTATGAATTTTGGTGCTGTTGGTTTCTTGTTTTTCTTGGGAAACGGGGGCAGAAAAATAAAATGGAAGAAAACGGCACACGCGGCCAACTGGCGGCTGACTGCGCACGCAGTGCGCTCAGTCGAGGAGCGCGTGCAGGCAGAGGAGCCCGCACGCGGCAGCCTCGCTAGGCGCGCACAGCGCGTGCCGATCCGGCCGGCATTCGCTCTGCCGGACTCCAGGCGCGGACGCATGGCCGGGCGCGCACGCACGCAGGCAAGGAAGCCCGTGTGCGCGCGCCAAGCCAGTGCGTCGGAGCGCCTACGCGGCCGGTGTGCAGCCAGTGTGGCCACGCGCCCACGCGGGCATGAGGTTGCGCTGCCAAGCGCCCACGCAGGCAGACAACGGAGTCTGCGTGCGTGCGCCCAGCAGACGCCTAATGCGCATCCGCGCGCACGGCAGGATGGCGCGCGCGGGCAGAGGTGCCTGCTCGCGGTAGCCGGCTAGCGCGCGCCAGCGTGTGCAGCACAGCCTGTTAGAATAGGTGACCAGAAAGCCAATAAGTTTGGCAATTTGTAACCTATTCGACAACTTGATGTAGATGTAATATTATTATGTGATGAATAAGATGAGTGTTCGTCACCAATGGTACCTTTTTTGTTGCGCTCATCTTACATTTGTTAAAATGGTGTTTAACTTATATCGCAACAAAGCCCACAGACCATGGATAACAACTCGTGCAGTTGAGCCACGCATTGGATGGTGGTCATAAAACCAACTGATTAAGAGTTGGGTCTCAAACGTTCCAAGTCGAGGACCTCGAGACAGGGCATCGAGAGTCCTATTGAGACTTGCATCAAAATTCGTGTTCATTGGATGAGTGTCGTGTTTCATCGGCGACAGGCGTGGGATGCCTACACGATCTTGATGGGTTGGTCGACTGGGGTCGAGCCGACTGGACTGACTCGCGGGGATCATCATATGGAAGCCTTGGAGGCTTGGTCGGTATGATTGGTTTTCCTCGATTCCGATAGTACGAGAGTAATCCTCAAACTTGAGGGATCATGGCAGTCGCGTGCACATGACGATTGTATCTTGGATCTGGCGAGAGGTAATCATTCTGTAAAATGATTATCATAAGCCTTGTCCAGTGCAATCAAAATGTGTAGCAAGGACGATGGATTCCAAGAAGAGGATCCGTCCCCTGTCAGTATATGACAGAGGTATCTCCTATGCACTCGGAGACACGTTCATGCTGTTTAAAGCTTTGGCCACAGAGGTTGGTCGAACAGGGAATGGTTTCCTGCATCGACGCAATGAAGCATACGTGGTCTCGAGTCTCAGTTTTCCATGAAGGATTTGGGTGAAGCCTCCTACATTCTTGGCATCTAGATAGTCAGGGACAGATCTAAAAGAATGTTAGGACTAACCCAAAACTCGTATATGGAGAAAGTCCTGAAAAGGTTTCGGATGGACAACTCCAAACGAGGATTCCTTCCCATTAGGCATGCGATTAGGTTGTCCAAGAAACAGTCTCCGCAGACTGATAAGGAACTTGAAAAGATGAAAATCGTTCCCTATGCTTCTGCCGTAGGAAGCATCCAATATGCGGTTCACTGCACTAGACATGACATCGCTTACGCCTTAAGTGTAACAAGCAGATATCAGTCCTGTGCAGGAGAGGCGCATTGGAATGCGGTCAAGGGCATCTTTAAGTACCTAAGGAGGACTAAGGAAATGTTCCTAGTCTATGGCAATGGAGAACTGATCCTGGAAGGCTTTAGCGATGCTAGCTTCCAGGAAGATGACGATGATGCCAAGTCTCAATCAGGTTATGTATTCAGGCTCAATGGAGGAGTGGTAGCATGGAAAAGTTCCAAGCAAGCAACCACTGCTGATTCCACCACTAAGGCCGAATACATAGCAGCTTCAGAAGCTGCCAAAGAAGCGGTTTGGATGAGAAACTACATCCAAGAGTTGGGTGGGGTGCCTAGCATCGCCGAGCGTGTTGTTATCTTTTGTGATAACAACGGAACCATAGCGCAAGCAAAGGAACCGAGATCTCATCAACGATCCAAACACATTCTTAGACGCTACCACCTTCTAAGAGAAATGGTTGGAAGAGGTGACGTTCGGATGGACTGAGTCAACTCAGCAGACAACACAGCAAATCCGCTGACAAAGCCTATGCCGCAGAGCGCTCATACGCAACATCTTGAGAAGATGGGGATTATGCATATGGGCGATTGGCTTTAAAGGTCAAGTGGGAGATTGTTAGAATAGGTGACCATGTAGCCAATCTTCTTAGGCGAATTGTAACCTATGTCTGAACAATTTCGAAGTTTTAATAAAACCTTGATAAATAAGAAAGTGAAAATTCATTTGGCGCATACTTTGTCTGTGTTCACTTTATCTGTTTTATAACTGTTCGCTACACAAACAAAGCCCACAGACTGAAATCACATTTCGGGGACTGGGACTATGCTTGGAGGTAGGTCCATGAAATCAGTTCCGCCGAATCAGTCTGGAAATCTCCAAGTCAAGAAATCTCGAAAATGGGTACCGAGATTCCACTTGAGACTTGCACTAAGCATCTGCTGTCGTGTTTCATCAACGGGTGACGAGGGTCGTCTAAGCAGTGTTAGTGGGTCGGCCAGCTGGGGAGCGGCTGACTGAGGTGACTCGTGGGAACTGTCTTACGGAGGACCTTGAGTAGGGTCGGCTAGGTATGACGTGAGTTTCCAGTTCCAACGGTACAGGTCAAATCCTTTGACTTGAGGAATTGCTGAGTTTACCTGTACATCGAGGTTGTATCTTAGGTATGGTGAGAGATTGCCAAAATGCAGTTGAGTAGTCATAAGCCATGTCTAGTGCAGCCACGGTGTACAACGTGACAGTAGTTTCCAAGAAAGGATCTGTCTCCTGTCAAGGGTGTTGAAAGTTGTGTCTCACAATACTCTGTGTCTCGTCCCTAAAATCTGTGGCCATAGTAACTGAATAGAAGGGAAGGTTTCCTTGCGGCGTTTGGTAAAGGACAGACTGACATTTAGGTCCAAAATGGTTACCTGCATATTCGTGCCCTAGACCCTAAGTGGTGAGACCGTAGACGGAAGGATAGAAGTACTGTAGATCCTAAATGTTCATCCCCACGCATATTCACCTAGTCTCTAATGCCATGACCGTTGCTAGACGACCACCCATGGTGACGGACGGATTCTAGGAATCCAACCAACTTTAGCTAAAGGTGAACCTAAAGAGTCACAACACAATCCGCACACATGACGTATTTAATTTGGAATTAAATATTTGGAGAAATGGAATGATTAAATTGGATTTAATCGGCTCCTTCTTTTCTTGGAAAGAAATTAATTCCTTTTATTAGATGAAAGGAATTTATCTAATAAATTAGATTTATTGGAAATTAATTTAATAGGCTTGGATAAATATTTATATTGTTAGAATAGGTGACCATGTAAGCCAATTTTGGCAGGAATATATATCCTATGTCTAGACAATTCTTTGGTATTTGATAAAACATTTATGAATAAAGAAGTGAAAATTCATATGGCAATACTTTGTTTACGTTCACTTATCTGCATTTACATTTCTGTTCACTACACAAACAAAGCCCACGGACTGAGAAACGATTTCGGGGACTGGGACTACGCTTGGAGGTAGGTCCATGAAATCAGTCTCACCGAATCAGTCCGGAAATCTCCAAGTCAAGGAATCCCGAAAATGGGTACCGGGATTCCCTTTGAGACTTGCACTAAGCATCTGCTGTCGTAATTCATCGACGGGTGACGAAGGTCGTCTAACCAGTGTTAGTGGGTCAGCTTGCTGGGAAGCAGTTGACTGAGGTGACTCGCGGGCAGACCTTGAGTATGGTCAGCAAGGTATGACGTGTATTCCCGATTCCAACGGTACAGGCCAAGTCCTTTGACTTGAGGAACTGCTGAGTTTACCTGTGCATCAGGTCTGTATCTTAGATATGGTGAGAGATTGCCAAAATACTCTTGAGTAGTCATAAGCCATGTCTAGTGCAGCTCGGGTGTACAAAGTGACAGTAGTTTCCAAGAAAGGATTTGTCTCCTGTCAAGAGGTATTGACAGTTGAGTCTCATGTATGCTCGGTATCTTGTCCCTAAAATCTGTTGCCACAGTAACTGAACAGAAGGGAAAGGTTTCCCTTGCGGCGTTTATTAAGGACAGACCGACACTTAGGTCCAAAATGGGTAACTGCATTTTCCGTGCCCTAGACCCTAAGTGATGAGACTGAAGATAGAAGGACAAGTGTACTGTTAGACCCTAAATGTTCATCCCCGAATATTTCACCTAGTCTCTAGTGCCATGTACCGTTGCTAGATGGCCACCCATGGTAACGGGCGGATTCTAGGAATCCGACCAAGTCTAGCTGAATGGTGAATCTAAAGAGTCACACACTATCCACACACACTTAATATTTAATTTGGGATTAAATATTGGAGTAAAGGAAAGATTAAATTAGATTTAATCGGGTCATATATTTTCTTGGAGAAATTAATTCCTTCTATTTGATAAAGGGAATTAAATTAATAAATAGGTTTTATTAAAGGGTTGATTTAATGGGATTAGAATAAATAATAATATTTATTTATTATATTATATTTATTATTTTAGCCTTTTGGAATATTTAATGGGATTTAAATATTCCATTAAATTAAAATCAACGGTTGAGATGGAAAGGGGAGATGGAAGGCTAGGATTCGTTTGACTAGGTCAAACACTAGTTTGACTAGGACTTTGACTAGGTCAAAATCCTAGTCAAATTAGAGTTCTTAGAGTTGGAGTTTAAAGAGGATTAAACTCCTCCTCTATATAAACCTCTAGCTTCCAACAATTGAAGGATGATGATTCTTGAAAACACACACAACACTCACTCTCCCCTTCTCCTTACCTCTCGTCCGCCCCTCTCTCTTTCTCCAACAAGAAAATCTTTTTCTTAGTTCTTTTGTTCTTGGAACATTAGAACTTAGATGAATCAATACCATTAATTGATAACGTGTTGTTGATTCATCCACTCCAAAATTATACACTTGTTCGTTGCTAGCACGACGTGCAAGATACGTGGGTGGATCGTGTGTCACGATTTGGAGGGTCTCAAGAACGAGATCTCGGTGCAAAACGGGGAACAACGCGAGTAGCCGTTGAAGATGAAAACGACAACGGGTAGGTCTCGTTTTACTTTTTCGTCCCTCTTTAATTTTCAACTCTATGGCCTCCATGATTTCTTTACATGCTTTATGATCATGAGATACACCGAACGCCCGGGAACCTCAAGGGCACACCCCTTGAGCGTGTTCTTTTAAATTAAAAGCATGCTTTAATTTTTGTATGTTTATTTTATCGCGCAATTTCCGGGACGATCCACCGATTCTTTTCAGTGGTATCAGAGCCCGGTTCGGTGTATAGGCCTAGGGTTAATGTGCGTTCTAAGCATGAAACGTGATATTGGCATGTTTTATATTAAATCTTGATTGTTCTTGATTTTAAGCATGTCGGTTTTATTGCTTTTTTAATTCGTGTGAATTTCTGAATGTTGGTATTTTTTTGTTTTTCTTGGGAAACGGGGTGGGAAATTGAACGGAAAAACGGGAAACGACGCAGCCGGCCAGCCAGGAGGGCTGGCCGCGCGTAGCCGCACGCTGCCGGCAGGGCAAACGCGCGCAGGCAAGGGAGGCCTACGCGCGCCCACCCAGCCGGTCGCGCAGGGGCAGCGCACAGCTAGGAAGGCTGTAGAAAGGCAGCGCGCGCGCACGCAGACAAGGGTGTCTGCGCGCGCGCGCAAGGCTGCGCGCAGACGGGCTCTGGGCAGTGCAGACGGAGGAGTCTGCGCGCGCGCGCCCGACAGGCGCACCCAGTGCGCGTCTGCGCGCGCACTGCGCACGGCACGGCCGGCACCCAGCAGGCCAGCGCGCGTGCAAGGCAAGGGAGCCTGCGCGCGCGGCGGCCTGCCGGAATGTTGGGCCGCGCAGCGCATGCAGGCAAGGGGCCTGCGCGCGCGCGCCCGACCAGGCAGCGCCTGTGCGCGTGCCGGCGGGCCGTTGCCGACGGCAGCGGCTGCTACAGCTAGGGTTTCAAAACCCTAGCAGTGTTTTTCTTTTATTTTTAATTATTTTCAGTTTTAATTTTTGAAATTAATTTTAAAAAAATCGTTTTTGGTTCAATTATGCCTATTTTTCTAAAGACATTATTTTAGGAGTAAAATAAATTGGATTTGGAATCCCGGGGTTAGTTTACTTAAAATAATGAGGAAAGGTTTTCCTAAAATGAGAAAATATTATTACCAATATTTGTGTTTTATTTTTTCACACGTTGTGCACATATTCATTTATTATTTTGGATATTTATGATTGGTAATCATACGTTGTTGGTATATTGTAATTATATGATTGGATCATGTGATTATGTGTGTTGGATGGAAGTGGATGATCGCGAGCCCTAGACCGGATGTATGGTTTATTTTCTGTTGGGCCTGTGTGCCTCTTTTACTGCTTTCTCCTTCTCTCTTTCTAGTTGCCTTGGAATAATAAGGCATTCTACCTCCCTCCTTATGTACTGCCCCCGGGTTTTCGCTGGGGTTTCTATTCTTTAAATATGTAATGAGAGTAGACTAGGAGTGAGGTTTCTATTTTTGTAATTGGTGGAGAAGAAGGAAGGACCACATGGAGAGCCCAGACGGGAGGTCCCTTGGAGTTTTCCATGAAGTGAAGAAAGAGAAAAAGAGACCAAGGCCCATCTGAAGGACTAGAGGATCCGCCCGGGAGAGCGAGCGGAAGCGAGAAAGCGTGGAAAGTGCGTAAATTTAAATCAAATTCAAAATACGCGAATCCCAAGGGGTGTACCCTTGGGTGCTCAACCGGGCGTTCGATGTAGGATGTGTATATATTAAAACATATATTTGAACACATAGGGCATAGATATATAAATGAAATCAATCAAAGCGTAATAAACCGTTACCTTTGATTGTTTAGCGTATGCTCCCGGCTACTAGCGTTGTTCCTTCTCCGGAATGCTCACGAAATCCAAACGTATGGATTCTCCAAAGGTGATCCATACCACACCGGAAGAAACACACGTTCTTCTTGCTAGAAAAGAACGGGTTTAGGAAGGAATCGGTTTAAGAGAAGAACACTATGAATTAGTGTTCTCTTAAACTTACTTTGTTCTTCTTCTTGATTCAAAATCAAGTGAAGAACACAAGTGTAAGAGAGGGAGAGAGCACGAAAATTGAGAGAGAGGAGAGGATTTTTGTCTTCTCTTTTTCCTAGAAAAAGATGAATAATGAATCACTTATGCTTGGTGTTGTATATTCTAATATATATACACAATTAATGTGATTATTGGAATGTGTCTAGGTTCATCCAAGGATGTCTAGATTCATTCCAATCAATCACTACCAATTCTTCAATCAAGCCTATCAAAATTTATGGTAGGATCAAATCATACCAAAAGGGAAGAGCTTGATTGGAGTTGATTTGTCTCTTTCCAAAAGAGATAAGTCAACATACCACCTAACACGAAACATGGCTGATTTTGCTTCCTCCAAGGGAGCGTGTCGGCCATGTTTGATTAAGGAAAGAAGTCCAACTTCTTCTCATTCCAAATTAGGAATTATTTCTCCTCTCGAGTATAATTTAACGGACCGGGTTTTATCGTAATCCAATTACGACGAACCCAATATTAAATCCAATTTAATGTCCACTTAAATTATTCCCGTTGATCTTTTAATCCAATTAAAAGATCCAACGTCTCAACATCTCAACTTTCCATATTTAATCGAAAATCCAATTTACCGATTAAATGAAAGCCCGATACAATATCGGCCCATCCATGGCACTAGAGACTAGGTGAATTGGCGTGAACATTTAGGCGCCGATTTCGTACGGGTACGATCCTTCCATCTACCGTCTCCCGGCCTTTGTCTAGGGTATGGAATTGGGCGTCGGTTCCCATCCTTAACGAGGCATCTATGCTTAATACTCGAGACCACATATGCTTCATTGCGTCGACACAGGAAACCATTCCCTATTCGACCAACCACTGTAGCCACAGCTTCAAACAGCATGAACGTGTCTCTGAGTGCATAGGAGATACCTCTGTCACATACTGACAGGGGACGGATCCTCTTCTTGGAATCCACCGTCCTCGCTACACATTCCGACTGCACTGGACAAGGCTTATGATAATCATCTTACAGAATGATTACCTCTCGTCAGATCCAAGATACAGCCGTCCTGTGCACGCGACTGCCATGATCCCTCAAGTCTGAGGATTACTCCCGTACTATCGGAACCGGGGAAAACCAATCATACCGACCAAGCCTACAAGGCTTCCATATGATGATCCCCGCGAGTCAGTCCAGTAGGCTCGACCCCAGTCGACTAACCCATCAAGATCGTGTAGGCGTCCCACGCCTGTCGCCGATGAAACACGGCACTCATCCAATGAACACGACTCTTGACGCAAATCTCAATAGGACTCTCGATGCCCTGTCTCGAGGTCCTCGACTTGGAACGTTTCAGACCCAACTCTTAATCAGTTGGTTTCATGACCACCATCCAATGCGTGGTCCAACTGCACGAGTTGTTATCCATGGTCTATGGGCTTTGTTGCGATATAAGTTAAACACCGTTTTAACAAATGTAAGATGAGCGCAACAAAGAAGGTACCATTGGTGAAAAACACTCATCTTATTCATCACATAATAATATTACATTCACATCAAGTTGTCGGATAGGTTACAAATTGCCAAACCTATTGGCTTTCTGGTCACCTATTCCAACAATCTCCCACTTGACCTAAAGCCAATCACCCATTGACCTCGAACCTCTTATTCAGATGGTGGGTATGGGCAACTTGCGACATGGGCTTAGCAAATGGATCTGCTATGTTTTCTGCGGAGCTGACTCGGTCCAACCGACCGTCACTCCTGCTATCCATCTCTCTAAGCAGATGGTAGTGTCTAAGAATATGCTTGGATCGTGATGAGATCTCGGTTCCTTTGCTAGCGCTATCGTCCCGTTGTTATCATAGAAGATAATTACAGGCTTAGCAATGCTAGGTACTATATCCAACCTTTGGATGTAGCTCATCAACCAAACCACTCCTTAGCAGCTTCCGAAGCTGCTATGTATTCAGACTCTGTGGTGGAGTCCGCTGTGGTAGCCTGCTTGGAACTCTTCCAAGCAACCACGCCACCATTAAGTCTGAACACATAACCAGACTGAGACTTGGCATCATCGTCATCCGACTGGAAGCTAGTGTCGCTATAGCCTTCCAGTATCAACTCTCCATCACCGTAGATCAAGAACATGTCCTTAGTCCTTTTCAGGTACTTTAGGATAGTCTTGACTGCACTCCAGTGTGCCTCCCCGGCACATGACTGATATCGAGTTGTTACGCTCAAAGCAAAAGCCACATCAGGTCTAGTGCACTGAACAACATATTGTATGCTGCCTACGGCTGAAGCATAGGGATGTCCTACATCCGTTTAAGTTCCTCATCAGTCTGAGGAGACTGCTTCTTGGATAACTTAATTTCATGCCTCATATACGAGGACTGGGCCATTCCTAACATCCTTCTAGATCTATCCCAGTAGATCTTGATGCCAAGGATGTAGTATGCCTCGCCCATATCCTTCATAGAGAATTGCGTTGACAACCAAGCTTTAGTGGTACCCAACATCTTAGCATCATTCCCAATGAGCAATATGTCATCCACGTAAAGCACCAGAAACGCAACTGAGCTCCCACTGATCTTCTTGTATACACAAGGATCGGACTAGTTCTTGGTGAAATCATATCCCCGTATGACTTCATCAAAATGTATGTTCCAGCTTCGGGAAGCTTGTTTGAGGCCATAGATGGACCTTTGGAGACGGCAGACCTTCTGCTCTTCTCCAACAGTTGTGAAACCCTCCGGCTGATCCATATAGATCTCTTCCTCTACGAAACCGTTGAGGAAAGCCGTTTTCACGTCCATCTGCCATATTTCATAGTCATACCATGCTGCTATGGCAAGCAGTATCCGAATGGACTTGGCCATTGCTATGGGCGAGTAGGTTTCCTCAAAATCGACCCCAGGTCGTTGAGTGTAACCGTTCGCCACAAGCCTGGCTTTGAAGGTTGTAACCTCCCCGTCAGCTCCAAGCTTACGTTTGTAGACCCATTTACACCCTACGGGTTTAACCCCTTTGGGTGGATCTACTAGGGTCCAAATTTTGTTTGTACCCATCGAGTCCATCTCGGATTTCATGACCTCAAGCCACTTGTCCGAATCGATTTCCGACATCGCTTCTCCGTATGTCTTTGGATCATTATCTAACTGACCGGTCAGGCCCAGAAATCCATACCTATCAGGTGCATGGGATACTCTGGCCGACCTACGGAGGACTGGAACAATATCAGTGGGAACCACTGGCTCAGATGTCACTGCCGCCTCATGGGGTACCTCACTTGATTCCTCAAGGAGTACCTCATCGCGTCGACTATCCGATGGAAGACCTTTTTCCAAGAACACTGCGTTTCTCGAGACAAAAACCTTTTGCTCGGAGGGATCATAGAAATAATACCCTGCAGTTTCTTTTGGATAGCCGATGAACCTACATAAACTAGACCTCGAGTCCAGTTTATCTCCCACTAATCTCTTGACATATACGGGGCAACCCCACACTTTCAAGTATTTGTAGGAGGTAGGCTTGCCATGCCATATCTCATATGGCGTCTGGGATACCTTTTTAGATGGCGCCAAGTTCAAAACTTTGGCCGCCGTCTCAAGAGCGTATCCCCAGAAGGAAAGGGGTAGTTCGGTAAAACTCATCATGGATCGGACCATGTCCAACAAGGTCCGATTCCTCCTTTCAGACACACCATTAAGCTGCGGTGTTCCAGGAGGGGTCCACTGAGAGAGAATCCCATTCTCTTTTAGATAATCAGTGAACTCACCACTCAAATACTCTCCACCTCGGTCCGACCGAAGGGCATTGATCTTTCGACCGGTTTGGTTCTCTACTTCAAGTCTGTATTCCTTAAACCTTCCAAAGGCTTCAGACTTGTACCTCATCAGGTAACCATAACCATACAGTGAGTGATCATCGGTAAAGGTTATGAAGTATGAGTACCCACCTTTAGCCTGAGTATTTAGTGGACCACAGACATCTGTATGGATCAAATCCAACAGACCACTGGCTAGCGTACTTTGTCCAACAAAGGGTTTCTTGGTCATATTTCCTTTTGGACAGGATTCGCAGGTCGGTAGGTTGTCCAAATCGTCTATTTCTGGACTCTTTGAGTCCACCAACCTTCTTATCCTATGTTTAGAGATATGACCTAACCTCGCATCCCATATCTGTGCGTTATTATGATCATCACGTTTTTGTTTGTGTTCTGCAGTCATAATCCAATTAGACTGTTGAAGTATGTACAGACCATTGACCAATGTACCAAGCAAATGAGAAATACCATCTTTGATAATGAAAAAACCATTTTTATTGATGGTAAATTCATATCCCTCCTTATCAAGGAACGGGATGGAAACAATGTTTTCAATCATGCTAGGTACATAGAAACAGTCGTTCAGTACAATCCTAACATGACTACTAATGGCTAACTCTAGTGATCCTACGGCCTCTGCAGCAACGGCCTTGCCATCGCCTAGCCTCAGGATCATCTCATCCTTGGTTAGCCTTCTGCTTCATTGAAGATGTGAGCACCACACCCGGTATCCAATACCCATGTAGCAGAATTAGTAATCATATTAACTTCAACCACAAACACACCTGGATTGGAGAGGAGTTGTGGGCACTCCCTCTTCCAATGCCCTTTCCCTTGGCAATGCATGCAGACATCATTTGCCTTGGACCGCTGAGAACCACGGGCCTTCCCTTTCCCTTTGCTCGGTCCTACCGGAGCAACAGGGACGCCCGGAGCGCGAGTAGGGGCCGCAACCATCTTCCCTTTGCCCTTCTTCCTCTTCCAGCGTCCGGCCCTTTTGCCATTCGCCTTGGAGGTTGAAGCCTCTCCTATCAATACCGCCGGCGCTGACTTGTGGGTCGTTGCCTCGTATTGGACCAGCATGTTGATCAACTCATGAATAGACTTCTCAAGTCCATTCATGTTATAGTTTACAACAAACGGGTCATAGGATGGAGGAAGCGACTGGAGGATCACGTCAATGTACGTGTCATTGTTAAGCCCAGCTTTAAGGTCCTCGAGTTTCTCCACTAGGGAGAGCATCTTGACCCCATGACTCTGTACAGACGCTCCTTCACCAAGCTTGGTGCCAAAGAATGCTTTTGTGGCGGCATATCTAATATGCCTATCCGGAACCGCATAAACCTCGTTCATGCGGAGCATTATGGCGGAGACGTTGTCCAGCCTCTCATACTGCTTCTGGATGTCGTTAGACATCGAAGCCAGTATGATACTGCGTACTTTCCGGTTGTCCTCATGCCATTTCTCGAACGTCAAACGTTCTTCAGGCGTGGACCCCTCCGGTAAGTCGCTCGGTGGCGGCTCGTCCAAGACGTAGCCTTGGTTCTCGAAACTGAGGACAATTCTCAGGTTTCTCAGCCAGTCGGAGTAGTTCGTTCCGTTGAATTTGTTAGTCTCAAGAATCATGGTTAATGGGTTCTTAGATATATCTAAATTAATGAAAATGTAAAGCAGAAATTAGCAGATGATGGTAATATTATTGTTCAAGTTGAAGACTTGGTCTTTTAGTTTTTAACCTTCCCACTATTTATACGAAAGTCCGCCACTCTCAAGCGGAGTTTTGGGAAATCATTTCCTAGTGGGCTTGGGATCCACAAGCATAATCTCCATGCCCCGCTTTTACGATTCACATGAAGAAGACCTTGTGGGAGATATCCAATATCATTCTCATCCAATGAGATTCCCAAGATATTTTGCCTCACCTATTCACATGGTCCCGAGGACTCCAAGCGAACCATGTTACTCAGTGTTGGGCCCGACCCATCAATCAAATCATGCCTCAAACTGTCGCCCCCAACGACTCATGAGACAGGGAAACAACGAGCGCAGTCTTTTTGTTCACAACAATAGTGCAGCTTTCCCCTAGTCCAAGTGTGCCATGACTCGTGAGACCACACTTGGTTAGTGGTAGCTTCCTCACCACATTGCTGTGGATGGAAGGCTCGGACAGACCAAAATACCATTTTGATCCAAGTCCGTTCTGGGCCTAATATTTAATTTGGTCCAACCAAATGAGAGTTTGTGTATGACCGAGACCTCATCACATTATTGTGTTTTAGCATGCATAAATATCCAATATTTAAAGCGATAAATAAATACGCCGCATGCAGAAAACATAGCATACCCCTGTTTAGGATGATCACAAGTCCAACCTATGCGACCCACTGAGCCCGCAGTGAGTCTATCGTCTGTCTGGGGTGGTCCTAAATTATTACAATAGTAATATACCCATTGTCATTCCAATGGGCCTTGTAGTGCTCTTGTTTCATGCCTTGATGCTCCTCCTTGGGGTCTCCGACTCCAAATGCTTGTTAAAATATAAAAGCCTCACAAATCCTATCTACTCTCATTACAATTGAAAGTAATACATTGGTAATAAAGAAAACAAGCCTTAACATCATGAGGCTAAAAATACGGGAGATGATAGTCCCAAAAACAAGAGGCACGCTGGCCCCACCCAACAGAAAATAAATAAACATTCATCCACACATAAGGTCTAGGGCTCTTGTGATCATCCCATGTTGATTCCATCAACACACATAACATAATTATTCTAAATAATCATGCATAAATAACCAATGGATATTCCAAATACCCAAGTGATGTCCAACATCACAAAATCATAAACATACAAATAATATGCAAAATTCAAATTTTAAATTTAATGGACATTTTAAACAATGCATCCAATGCATGTATTAATCACAAATTAATTAAGCAAATTTAATTCAAGGAATAATCCAATTATCCCAAAATCGAAAATGCAAAATTAACATATTTTCAGAATATTGTGCAGAAAATACAGAAAATCGAATTTTCCGGAAAGTGCGTAAATTTAAATCAAATTCAAAATACGCGAATCCCAAGGGGTGTACCCTTGGGTGCTCAACCGGGCGTTCGATGTAGGATGTGTAAATATTAAAACATATATTTAAACACATAGGGCATAGATATATAAATGAAATCAATCAAAGCGTAATAAACCGTTACCTTTGATTGTTTAGCGTATGCTCCCGGCTACTAGCGTTGTTCCTTCTCCGGGGTAGCCCCGCATACGTCAAGAGGTTAGTGGGAGATAAGTTAGAATCTAGGTCTAGCTTATGCAGGTTCGTTGGATACCCTAAAGAAACTGTGGGTTATTACTTTTATGACCCCTTGGAACAGAAGGTGTTTGTTTCAAGAAATGCAGTATTCTTGGAGCAAGGCTTCCCGGAGGATATCCAACCTGATGAGCTGATACTTGAGGAATCAAGTGATGGAATCCAGCCATCAGAGGAGGCCGCAGAACCCTCACTTAGAGGATTCAGGATTAACAGCCGAAGGGCTGACCAACCTCGAGAAGTCCAACATGCTAGGCATGAAGGACAGCTTCAGGAACAGCTAGTCCCGGTTCCTGAACCGCCGGCTCCGATACAGTCAGCGCCCACAGTCACCACTGACGTTCCCGTTCTCCGTAGGTCCACTAGAGAGTCCAGACCTCCAGTGAGATATGGCTTTCTAGGTGCGACCGATCTTTTGGATAACGATCCTAAGACTTATGGAGAAGCGATGTCTGGCATCGACTCCGGGAAATGGCTTGAGGCCATGAAAGCCGAAATGGACTCCATGAGCGAGAACCAAGTCTGGAGTCTTGTAGATCCACCGAAAGGTGTTAAGCTAGTCGGTTGTAAGTGGGTCTACAAGCGCAAACTTGGCGTTGATGGAGAAGTCACAACCTTTAAGGCTAGGCTTGTAGCTAAGGGATACACTCAACGACCCGGGGTCGATTTTGAGGATACCTACTCACCAGTAGCCATGGCTAAATCCATTCGGATTCTGCTCGCCATAGCAGCATGGTATGACTATGAAATATGGCAGATGGACGTGAAAACGGCCTTCCTCAACGGTTTCATTGAAGAAGAGATCTATATGGATCAGCCGCAGGGTTTCACGGTCACTGGAGAAGAGCAGAAAGTCTGTCGTCTCCAGAAGTCCATCTATGGCCTCAAACAAGCCTCCCGAAGTTGGAACATTCGCTTTGATGAAGTAATACGGGGTTATGACTTCATCAAAAATGAATCCGACCCTTGTGTATACAAGAAGGTCAGTGGGAGCTCAATAGTGTTCCTAGTGCTTTATGTGGATGACATTCTGCTCATTGGTAATGACGTTAGAATGTTAGGAAACACAAAAGCATGGTTGTCAACCCAGTTTTCCATGAAGGACTTGGGTGAAGCCTCCTACATCCTAGGCATCCAGATTGTCAGGGACAGATCTAAAAGGATGTTAGGACTCACCCAAAACTCGTATATGGAGAAAGTCCTAAAGAGATATCGAATGGACAACTCCAAACGAGGATTCCTTCCAATGAGGCATGGGATCAAGTTATCCAAGAAACAGTCCCCTCAGACTGATGAGAAACTTGAAAGGATGAAGGTCATCCCCTATGCTTCTGCCGTAGGTAGCATACAATATGCGGTCCACTGCACTAGGCCTGACATTGCATACGCTTTGAGCGTAACAAGCAGATATCAGTCCTGCGCAGGAGAGGCACATCGAAATGCTGTTAAGGGCATCCTTAAGTACCTAAGGAGGACTAAGGACATGTTCCTAGTCTATGGCAATGGAGAACTAATTCTGGAAGGCTTTAGCGACGCTAGCTTCCAGTCTGATGACGATGATGCCAAGTCTCAATTGGGGTACGTATTCAAACTCAATGGAGGAGTAGTAGCTTGGAAAAGTTCCAAGCAAGCAAACATTGCTGACTCCACCACAGAGGCTGAATACATAGCAGCTTCAGAAGCTGCTAAGGAAGCGGTTTGGATGAGAAACTACATCCAAGAGTTGGGTGTAGTGCCTAGCATCGCCGAGCCTGTTGTCATCTTCTGTGATAACAACGGCGCTATAGCGCAAGCAAAGGCAGACAACACAGCAGACCCGCTGACAAAGCCTATGTCGCAAAGCGCTCATACGCAACATCTGGAGAAAATGGGGATTAAGCATATGGGCAATTGGCTTTAAAGGTCAAGTGGGAGATTGTTAGAATAGGTGACCATGTAAGCCAATTTTGGCAGGAATATGTAACCTATGTCTAGACAATTCTTTGGTATTTGATAAAACATTTATGAATAAAGAAGTGAAAATTCATATGGCAATAATTTATTTACGTTCACTTATCTGCATTAACATTTCTGTTCACTACGCAAACAAAGCCCACGGACTGATAAACGATTTCGGGGACTGGGACTACGCTTGGAGGTAGGTCCATGAAATCAGTTTGACCGAATCAGTCCGGAAATCTCCAAGTCAAGGAATCCCGCAAATGGGTACCGGGATTCCCTTTGTGACTTGCACTAAGCATCTGCTGTCGTACTTCATCGACGGGTGACGAAGGTCGTCTAAGCAGTGTTAGTGGGTCAGCTTGCTGGGAAGCAGCTGACTGAGGTGACTCGCGGGAACCGTCTTACGGAGGACCTTGAGTATGGTCAGCAAGGTATGACGTGTATTCCCGGTTCCAACGGTACAGGCCAAGTCCTTTGACTTGAGGAACTGCTGAGTTTACCTGTGCATCAGGTCTGTATCTTAGATATGGTGAGAGATTGCCAAAATACTCTTGAGTAGTCATAAGCCATGTCTAGTGCAGCTCGGGTGTACAAAGTGACAGTAGTTTCCAAGAAAGGATCTGTCTCCTGTCAAGAGGTATTGACAGTTGAGTCTCATGTATGCTCGGTATCTTGTCCCTAAAATCTGTGGCCACAGTAACTGAACAGAAGGGAAAGGTTTCCCTTGCGGCGTTTAGTAAGGACAGACCGACACTTAGGTCCAAAATGGGTACCTGCATTTTCCGTGCCCTAGACCCTAAGTGATGAGACCGAAGATAGAAGGACAAGTGTACTGTTAAAGCCAAATGTTCATCCCCGAATATTTCACCTAGTCTCTAGTGCCATGTACCGTTACTAGTGGCCACCCATGGTAACGGGCAGATTCTAGGAATCCGATCAAGTCTAGCTGAATGGTGAACCTAAAGAGTCACACACTATCCACACACACTTAATATTTAATTTGGGATTAAATATTGGAGTAAAGGAAAGATTAAATTAGATTTAATCGGGTCCTATATTTTCTTGGAGAAATTAATTCCTTCTATTTGATAAAGGGAATTAAATTAATAAATAGGATTTATTAAAGGGTTGATTTAATGGGCTTAGAATAAATAATAATATTTATTTATTATATTATATTTATTCTTTTAGCCTTTTGGAATATTTAATGGGATTTAAATATTCCATTAAATTAAAATAAACGGTTGAGATGGAAAGGGGAGATGGAAGGCTAGGATTCGTTTGACTAGGTCAAACACTAGTTTGACTAGGACTTTGACTAGGTCAAAATCCTAGTCAAATTAGAGTTCTTAGAGTTGGAGTTTAAAGAGGATTAAACTCCTCCTCTATATAAACCTCTAGCTTCCAACAATTGAAGGATGATGATTCTTGAAAACACACACAACACACACTCTCCCCTTCTCCTTACCTCTCGTCCGCCCCTCTCTCTTTCTCCAACAAGAAAATCTTTTTCTTAGTTCTTTTGTTCTTGGAACATTAGAACTTAGATGAATCAATACCATTAATTGATAACATGTTGTTGATTCATCCACTCCAAAATTATACACTTGTTCGTTGCTAGCACGACGTGCAAGATACGTGGGTGGATCGTGTGTCACGATTTGGAGGGTCTCAAGAACGAGATCTCGGTGCAAAACGGGGAACAACGCGAGTAGTCGTTGAAGACGAAAACGACAACGGGTAGGTCTCGTTTTACTTTTTCGTCCCTCTTTAATTTTCAACTCTATGGCCTCCATGATTTCTTTACATGCTTTATGATCACGAGATACACCGAACGCCCGGGAACCTCAAGGGCACACCCCTTGAGCGTGTTCTTTTAAATTAAAAGCATGCTTTAATTTTTGTATGTTTATTTTATCGCGCAATTCCCGGGACGATCCACCGATTCCTTTCATATATTTGATATATTTATTTATTGCCTTTTGATATTTAAATGAGATTTAAATATTCTAAATTAATCAATGGTTGAGATTAAAGAGATGAATCAATGGCTAGGATTGGTTTGACCAAGAAAGCTAGTAGTTGACTAGGATTTGATTAGGTCAAATCCTATTCAAGGAGGAGTCTTCAAAGAGTAGGAATTAGAAGATGAATAGGATTCCTCCTCTATAAATACTCCTAAGTGTTCTCTTTGGAAGAAATGATGAAAATTGAAGCACACACACATACACACACTTCGGCTCCTCCTCTCTCTCTCTCTCTCAACCGAACCCTCTCTCCCTCTCTTCCAAGAAACTCTTCTAAGTTCTTTTGTGTTTCACAATTGAATTCTAAGGAGGGTTGATCTCGTTAATCAATAACGTTCGATCAATCCGTCCTCTCCAAATAAACATACACTTGTTCTTTCGCTAGCACGAAGATCAAGATATGTGGGCGGATTGCGTGTACGAATTAGAGGGTCTCCTATTCGAGATCTTGGAGCAAAACAGGGAACAACGCGAGTACCGGCTTGAAGACGAAAACGACAATCGGTAGGTTCCCGGTTTAAGATTTTCGTCCCTTTTCTTTTAAACCCTATGGCCTCCATGAAAAGTTTTGTATGTTTTTATTTATTCATGAGATACACCAAACGCCCAGGAGGTTCAAGGGAACACTCCTTGAACGTGTTTATTTTATCTCATTTATGAATGTTTAAATTCTTGCAATTTTAATTATACCTCACTTCCGCATTCGCGCTACTCCCGGGCCAATCCACAAGCCTTTGCTAGGCTTTCACAACCCACTCAAGGTTTCTCATATGACGATTCCCGTGAGTCACCTCAGTCAGCCTGCACCAAGCTGGCCAACCTACTAAAATTGCATGGACGAACCTCGTCACTTATCGAATAAATGCGACTGCAATTATTGAGTGCAAGTCTTATATGGATCCTCGATACCCTAATCTCGAGGTCCTTGACTTGGAGAATTTCAGACCGATTCATAGAAGCTTGTTTCATGACTGCCAACCTATGCGCAACGTAGCTTCTTGAATTAAAGCTACCGGTCTGTGGGCTTTTGTTGTGCATTGAACACTTATAAATATCGAATAGAAAGTGAACACAATCAAAGTATAAATGTCGTAACTGAACATTACTTTTATTTAGAGTAAATTATTTATACCACGAATTCTCAGAAATAGGTTACATAAGCCCAACTAGATTGGCTTCACGGTCACCTATTCTAACAATCTCCCACTTGACCTAAAGCCAATCACCCATATGCCTCAAACCATCTTCTCAGGATGTTGCGTATGAGCGATCTGTGACATGGGCTTTGTCAAAGGATCTACTGTACTGGCTGCTAAGTTGACTCGGTCCATCCGAACGTCACCTCTTCCTACCATCTCCCTCAATAGGTAGTAGCATCTAAGTATATGCTTGGACCGGTGATAAGATCTCGGTTCCTTTGCTTGCGAAATAGCCCCATTGTTATCACAGAAGATAACCACTGGCTCGACAATGCTAGGCACCACACCCAACTCTTGGATGTAGTTTCTCATCCAAACCGCTTCCTTGGTAGCTCTTGAAGCTGCTATGTAGCATCAGTGGTGGAATCGACTGTGGTTTCTTGCTTGGAACTTTTCCAAGCTACCACACCACCATTAAGTCTGAATACATAGTCTGATTGAGACTTGGCATCATCATCGTCCGACTGGAAGCTAGCGTCGCTAAAACCTTCCAGTATCAACTCTCCACCATCATAGACCAAGAACATATCCCTAGTCCTCCTTAGATACTTAAGGATATTCTTGACTACAATCCAATGTGCCTCACCTGCGTAGGACTGATATCTGCTGGTTACACTCAAAGTGTAAAAAATATCAGGCCTAATGCAATGAACGGCATACTAGATGCTGCCCACGATGGAAGCATAGGGGATGTCCTTCATCCTTTCAAGCTCCTCATCAGTCTTGGGAGACTGATTTTTGGATAACTTGATCCCATGCCTCATGGGAAGGAACCTCGTTTGGAGTTATCCATTTTGAATCTTTTCAGGATTTTCTCAACATATGAGTTTTGGGTCATTCCTAGCATTCATCTGGATCTATCCTTGACAATCCGGATGGCTAGAATGTAGGAGAATTCACCCAAATCCTTCATGGAGAATTGAGTAGACAACCATGCTTTTGTGTTGCCCAACATTCTGACATCATTACCAGTGAGTAGAATGTCGTCCACATAAAGCACTAGAAACACTATTGAGCTCCCACTGACCTTCTTGTATACACCAGGGTCACATTCATTCTTGATGAAATTATATCTTCGTATGAATTCATCAAAACGAATATCCCAACTCCGAGATGCTTGTTTGAGGCCATAGATGGACTTTTGGAGATGACAGACTTTCTACTCTTCTTCAACAACTGTGAAACCTTCCGAATGATCCATATAGATCTCTTCTCAATGAAACCGTTAAGGAAGGCCGTTTTTCACGTCCATCTGCCATATTTCATAGTCATACGATGCAGCTATAGAAAGCATAATCCGAATGGAGTTAGCCATGGCTACTGGCGAGTAGGTATCCTCAAAGTCGACCTTAGGTTGTTGAATATAGCATTTCGCCACTAGCCTAGCTTTGAAGGTGGGTACTTCTCCATCAGCCCTAAGTTAACGCTTATAGACCCATTTACACCCGATGGGTCTAACACCTTTGGGAGGATTCACAAACGTCCATACTTGGTTTGTGCTCACGGAGTCCATTTCGGCTTACATGACCTCAAGCCACTTCCCTGAGTCGATGTCCGACATTCCATCCCCGTATGTCTTAGGATCATTATCCAATTGAACGGTCAAGCCCAAGAAGCCATACCTCTCGGGAGGACGTGGCACTCTTGTTGACCTACGGAGGACTGGAACATTAGTGGGAACCATGGGAGTAGACACAACAGGAGCCTGTGGTTCTGGTACTGTGGTTGGCTCCTCGGGAGGTTGTTCAATATGCTGGGCCTGAAGAGGCTGTCCAACACCTTGAGTCTCGCGAGGTTGCCCACTCCGTTGGGTACTTAACCTAAAACCTCTTAAGGTAGCCACTGTAGCTCTTGGTGCTGATAATTGTTTTGTCTCACTTAATTCCTCAAGGAGCAGTTCATCATGTTGGGAATCTGATGGAAAACTATTTTCCAAGAATACTGCATTCCTTGAAACAAATACCTTTTGTTCTAAGAGGTCATGGAAATAATAACCTGCAGTTTCCTTTGGATACCCAACCAACATGCACAAGCTAGATCTCGTTTCTAACTTGTCTCCCACTAACCTCTTGATGTATGCAGGGCTACCACATACTCTCAAGTATTTGTAGGACGCAGGCTTGCCGTGCCATATCTCATGTGGCGTCGGGTCACTACACTGGACGGTGCCATGTTTAACAACTTGGTTGTTGCCTCAAGTGCATAGCCCCAGAAAGACAAGGGCAATTCAGTAAAACTCATCATGGATCGAACCATGTCTAACAAATTTCGATTCCTCCTTTTGGAGACTCCATTGAATTGAGGTGTCCATTCAGAGACTATACCATTCTCTTTTAGATAACTGAAAATTCCCCACTGAAGTACTCGCTGCCTCGGTCTGACCGTAGGACTTTAATCTTGCAGCCGGTTTGGTTCTCAACTTCAAGTCTAAAGTCTTTAAACCTCACAGTAGCTTCGGACTTGTACCTCATTAGGTAAACATAACCATACCGTGAGTGATCATCGGTGAAGTTTATGAAGTAAGAGAAACCACCTCTAGCTTGAGTACTTAGTGGTCCACACACGTTTGTATGGACTAAGTCCAATAGACCGGTGGCAAGCGTGATTTGTCCAAAAAAGGGCTTCTTGTTCATTTTTCCTTTCAGGCAGGACTCACAGGTTGGTAGATTGCTCAAACCTCTAACCTCTAGATTCTTTGAGTCTACCAATCTCTTAATCCTGTCTTGAGAGATGTGACCTAGCCTTGCATGCCACAACTGTGTGTTCTCAATATTATCTAATTTATGTTTCTGTTGAGCAGTCATGATTAAATCAGACTTTGGTAGAATGTAAAGACCATTGTTAAGTATGCCTAGTAGATGAGTAAATCCATCCTTCACCAAATAAAAGCAATATTTATTGATCGAAAACTCAAAACCACTATTGTCTAATAACGGATTGGAAATGATATTTTTGATCACTAACTACTAATCTAACATTTCCTACGGCTTCAGCAACAACAACCTTTCCATCACCAAGCCTTAAGACTATCTCGCCTTTACTTAGTTTTCCTTCTTTTCAACACTTGCAAGTCATTGTAAATGTGAGCTCCACAGCCGATATCTAATACTCAAGAAGCAGAGTTAGTGACCATATTAACCTCAACCACAAACGTACCTATCTCGGATAGGAATTTGAGGCAATCCCTCTTCCAATGCCCTTTCTTACGGCAGTGTACGCATATATCGTTTGCCCTCGACTGTTGCTTCAAACCAATCTTCCTCTTTTCCCTAGCATTCCCCTCTTTGGCAACAGGAACTCTCTTAGCATTCGTAGCGGCTCTGACGGCTTTTCCTTTCCCCTTCTTCCTCTCCAACGTCTGGCACCTTTCCCTTTCGTCTTAGAGGTCGAAGCTTCTCAAATCAATACGACGGTGCAGATTTTTTGGTCGTTGCCTCGTATTGGACCAACATACTTATTAACTCATGTATGCCCTTCTCAAGTACATTCATGTTGTAGTTAATAATAAATTGGTCGAAGGAGGGTGGAAGTGACTGAAGGATCACATCAATGTACGTCTTGACATCGAGCCCTGCTTTTAGGTCTTTGAGCTTTTCTACTAAGGTAAGCATCTTGACCCCATGATTATGGACAGAGGATCCTTCGGTCATCGTCGTTTCAAAGAATGCCTTCGTAGCAACATACCTAGTATGCCGGTCCGGGACTGCATAGCAATCCTTTAAACGAGATATTATGGAAGGAACATCGTCTGGCCTCTCATACTGTTTCTGCATCTCATTTGTCATAGATGCAAGTATGATGCTACGGACTTTCCGGTTTTCCGGATGCCAAAGTTCGAACGTCTCACGTTCTTCCGGTGTGGATCCATCCGGCAAAGTCCGAGGAAATGGCTTGTCCAAGATATAGCCTTGGTTCTCATAATCGAGGACTATCCTTAGATTGCGCAACCAATCCTTATAGTTTGTTCCATTGAATTTGTTTCTCTCAAGTACGCAGGATAATGGATTCTTAGACATATTTAAATCTACATTTAAGAATAAACGCAAGCAATCAGTAGAATCCAGTGGTACTAAATAACAAATTAAACACTCGGACGTCAGTCGTTTAATACTCCCACTATTTTTATGAAAACACGTCACTCTCAAACGCCATTTTTGGAAAATCTTTTCCTAGTGGGCTCGGGATCCACAAACGAAATTCTCCATACCCCCCTTTTACGATTCGCATGAAAAATAGCTTTGTGGGAGGTATTCCATACCATTCTCGACAAAAGAGATTCCCAAGTTGTTTTGCCTCACCCTTTCACGTGATCCTGAGGACTCCAAGCGGATCACGTTATTCAGGCGTTAGACCCGTCCCATCAACTGAATCACAACACTCACTGCTACCCCCACGACTCGTGAGACAGAGAACAAGTGTGTGTAAGAACTTCGTTCACAACAATGTGCCACTTGTTTTCAAACCAAAGATGTGCCAGGACTCGTGAGACCACACAATTTGCTGAAACTAGCTTCCTCACTATTGTCATGGATGGAAGGCTTGGAAGAACGACTTGGGTCTAGTCCATTTATTAGGGGTCTAATATTTTTTTAGCTTGGTCCAACCAAGTGAGAGTTTAATAGACCGAGACCTCAAAACACATCATATACACATACATATATATATGTAATTTGCATGCCTCAACGAAAACATGATAAATAAACCATTGATCCATCATACATTCCACATGCAAAATAAATGACTAGCATGCCCCTGTTGGAGGATCACAAGCCCGAGTCTTATGCGACCCACTGAGCCCACAGTGGATCTATGGTCAATCTAGGGTTGGTCCTACACTATTACATTTTAATGTAGAAACCCATCAACACACTGATGGGCCTTTCCTTTTCATCCACCGGGCCTCCAAGGCTTCGGATCTCCATGGACCTCCTTGGGCTCTGCTTCTGGGCTCTTCCATTCGGGCATTCCTTGATCTTCATTTATAAAATAAAATAAAAGCACCTTACCATTACCTACTCTCATTGCAACTTAAAAAGAAACCCTGACGAACACTTGGAGGGAGTACATGAGGGAGATAGAAAGCCTTATTATTCCAAGACAACCAAAAAGAGAGAGAGGAGCAATAAAAATGAGGCACACAGGCCCAACAGAAAATAAACCATACATTCGGTCTAAGGGCTTTGTGATCATCCTTACATTAATCTCATCAATGCAAATAGCAATATTACATATCCAAGTAAAACATGTTATCCACATAAACACATGATACCCAATATCATCCATAGAGAAATAAAGGCAAAATTTCTACACAAGAAATTTGATCATCGGTGCAATTATTGCAATATTTCTTGATAGGAAATCCTTTCCTCATTATTAAGATAATATTGAATTTTAGGTGGTTTCGAACTAAACCCAAAATTAAATATTTCTAAATAATGTTATTTAGAAAAACATATAGAAAATAATTCAGAAAAATCCCAAAATAAAAATTTTGGAAAAATTAACATGAAGACGAAAAACGATATGGCCACTGCCGCCGGCAGTGCCTGGCCGGCCGGGCGTGGGCAGACGCCCCATGCGCGTGCACGCGCACACAGGCCTTCCTTGCCTGCGTGCGTGCCTTGCCGCTACCGTGTGCGCACGGCCCTTGCCTGGCCGGGCGGCCGTGCGCAGGTTCCCCTGCCTGCGCGCGTGCCTGGCCGTGCGCCCTCTGCGCGCGGTCAGCCAACGAGTGCCCCTGACGTCGTTCTCCATTTTCTCCGTTATTTTTTTGCACCATTTTCTCCAAGAAACCAAGAAAATAATTCAAGAGACACATGAATTCCGTGATCTCTATTTCTAGTGCAAAATCAGCAAGACAAACCCTACAATCTACAACATGCTTTAGAATGGAAACTAAAGCAAAGTAGAACATGCTTATACATGTATAACACGTATACCGTAGGCCTATACACTGAGCTGGGCTCTGATACCACTGTAAAGGAAATGTGGATCGTCCCAGTAGAAAGCGCGGTATGTAAAAACACAAATCGTAAATCATACATTAATGATGGAATTTAAAGAGATCGTTCAAAGGGTGTTCCCTTGAATCTCCCGGGCGTTCGGTGTATCTCATGAATAAAAGAAAACATACATGCTAGATTCATGGAGGCCATAAGGTGGAAACAAAAGAAACATGGTAAACGTTGCTTACCCGCTGTAGATTTCTTCGTTCGGCTACACGCCTTGCTCCATGTTTTGCCACCGAGATCCCAATATAGGAATCCTCTAAATCGTCCATGCAATGCACCGGTTCTTGATTCCCTCGTGCTAGCAAGAGATCAAGAAGAAAGGGGTGAACGAATCGACCGAACGTTATGAATTAACGTGATCGATTTTTCTAACGTTCCCTTGTATCAAAGACAAGGAAACAAGAGGTTTCTTGGAGTGAATAGAGGAGAGGGGACGAGAGATTGAGAGGAAGAGGGTGGCCGTGTGTATGTGTATGTGAGATGAGAGTGTAGAGATTAGTGTGTGTGTGTGTGTGTGTGTGTTTTGAGTATTTATAGAAAACATAGTTTCCTATTCCTACTCAAGCTCTTCTAAAGAGGCACACTTAACTAGGATTTTGATCTAGTCAAATCCTAGTCAACCTAGGCTTTGATTAAGTCAAACTTAATCATAGCCCTTCATCTCATCAAGCCCCCAAGGTTCAATCTCGTTCGTCCATCCTTTGATGGGCCTTATGGAATATTTAAATGCTATATAAATAGTTCAATGGGCTTCTAAATAATAAATATTTGAGCCCAATAATAATATTTCCATCTTAGTTAAAAACAAAAATAGCCCATTCTCTAATTCCATAAATTCAATTTATGAATCAAGCCTAATTAATCTAATTCAAGACTTCTCACTCTAAGAAGAGAACCAATTAAATCTAATTAAATTGTTCAATCTCCCAGAATTAATCGCGAATTCATTCCTCTATTTCCGGTGAATGGTGTGTGACACTTTAGGTTAACCCTCAACTAGAGTTGGCCGAATCTCCAATCATCACATGACAGGAATTCGTGCATCGCCATGGGTGGCCGTCTAGTAACGGTCCATGACACACTAAGAGACATTATAGAATGAGCATTCAGGTTCTCGAATACGTATGTCCTTCCTTCTTCCATCTCACAACTATAGTCTAAGGTATGGACCTTGGACGTCGGTACCCATTCTTGACTTAAGCCTTGACTCGTCACACACTAAATATCATTGGGATCCCATCCCACTGTTTAATCACTGTAGTCACAGATTTATGGAGGACGAGTTTCAGAGTATAAGGGAGACATTACTGTTAAACGTTTGACAGGAGACGGATTCTTTCTTGGGACTTAGCGTCTACACTGCACATCTTGACTTCACTAGACAGAGCATATAACAACCAAGTCCTTTGTCTTGGTGTCTCTCCCAAAGCCTAAGATACAGACATGACGTGCGTATGACTGTCGTAGTCCTTCAAGTTCGAGGACAGAGCTGGTATGTCGGAACTGGAAATTCCGATCATACTGACCAACCCACTCAAGGTTTCTCATATGACGATTCCCGCGAGTCACCTCAGTCAGCCTGCACCAAGCTAGCCAACCCACTAACATTGCATGGACGAACCTCGTCAGTTGTCGATAAATGCGAGTGCAAGTCTCTAGTGGATCCTCAATACCCTAATCTCGAGGTCCTTGACTTGGAGTATTTCAGACCGATTCGCAGAAGCTTGTTTCATGACTGCCAACCTATGTGCAACCTAGCTTCTTAAATTAACATTACCGGTTTGTGGGCTTTGGTTGTGCATTGAACAGTTATAAATATCGAATGAAAAGTGAACACAATCAAAGTACAAATGCCGTAATTGAACATCACTTTTATTCAGAGTGAATTATTTATACCACGAATTGTCAGAAACAGGTATAAGCCCAACTAGATTGGCTTCATGGTCACCTATTCTAACAAGCTCAAGTTGTACTGGGAAAATGACGAGTTCAAGGCTGAGTCCACCAAGAACAAGGCCAACTGGTCCGCCAACCCAACGACATCCTCTATTGTCTACCGTAGGGGTTCTTCACCCGTCGGCATGCACAAGAGAAAGATGGTAAAAAATTTAATTTTTTTAAAGCATTCCACATTATTAAATTAAAACTTGAATAACTGTTCTTTTTTTTACAGGAGGCACAACTCGGTCGGCCAGTCAAGCAGATGGAGTTATTCTCCAGATGCTACAAGAAGAAGGCCGACAGCGGCTGGAGGGGACGAGTGCAGTCGAGATAGCGATAAGTACTCTATTATAGTTTAAAATTTATTTTTTTTAATTTTTCGCAATAATAATAATAATAATAATAATATTAATAATAATATTCTTTGTTTTGCATGAGACGTTCTAGAAGCTGTTGGAGGATCAACTTCCTCAGGCCACGGCCGATCCTCGAGATCTTCCGGCCAAATCAGAGGGCTCGGTGGTGCAGACTGAGCAAGATCTGTGGCTGGTAGCGGTTTGGGGCAAAAACAAGGGCCGGGTATTTGGTCTTGGTTCTGAGGCCTATAGTCTTAGCCAGACTTTTACATCACCATCACCACCGCCACCGCCACCATCTAACATAGAGGATCGCATGGTCCGGCTCAAGACGATGATGGTTGACATGATGGGCATGATGAAGTCCAGGCAGACCAACAACTCCACTGCCGGCCCCTCACAGCCTCCGACAGACCCCCCTGCTTCAAACGATGCCGACATGGACCATGACGAGGGGGTGAGGTGTGGATTTAGGAGTTTTTTAATATTTCTAATTAAATTGGATAATAATTTTTTGTAATATAATTTTTTTCCCATAATTATGCATTTTTTGGTATATAAATATAATTATTTAACCAAATTAAAAAAATTATTAATAATTTTATTTTTATTATATAAATAATAATAATAATTATTATATTAACTAAAAAAATTATTTAATCAATTATTTAGGAACGGTCTTTTTGCTCGATCATGGAATACTCAAAATATCAAAGTAACTGTTCCAAAAAGGGATTGGTGAAATGCGACGACCGTTCCTACAACCGTACAAACTGACCATTCCAAATAAGGGACCAACCGTTCCTAAATTTAGCCAAAATGCAATAACTACAGATCATCGTTAGTGTTCCAAATTGAATTTCCAAAACCGTACCAACTATGTATTCTAAATAAAGATTACAAATCCATTCGTAAGTTCATTACAAAGGCAGGTTCAAGGGGAGTTCCACATAGCGTTCCAAAATCTATCACCTATATTAAAAGTTAACCGTTCCAATATGTATTCCAGAGTCAGAGGAAAAATGCATCTCCCTTATATTAAGTTCGATGCAAATAGAGTTCCAACGACCATTCGAAATTATGTCAATCACATAATATGTGATTGTTCCAAATATTAACCGAGTGTTTCAAACACAAAAATTATATATTCATAGGCACAAGGGTAATCAAGAACGGTTTTTAGCTTGTGCGCTAAAAACAGTTCCAAAATAGTAACGACTTAGTTGTAACCATTCTTAAATATTAGGAACGCCGTCAGTTTTAACGGAATGTGTATCGTTCCGAAATTCGTTCCAGGTTCATCCAGAGATCTTTTGCCCGTTCAAATGAAAAGAAAAAAAAAACCGTTCGTACATCTATTTCAATTCTTGTATTTTTTTGTAGTGTTGATGGTACTACTATTTAGGAATATTCTTCAAGACCATGTTTCTTGGGATTTAAGAGTGTAGGAACAACACAAGGACTACAACTCGATTGAATATGGGCATTTCGGATAAACCCTTCCACTTGATGCATTTCAACACATTCCTTAGGTTCAACCTATAATAACAGAGGTTTGGGAGTTGAAAACTAGGAAGAAGATGAATGCCGCATCAAATATCTCACATGGCAGGTAACTCATACGGGGTGCACTGTGAAATTCACTTTTTATATTTTTCATTGTAGGAAAAAACATAAGTGTGATCTTGGCCAAAGTTTTGAGCATCCATTCCATAGACCCAAGGATGATCGAGAAAGTTATGTGTAACAAACTTAAGTGATACATCACACATATCTTAAGCAGAATAGTGACTCATTTAGATAGGAACTATACAGGACTCTAACATTGCCATGGAAGTTTTGTCAACCCACACTACTTGTGGGGAGTAAGTTTAAGCTTAACTAAGGCAGACCAAGCTACAATGTTCATGGAACTTCCCCTCATCAATGACAAGTTCACACACTTGGTCACGACTTTTGATTAAGGTATGGAAAATACTACTGTGTTTCCATGTCTCAAGATTAGTAGGGGTAAGGATAATACAACACATGAATTGATAGTGTTAGGAAATTTATAAGGCACGTCAATGAACTCATCGTTGGGGTCAACCATTGAAGGGACAAGCGGATCCGCCCGGGAGCGCGAGCGGAAGCGTGAGAATAAAAAGGCGTAAATTTAAAACAATTATCACAAAATCCAAAGGGGTGTTCCCTTGGGTGCTCAACCGGGCGTCCGATGTAGGATGTAACAATATTATAAACATATATTGTACATAGAGCATAGAGATGAAAGGTAAACTACGAAAGCGTAAAACCAAAATTACCTTTGCAGTTATATCATTTGTACATCTGCGAGCATTGTTCCTCTCCAGAAATTCTCACCAAGTTCAAACATATGAACTCTTTAGAGTAGTCCACACCATACCGGAAGAGATGCACGTTTTTCTTGCTAAAAGAAAACGGATCTACAGGATTCGGTTTAATAAACTAGAACACTATTAATTAGTGTCTTTTCTTAAACTTGCTTTGTTCTTCCAAATGATCCAAGATCAAATGAAGAACAAAGGGGAATAGTAGAGAGGGGGCCGAAAATTAAAGGAGAGAGTGAGATGTGTTTTCTTCTTTTTCCGAGAAAAAGATGAATATGAATTCTCTTGCATTGATGATTGTATATACTCATATATATACAAAATTAATGTGATTACTGGAATGTGTCTAGGTTCATCAAAGGATGTCTAGATACATCCCAATCAATCCCACTAATTCATCAATCAAGCCTACCATCTCATAAGGTATGATTTAATCATACCAAAAGAGAGAGGCTTGATTGGAATTGATTCGTCCCTTACCAAAAGAGACAAGTCAACCACATCAAGGCAATGTATGGGCAATTTTTTACCTCTCCAAGAGTGGTAATTTTTGGCCATACTATTATAGGGAAGAAGTCCAATTTCTTCCTATTCCAAAAGTGGAATTAACACACCTCTTGGGTCAAAATTTGATGGACCGGGTTCCACTGTAATCAAATTACAACGAACCCAAAATTAAATCCCATTTAATTCAAGGTCCATTTAAATAATCCCATTTATCTTTTAATCCAATTAAAAGATCTAATCTTTCGACTCTCTACATTAACCGATAAATTCCATTTACCGATTAAATGAGGGCCCGATACAATATCGGCTCGTCCATCCAATGGACAATCCCTTAATTAATCCAATTACTTATTATCCTCCAAAATTGACTCTAAGTCAATTTCTGCACCTTCTCGGTGATTTGTGTATGATCCTTTAGGTTCACCCTCAGCTAGACTTGGGCCCGTGTCCAACAGGGGCCCGTTACAATGGGTGGCCGTCTAACAACGGTCCATGGCATTAGAGACTAGGTGAATGTTGGCGTGAACATTAAGGCGCCGATTTCGTATGGGTACGATCGCTCCATCTACCGTCTCCTGGAAATAGTCTAGGGTATGAAATTGGGTATCGGTTCCCATCCTTAACTAGGCATCTATGCTTAATACTCAAGACTAAGCATGCCTCATTGTATCGACACAGGAAACCATTTTTTTTTTTTCGACCAACCACTATGGCCACAGGTTTAATCATCATGAACGTGTTTTCGAGTGCATAGGAGATACCTCTGTCACATATTGGCAGGGGACGGATCCTCTTTTTGGAGCCCACTGCCCTCGCTACACATTCTGACTGCACTGGACATGGCTTATAATGATCATCTTAGAGAATGATCCCCTCTCGCCAGATCCAAGATACAACCATCCTGTGTACGTGAATGCCATGGTTCTTCAAGTCTGAGGACTACTCCCATACCTATCGAAACCGGGAAAATCCAATCATATCGACCAAGCCTCCAAGGCTTTGATATGACGATCCCCGCGAGTCAATTCAGTCGGCTGGACCCCAGTTGAGCAACCCACCAAGATTGTATAGGCATCCCATGCCTATCGCCGATGAAAAACGACACTCATCCAATGAATACGACTCTTGGTGCAAGTCTCTATAGGACTCTCGATGCCCTGTCTCGAGGTCCTCGACTTGGAACATTTCAGACCTAACTCTTTATCAGTTGATCTCATGACCACCATCCAATGCATGGCCCAACTGCATGAGTTGTTAACTGTGGTCTGTGGGCTTTGTTGTGATATATGTAAAACACCATTTTAACATTTGGAAAATGAGCACAGCAAAGAAGGCACCAATGGTAATGAATACTTATTTTATTCATTACATAATATTACATTACATCAAGTTGTCAAATAGGTTACAAAATGCCAAACCAATTGGCTTTCTGGTCACCTATTCTAACAACCATGTCGAGGATCAGTTTTAAAGGAACATCATCATTAATACCTATGATTATTGTGTGATTATGGTCCATCGTAATGATGACAAACATTAGAAGAATGACTGTTAGTTTTGGTCTGCGAAGCACTAGTTTGGTTAACATTGGCACTAGGAGGAGGGTAAGTACTTCCTTTAGAAGGATTTTTGTGGAGAGGAAGATAGGACGAACGAGGACTCATTGTTTGGACCACTCATAGTAAAGGATCTAGACTGGTAGGAATCAATACGACAGGGATAGAAGACTAAGAAAATATCTTGATCTCAATGGCGTCGTGATAAGTATCATGTAAGTTGGTGGGAGATTAAAGATTCACCTCGTCTTTTAGACTAGAACATAACCCACTAGTGAATTTTAAGATTAATTTCCAAGTAGGGGCATGGATCTCACACTTAAGCATTAATTTCTGAACCTTACCAATGTAGTAAGAGGTAGTGGATGTTAGTCTAAGTTCATAACAATGGCCAATTAATTCATGCATATAATAATGAGGAACACATTTATCCTTAAGTATACATTTCATCGCCTCCTAACGAATTATAGGTGGTGTCCGATAAGCTCAAAGTGTCCCAGAACTTGTTTGCCAAAAATATTTTGAAGAGCTAATGAGCTTCATTTGAGCAAATTGGACAGGAATGATAAGACATTTATTAAAAAGAAAAATAATCCTCTAATTGTTCTACCAACCAATGAAAGTATTTGGATCAATATTACCTGCTAAAAAAAGCAATATCAAACTTAATTTTTCTAGTGACATCATAGAAATCATCAGCTCGAGGAGGATGTTGCATTTTATAGCCATAAGATCTAGTATACTCAAAAGTCTCGTTCGGTATGCCTAGGAGTAATGTCATTATGCCTATGAGAATGGTAAAGGTGAAAGAAAGTGGATTGGCCCGGGAACGCGGCAGAACATGGAAAAATGGAATTTTAATGCAATAAGGCAAATTAAGTTTGGATCAAGAGGTGTACCCTAGATTTTTCAGAGCATTCAATGTATTGAAAATTAAGACGTATGAATAAGAAAGAAAAATGAGAGTACTAATCAAATAAGGATTACCTCTTTGTTTTTCTTCCAACCGGCCACATTGTAGATCTCCTCTCCAGAATACATTCACTTGAAGCTTCAACATAGAAGCTCTCTATAGTTGTCCACACCACACCGAAAATGTGGATTTATCCGTCGTGCTACCAAGGATAGAAATCATGGGAAGAGGGATCAAAATTACACTATGAATTATTGTGTTTCGATCTCCTATGTTCTTCACTTGGTTCTAAACCAAGAATAAGTTTTGAGAGGAGAGTATGGAAGATGTTTTTCAGATTTTCTTGAGGGAGCCACAGACTTTCTCAGCCCTATGGAAGTCAAAAAGCAGCTAGGTTAAGGGTTGTGAGGAGGAGGAATGTAGTTGTTGAGATATGGAAGGACGACCTAGTCTTCTAACTTCCACATATCTCTCCAATTTACCTAAACTACTCCACCACTTCCCTTAATCCTTATGGCCGAATTTCAGCCTCTCCAACTTAGAAAAGTCTAGTCTTTTTGACCTAGAAAAGGTCAACGTGGGCTAGGGTTTCTTGCATTTGGACCGAACTTGATTACCTTGTTCACCAAATTAAAATAAAGCCCATCTATTAATTTTGTTGGACTTATTTTTTAATCTATTGAATAAAATACACAGAAAAGCCCGAGTGTATATTACCAAAAAAGTATCCACAAGACCAAATGCACTTAATTAATTAAATGAATCCAATACACTTAATTATTAAGCCCAAAGTTGGCATAACTATTCAAACTAATTATCTCTAGCCCAAGTCTAATTTATGAGTCCAATCCACTAATTAGACAAGCTCATGTCCTGCTAGAGAAAAAGGGATCTAAGAGGATACGATCGAAGAAAATAGAACACTATTATGTTAGTGTCTCTTCTTGATCTAGCTTTGTCCTTAAAAATGATCCAAGATCAATGAAGAACAAAGAGGGTAGTATGTGTGTAGAGAGAGGCCAAAAATTTTGAGAGAAAGTGAGAGTGCATTTTTTTTCTTTTTCCTAGAAAAAGATGAAATGTAATTCTCTTGCTTTGATGATAGTATATACTCATATATATACTTAATTAATGTAGAATGTGTCTAGGTTCATCAAAGGATGTCTAGATAAGATCATTTTGAAGGACAAAGAGCGTAGTATGTGTGTAGAGAGGGGCCAAAAATTTTGAGAGAAACTGAGAGTGTATTTTTCTTCTTTTTCCTAGAAAAAGAGTAAATGTAATTCTCTTGCTTTGATGATAGTATATACTCATATATATATACTTAATTTAATGTGATTTTTGGAATGTGTCTAAGTTCATCAAAGGATGTCTAGATACATTCCAATCAATCCCACTAATTCATCAATCAAGCCTACCATCTCATAAGGTATGATTTAATCATACCAAATGAAAGAGGATTGATTGGAATTGATTTGTCCCTTACGAAAAGCGACAAGTCAACCCTTCATCAAGGCCATGCATGGCCGATTTTAGCCTTCCAAAAGAGGCAATTTTTGGCCATGCTTGTTTGGGAAGAAGTCCAACTTCTTCTCATTTCAAAAGTGGAATTAACACACCTCTTGGGCCAAAATTTAATGGACCGGGTTTCATTGTAATCCAATTACAATGATCCCAAAATTAAATTCCATTTAATTCAAGGTCCTCTTAAATAATTCCCATTAATCCTTTAATCCAATTAAACGATCCAATTTTTTGATTCTCTACATTAACCGATATATCTCATTTACCGATCAAATCGAGGGCCCGATACAATATCGGCCCGTCCATCCACTGGACAATCCCTTAAGTAATTCAATTACTCATTATCCTCTGATTGACTCCGAGTCAATTTCTTCACCTCCTCGGTGATTTATGTGTGACCCTTTAGGTTCACCCTCAGCTAGACTTGGGCCCGTGTCCAACAGGAGCCCATTACCATGGGTGGCCGTCCAGCAACGGTCCATGGCACTAGAGACTAGGTGAATATTGGCGTGAATTTTAGGCGCTGATTCCATACGGGTACGGTCCTTCCATCTATCCCGGTCTTAGTCTAGGGTATGGAATTGGGTGTCGGTTCCCATCCTTGACTAGGCGTCTATGCTTAATACTAAAGAATACGTATGCCTCATTGGATCGACACAGGAAACCATTTCCTGTTCGATCAACCACTGTGGCCACAGGTTTAAACAGCATGAACGCGTCTTCGAGTCGATAGGAGATACCTCTGTCACATACTGACAGGGGATGGATCCTCTTCTTGAAACCCACCGTCCTCGCTACACATTTTGACTACACTGGACAAAGCTTATAATGATCATCTTACAGAATGACCACCTCTCGCCAGATCCAAGATTCAGCCATCGTGTATACATGACTGCCATGGTGCCTCAAATCTGAGGGCTACTCCCGTACTATCGGAATGGAGAAAATCCAATCATACCGACCAAGCCTCATAGGCTTTCATATGATGATCCCCACAAGTCAGTTCAGTCCGCTCGATCCCAGTCGACCAACCTACCAAGATTGTATAGGCGTCACACGCCTTTCGCCGATGAAACACAACACACATCCAATGAGTACGACTCTTGGTGCAAGTCTCTATAGGACTCTTGGTGCCCTGTCTTGAGGTCCTCGATTTGGAACGTTTCAGACCCAACCCTTTATCAGTTGGTTTCATAACCACCATCCAATGCGTGGCCCAACTACATGAGTTGTTTATTGGTCTGTGGGCATTGTTGTGATATATGTAAAACAACATTTTAAGATACGAAAATGAGCACAACAAAGAAATTACCAATGGTAATGAACACTCATTTTATTCATTACATAATATTACATTACATCAAGTTGTCAAATAGGTTACAAGATGCCAAACCTATTGGCTTTCTGGTCACCTATTCTAACATTTAGTAAGGGTGTCTATTTATTCTCCAATGGAGTTTTAAAAAGAATCAAATCTTTCTTGAAGAGTGGAAAGTCCTTGTTCAAGGGCATCCTGTTTTTTTATCAAAATATTACATGTCATGGTAGCAAAATAAAAGGTAAAAAGAATAACAGATGGGGATATGATAAAGTTAAACCACGTTGTAATTAATAATGTAATTATGCACTCACTAATCAAAGTGCAAAATAAAAAACGATTTCAAAGGGGTGTTCCCTTTGAATTCCCGGGCATTCGGTGTATTCAAAAGCATCATAACATACAGAAAAATATGCTTGAACATGTGGCTAGAGGAGGAAACGAAAAATGCAATAATTTAAATCGGAACATTACCTTTTTCATTTCACATGTAGAACGGCAACAAGCGTTAATTCCTTTTTCGTTCCTTTTCCGTTCACTTTAGGACTCAACTTAGAATCCCACTAAAGATGATCCACACCACACTAGGAGGCAAATCTAGATCTACTGCTAGGTAGAAGCCAGATCAAGAAAGAAACGAAAAATGTATTACACTATTGATTAGTGTATACGTATTTCTCATGTTCTCATCTTGGATCCAATTCAAAGAGAACTCAAAAAATGGAGAAAGAATGGAAGAATTTTCGTGGCTTAGTGAGAGGAGAGTACAAGTTAGGGAGTTGAAAAGTGTATACATGTCTTGTGTGTAGTGTAATCAAATTACATACAAAACTAGTTATTTCCAAAATAACTTCCACACACTATGCACAACATGTGCACCACTACTCATCATGGCAAGCCACATCATTGCTTACATGGATGATTTCAACTTCTCTTCAACCTGCATCATGTTAGAATAGGTGACCAGAAAGCCAATAGGTTTGGCGATTTGTAACCTATTTGACAACTTGATGTAAATGTAATATTATTATGTGATGAATAAAATGAGTGTTCGTCACTATTGGTGTTTACTTTGTTGCGTTCATTTCACATATATTAAAACGGTGTTTTACTTATATCTCAACAAAGCCCACAGACCACGATTAACAACTCATGCAGTTGGGCTACGCATTGGATGGTGGTCATGAAACCAACTGATTAAGAGTTGGGTCTGAAATGTTCCAAGTCGAGGACCTCGAGACAGGGCATCGAGAGTCCTATTGAGACTTGCATCAAAAGTCGTGTTCATTGGATGAGTGTCGTGTTTCATCGGCGATAGGCGTGGGACGCCTACACGATCTTGATGGGTTGGTCGACTGGGGTCGAGTCGACTGAACTGACTCGCGGGGATCATCATATGGAAGCCTTGGAGGCTTGATCGGTATGATTGGATTTTCCCGGTTCCGATAGTACGGGAGTAGTCCTCAAACTTGAGGAACCATGGCAGTCACGTGCACAGGACGGCTGTATCTTGGATCTGGTGAGAGGTGATCATTTTGTAAGATGATCATTATAAGCCTTGTCTAGTGCAGTCGGAATGTGTAGTGAGGACAGTGGATTCCAAGAAGAGGATTCATCCCCTGTCAGTATGTGACAAAGGTATCTCCTATGCACTCAGACACACGTACATGCTGTTTAAAGTTGTGGCCACAGTGGTTGGTCGAACAGGGAATGGTTTCCTGTGTCGACGCAATGAAGCATACGTAGTCTCGAGTATTAAGCATAGATGCCTAGTCAAGGATGGGAACCGACGCCCAATTTCATACCCTAGACTAAGTCCGGGAGACGGTAGACGGAAGGACCGTACCCGTGCGGAATCGACGCCTAAATGTTCACGCCAATTCACCTAGTCTCTAGTGCCATGAACCATTGCTAGACGGCCACTCATGGTAACGGGCCCTTGTGGGACACAGGCCCAAGTCTAGCTGAGGGTGAACCTAAAGGGTCACATACAAATCACCGAGAAGGTTAAGAGATTGACTTGGAGTCAATCTCGAAGGATAAATAAGTAATTGGATTACTTAAGGGATAGACCATTGGATGGACGGGCCGATATTGTATCGGGCCCTTGCTTAATCGGTAAATTGGATTTATCGATTAATTATGAAAAGTCGAGATGTTGGATCTTTTGATTGGATTGAAAGACCAATGGGAATAATTTAAGTGGACATTAAATTGGATTTAATTTTGGGTTCGTTGTAATTGGATTACGATAAAACCCGGTCCGTTAAATTTTGACCCGATAGGAGAAATAATTCCTATTTTGGAATAGGAAGAAGTTGGACTTCTTCCCATAAAGAGCATGGCCGAAAATGCTCCCTTGGAGGAAGCTAAAATTAGCCTTGGAAAGAGACAAATCAACTCCAATCAACCCCTTTCATTTTCGTATGATTTGAACATACTTTAAAAGTTGGTAGGCTTGATTGAAAAATTAATGGTGATTGATTGGGATGTATCTAGACATCCTTGGATGAACCTAGACACATTCCAATAATCACATTAATTATGTATATATAGGAGTATATACAATACCTTGTCATATAGAATCATTATTCATCTTTTTCAAGGAAAAAAGATGACAAAATTCGGCCCTCTCTCCTCTCTCACTCTCGGCCATCTCTCTCCCTTCCCACTTGTGTTCTTCACTTGGTTTTGAATCAAAAGGAAGAACAAAGTAGGTTTAAGAGAATACTAATTCATAGTATTTTTCTGTTGAACCGATTCCTTCCTAAACCCATTTTCTTCTAGCAAAGAAGACGTGCGTTCTTCCGATGTGGTGTGGATCACCTTTGGAGAATCCATACGTTTGGATTTCGTGAGCATTCAGAGAAGGAACAACGCAAGTAGCCGACCATACGTAAAATCATCAAAGGTACACCCCTTGGGACACGTTTATTTAAATTTGATTTAAATTTACGCACAATTATCGCTTTCTCGCTTCCGCTCGCGCTCCCGGGCGGATCCGCTTGTCCTTCACATCAAACCTTTGAGCTTGAATTTCAAGTCATGGACCAATTTTGACCGATCTTGATTTAATCAAATTTAATCAACTCCAATTATGGGTTCCATATTAATCCAATCAATATTAAACCTTATTCACATCCAAAAATTTATCTAATCCAATTAAATAAACATAAGCTCAAGCACCAATTAATTGATCCAATCAATTAATTAAACCAAATCCAATAAATTAATTCAATTAATTTAAAGGTGTTAAGCCCAAAATTAATTAATCCAATTAATTAATTCTTGGGCCATCCATCCAATGAATTTTCCAATAAATAATCCAATCATTTATATTCTCCTTGAATTAATTTAATCCAATTAAATTAATTCGCTTCTTCCATAATTAATTCCACTACTTCCATAGTGATTTATGTGTGACTCTTTAGGTTCACCCTCAACCAGACTTGGGCTTGTTTCAACACAATTGATTAATTAAATCTAATTTAATTAATTATTTTTATTTAACCATTAATCAGAAACGCCCATCACCATGGGTTGCCGTCTAGCAACGCTCCATAGCACTAGAGACTAGGTGAATATTGGCGTGAACATTTAGGCTCTGAATTCCATATAGGTACAATCCTTCCGTCGATCATCTCCCGGCCCTAGTCTAGGGCATGGAATTGAGCGTCGGTTCCCATCCTGGACTAGGCAACTATGCTTCAAACTCGAGACACGTTTACTCTATTGATCGACCTAGGGAACCATTCCCTACTCAACCAATCGCTACGACCGTAGACTTAAAGAGTCTAAACCATCTCAGAGCGCATAGGAGACATAGTTGTCAAATACTGACAGGGGACAGATTCTCTCTTGGAATCCACCGTCCTCACTATATACTCCGACTGCATTGGACAAGGCTTATAATGACTATATCAAAGATACGGCCACCTCTCGCCAGATCCAAGATACATCCTTTATATGTGTGCGACTGCCATGATTCCTCAAGTCTGAGGACTACTCTCGTACTATCGGGACCGGGAATTTCAGTCATACCGACCAAGCCTCCAAGGCTTCCATATGACGATTCCCACGAGTTAGTTCAGTCAGTCGACTACCTTGCCAACTAACCCACTAAAATTGCATAGACGACCTACGTCTAGCATCGATGAAACTCGAGACTCACCCAGTAAATGCAATACTTAGTGCAAGTCTCTATAGGACACTCGAGGTCCTCGACTTGGAACGTTTCAGACCGACCCTCAAGGAGTTGGTTTCATAGCCACCAACCTATGCGCAGCTCAACTCAACTCAATGGGTTTAACCAATCAATCTGTGAGCATTTGTTGTGACATTGAAACGCCATTCAATGTGAGTAGTAAGCACAACAAAGACATTTTTCCACTGATGAATACTTAGTTTATCCATCAATATAATTTCGCTTTGATAAGGATCAACAAATAGTTCCCAGAACAGCCAATCTAATTGACTTTCTTGTCACCTATTCTAACAAGGGGAACGCCCCAAGAAAATGCAAAACCCTGTCAGTGATCTTCTTGAGTCTAAACATGCAGCCCAATCTGCATCAGAGAAGGCTCTTATATGAAGATTATTCTCAAAGGAGAAGAACAAACCTGTTGAAGGGCATCCCTTCAAATACTTCACCAAATGAATAGCTGCATCCCAATTTTGCTTGCAGGGATTCTGTAAGTATTGGCGTAGCTGCCGTGTTACATAAGAAACATTAGGCCTCGTGAAAGCTAAGTGTAAGAGCCTCTCAACTAGTCTTCTGTATCTTGAAGGATTAGGCAAAGGCTCTCCAGAATCTGCAATGAGTTTAATTCCTGCTTGAAAGGGTGTCCTAACTGTCTTTGCTTGTGACAACCTTGCATCTTTGATTATGTCAAAAATGTATTTTCTTTGAGTTGCTACAAGTCCTGCAGGAGACCTAGCTACTTCTATACCAAGAAAATACTTTGCTAGTCCTAAATCCTTTATGGTAAAAAGCTCATGCAAATAGGTCTTAACCTCCTTGATTTGTACCTCTGTAGGAGCTGTAATAAGTATGTCATCAACATATACCAATAAAGCAACTAAGCTCAAACTTGTTCTCTTGATAAACAAACAATGATCATGCTTTGATTGTACAAACAAACTCTGCAACCCGTTTTGTAAAAACTTGGTTCCATTGTCTAGATGCCTACTTTAGACCATATATGGACTTTTCCAGTTTACAAACTTTTCCTGATAGAACCTTATAGCCCTCTGGAGGTTCCATGTATATGTCCTCTTCAAGAGTCCCATGCAGGAAAGCATTGTTTACATCAACCTGGTGTAAAGGCCAGCCATTTAAAGCTGCTATTGCAAGTAAAACTCCAACTCTAAAAACATTGGCCATTGATGCAAAATGATCAGTTTAATCCACCCCTTTTATCTAGCTATACCCTTTAGCCACAAATCTGACTTTACACCTTTCAATGGAACCATCTGCCTTGAGTTTAACTTTGTAAATCCACCTACAATCAATGGCTCTTTTGTCTACAGGTAATGTTGTAAGTTTCCAAGTTCCATTTCTTTCAAGTGCTTGTATTTCAGCTTTCATGGCAACCCTCCATTCCTCCTTCTCAGCTTCTGCAAAATTTTTGGATTCTTGCAAATAGATACATAATCTACAACTGCTATGCTCATGTCAGAGGGAAAATATGTCTATAGCACTCTTATCTGCAGAAAATGAAGAAGAGAATTCTTGAATCCAGCCAAGCCTCTTAGTTTGTCTGGTGGACGTTCTAAGTTGCATTGGGGCCTCCTCGTTTGGAGGAGAAGTCCCTATGTCCTAGGATAAAACATATGAATGGTCAGCATTAAAGATTGGCAAGCGCAAACAAGGTCCTGCAGATTTAGCATCCTTATAGGGAAAAACTTCCTCATGAAATGTCACATCTCTTGATACAAGAATAGTATTATAATACAAGTCAAACAACCTGTACCCCTTTTGGCCATGTTCATACCCTAAAAATATGCACTTATGAGCACATTGATCTAACTTACCCTTGTGAGGAGAAACTTTAGCAACAACACATAAACAACCAAAAACCTTAAAGTGATCATATGTAGCCTATCTCTTATGAAAGATCTAATAGGTATCTTCCATTGTAAAATGGGTAAAGGTAGCCTATTGATTATATAAGTGGTTATTAAGAGTGCCTCAGCCCAAAATTTCTTAGGTAGGTTAGCTTGAAATAATAAGGCTCTAGCCACTTGGAGAAGGTGCTTCCTCTGCTCAACACTTTTGTTTTGGAGTATAGACAACACCTTGGGCCTGGAAAGAAATTTGACATCCTTGACTGGTGAACGCAACGCCATTATCAGATCCAACCTATCTAATTTTGACACAAAATTATGCGTAAACTAAAGAATCTTTTTATTTTTTGCAGCGTTTGTGATTTATGTAGCATTAAGAATGTCCAAGTGGCTCTATTATAGTCATCCACTATAGTAAGCATGTAATGAGTATTAATTAAAGAAAACTCCTTATAGGACCCCCATATGTCTATGTAATAAGGTCGAATGCAACATTAGAATAGGAATTACTCAAACAAAAGGGCATTCTATGTTGTTTAGCTAATGGACAACTTTCAAACTAGCATACCAAGTAGTGCCAGGCCTAAAAAGGATTTTTACTCTCTCAATGAGAGATCTTTTCCCTCTTTTCGACAAGAGGCCCCTTCCCATTTATAAGGGTTGACTTTCCCTCCAATCTTTTCTCTTCTTTCCTTTTCCTTTGTTTCTTTCCTTTCTCCTCGCTTTCTTCCCTGTTTCTCTTTGTTGGTCAGATCCGGCGCTGGAAGAGTCACCAGCGTCTTCATCTGCATTGTTGCTATCATGGATTCGCTGTGTGGCCTCGATCATCTTGGTCTTGGTTTGTAGTGGTTTTATTTTTCTCTAAATCCGGGTGCTTTCCCCCCACTTCCCCCTCTTTCACCCTTTGTGTGCCTTGTTTTCTTTGTGTGGCTATGTAGGTACTTCACCATATTTGTCTCCATCACTCCACTGTTAGCTGTTAGTCCCACGGGAATTATGGACTCTGAAATTAATCGTTTGAGCCTATCGACCGGAATAGGGTACTTGCGAATTGTCCGTAGGCATACAATAAAAATCTTCTAGTCCTGGCCCCTCTGGAAGCTTCGGAGAATCCTAGTCTGGTGGATCTAAATTGGTGCGACTTTCATATCCATATTCATGGCTTACCTATCAGAAAAAATGACTAATGAGGTACCGGAGGCCGTCGGTAATAAGCTCGGTCGTTTTCAAGATGTGGATCAGGATAAGGGTGGGGCTATATGGGGCTCCTCTGTCAGAATTCGGGCATCTATTGATATCACGAAACCTTTGAAGAGAGCGCTGAAAATTCGGACGATTCTTGGGGATGAACAGCTAGTTACCTTCACCTATGAGCGCCTCCTGAACTTCTGTTGTTTTTGTGGATGTCTGGACCATATCTCTTGATCATGTGAGATCCAGTTTAGAGAGGATTTCATCGATCCCGGCGTCAATACCCCCTTCGGTGCATGGCTACGAGCACCTTCTCCCTCATTCTCTCGAGGGCGGACCACTAACTCAGGATGGAGAGGCTTCTCCTCCCAGCAGCGCCGTCCTAGGTTTCATACTCAATCCGAGCCCAACCCATCACAGTCAGGGATCCCCAGACCGAGAGGTCCATCCATCTTTGGTTCCTTTTCCCACTCCTCTAGCCCCCATGCAACAGAACATATAAGCCATCCCCCTATCCACGATCCACACCCACACACCCCTCACCACCCGGATACCACCAACCACAATGACCTTCTCTCTCTTACTGTTAAGATCTCTACCAACACTCACTTTGTCAGTGATCCAATCCTTCCCTTCCAACCATGTACTACATCTCCAAAACCCATCTCATCCCCTCACAAACATATTCATATTCCACACCATGTACTACATCTCCAGAACCCATCTCATCCCGTTACCAACATATCCCATCTTCCATACTTTCCACTACTCACAATATTACCGCCCAGAACATTGAAAGTGAACCTACTCCTACCTTACAAAACCGTCTCCCGTAAGTACCCATCCACCCGTAAAAAAACCCCTCCGAAAAAATGCAATACTACTAAACCCATCCTACCTCAAAAGCGACGACTCCTTGATGAAGATTCTTCAGATAGTGAGACTCCCACTCAAGGCTTGAGCAAAGTTGGCAAGACATCATCCCCTTTGAAGGATATCACTAACGTAACGACGGTGACTGTGGAGCAGTCCCGCCGAGCATTATGAGTCTTCTTGCATGGAACTGCCAAGGGTTGGGGAGCCCTTGGAAAGTTAAGAGCCTGGATGCTATGATCTGGGAACATCGCCCGACCTTAGTTTTTGTAGCTGAAACTAAGTGCTCCTCTCGCCACATTGATACTTTGAAACGATGATTCGATTTGAATGGTATTTCTGTGGACTCGGTTAGAAAGAGTGGTGGCTTGGCTCTGTTGTGGGATAAAAATGTTGAGTTTCAACTACAGCACTTCTCACGTAATCACATATATGTGTCAGTTAAACTTGCGGAAGATCAGATTTGGTGGAAATTTTTGGGAGTGTACGATGAACTAGATGCAAATAAACGACTTTCGTTCTGGCAGTTGCTGAGGGATCTTCACGGGCAGTCTCGACGCCCATGGCTTTGTGCCAGGGATTTCAATGAGATCTTGGATCAGTCGAAAAAAGAAGGGGGTCTACCGCGTCCGCTCTGGCATATTCGAAATTTCCGAGAGACCTTGACTGACTGCAGCCTCTCGGACCTTGGATTTTTTAGTTCGCCATTCACATGGAGTAACAGACAACAATCACCCCATACAATTAAGGAGCGACTGGACAGAGAATGCGCGTGTGACCACTGGACTGATATGTTTCCGAATGCGGTTGTTTCTCATCTTCCGGTGAGTGGCTCGGACAACGTTCCAGTCCTTGTTAAACTTCACCAGCCTCCTGCTTTCAAAGGTAGAAAATCTCAGCCAACACGCTTCGAAGCAGCTTCGATACAGTCAAACGAATGCAAGGACGTTGTGTGGAAAGGATGGCAGAATTCTACAAAGGCTGAGAACAATGACTTGAGCACAAAAATTAAAAATCAGTAAACTGAAATTGAAGCTTTGGAGCCATTCTGAGTTCTCTCAGGATAAGGAGGAGAAAGCAAGATTGGAGAAAAGACTACAGGCCATCTACTCGACTACATTAACTACCGAATTAGTTCAGGAGGCAGCAGATATTAGGAAGAAATTGGAGAAGCAGGCAGCTCATGATGAAACCTTTTGGAAACAAAGGGGGAAGGCGCTTTGACTGAAGGAGGGGGACAGAAATACAATTTTTTTTCACAGGAGGGCCAGCCATCATTTTCGAACGAATCTGATAACAAAACTGAAAAACCCGATAGGAGCTTGGGTGTATGAGGAGGAAGACATTCAACAGTGCATAGTTGATTATTTTCAGACAGTTTTTTCCTCATGCAACCCGAATGCAGATGATATTGCCCGGGGGACTTCATGCTTACGACGAGTGGTTGATCCTAATATGGCGGAGAGCCTGCTCCTGCCGTACATGAAGGAAGAAGTCACCCCAGCCTTGTTCCAAGTGGCTCCTTTGAAGTCACCCGGACCAGACGAAATGCCACCGGTATTTTGTCAAAATTTCTGGCACATTGTGAATCTTGGTGTTATTAATTGTGTCTTACACATTCTTAATAACCATCTTATGCCCCCTAGCCTAAATGAAACCATCATTGTGCTCATTCCAAAGTGTAGAAACCCCACCTCTCTTGCCCAATTTCGCTCAATAAGCCTATGTAACGTCGTGTACAAAATTACATCCAAATCAGTTGCAAAATAGGCTCAAACTTCTCCTTGACCAAATCATCTCGCCATCCCAATCTGCCTTTGTTCCTGGATGCCTCATTACAGATAACATCCTCCTTGCTTTTGAGCTTAACCACTACTTAAACTCTAAGACCACAGGTAAACAAGGCCACATGGTGTTGAAGCTTGATGTTAGCAAGGCATATGATAAGGTCGAGTGGGCTTTTCTGGAGCAGGTAATGACTAAACTTTGTTTCCCTCATCGTTTCATTCATCCTGTTATGCTTTTCGTATCATCTATTACATATTCCTTTATGCATGGGGGTCAACAATTCGATCATGTTTCTCCTCAACGGGGTCTTCGTCAAGGGGACCCTATCTCACCATACTTGTTCCTATTATGCATAGAAACTTTTAGTTCCTTGTTGAGACAGGCGGAGTCCGATGGTCGAATCAAAGGAGTATCCATCTGCCATGGTGCACCCCACATTTCACATCTTCTTTTCGCCGATGACACGGTCATTTTCTCTCAAGCTACCCGTGAAGAGGCCTTAAGCATCCAGCAAGTTCTGGATATTTATCGAATGACGTCAGGCCAAGAGATAAATTTCCAAAAATCCTCCGTGGCTTTTAGCAAGAACTGCCGCGAACACATCCGAGATGAGGTTGCGAGTGTGCTGGGCATTAGAACTGAAAACAAAAATGGAATTATACCTGGGGTTACCTTCACGAGCTGCTCAGTCCAAGAAAGAACTTTTCTCCTTCGTACGGGACAAAATCTGGCAGCGCATCAATGGTTGGAATGAAAAGACTCTTTCACAGGCGGAGAAGGAAGTCCTCATAAAGTCCGTCATCCAAGCCATCCCTACGTACGCTATAGGTGCTTCAAACTACCGGTTACTCTTCTGAAGGAAATCAATGGATTAATATCGAAATTTTTGTGGCAAAACCGTGGAAAGCACAAGATTCATTGGCTCTCATGGTCACGGCTCTGCGACACTAAGCTCCAAGGAGGGCTCGGCTTTAGACAACTTCAGCTCTTTAATGATGCAATGCTATCTAAGCAACTTTGGAGGATCCATTGCTTCCCAGATCGCCTCTTATCCAAGGTCCTCAAAGCCTGCTATTTCCCGAATTGTTCTATTTTTGAAGCCACTGCTGGAAGACGCCCCTCATACACTTGGCGTAGTCTTATGGCTGCACACGGACTCTTCCGTGCGGGCTATCATTGGCATGTCGGCACAGGGACATTGATCCGCATCTGGAAAGATCCTTGGCTCCCCGGGGCAACCTCCTTCCGTTCGATCACTGTTGCTCCTGTTTCAGATTTGGATATGAGGGTCTCGGACCTGATCCATCCCGTGACGCATGACTGGAACGCTACTGTGATCCATAGAGTTTTTTGGCCTGTTGATAGTGAAGTTATTCTTGACGTTTTGTTGAGTCGACTTGGTACCAAAGACCAGATTGTGTGGCACTATGCAAAGGATGGGAAGTTTAGCGATCGAAGCGCCTATCACTTGGCGTGCCTCATGGTGAAAAACTCAAGTTCCAGCCCCTTCCCCAAAGAGGAAATAGCCTGGTGGGGTCGGCTTTGGCAGGCCAAAATTCCAAGTAAAATTAAGGTCTTCGTGTGGAAAGTTTGCACAAACGGATTACCTACTGCAACTAATCTGAACAAGCAGCTTCATACCACGGAGTTCTACTGCCCGTTTTGCTTTGAAAATGAGGAAGACTCCATGCACACTTTTCTCCTTTGCTCGTTCGCCAGGCAGGTGTAGGGTGTTTCGAATTTCCGCTGGAGCGTTCTTTGTCGACATTCTGCTGGGGTCTTTGAGTGGATTCGAGGAATGAGCTCTTCTCTTTCTCACCATGACCTCGCCCTCTTCCTCGGAATCCTTTGGTGCATTTGGTGGTGTAGAAATTGTAAAGCTCATGCAACAACGTTTCCTGCTCCCAGACCAGGTTCTTAGCTTTGTGACGAACTATCTGGAGACCTTCCAAAGCTAGAATGTCGCTGCTTCTTAGGCGCACCGACCCAGAATTCCCCAACGTTGGCTCTGCCCGCCCACAGGTGTGATTAAGATTAATTGTGATGGGGCTGTGTTCGATCAAGGAAGGGCGATAGGTGCTGGAGTTGTGGCTAGAAATGAGTATGGTGTTTGCGTAGCGTGGCTCTCCAAACGGATTGCTAGAAGGGCAGATGGTGAACTCGCTGGAGCTGTTGCTGTCCTGACCGGGCTTGAGCTCGCCTCTCGTTTGCAATGGAGATCTATTATCGTCGAAAGTGACTGCACGAACGTGATTCCAAATTACACTCGCCAGCACATGACCTCTCCTACATTGGTCCCTTAATCTCGGACAACTAAGGCCTTTCTTGACACTTTTACTTCTGTTTCTTTTGTTTAATTCTGTATTTTTGTAATTCGGTAGCCCATGCTTTAGCCAAATCTGCTTCAGACTCGTCGAGAGACTCCGCTAATCTTCCAGCAGATATGGCTAAACTTGTTTTGACTAACTCTACAACCTCTTAATGATATTTCATCATTTCCCTTTCAAAAAAAAAAAAAAAAGGCTAATGGACAACTTTCAAAAAGGCTCAAGTAACAATTTTTATTTCTCAAGATGGATAAATGTTTCAGTTCATCAGGGGACACATGTTCCAACCTTCTATGCCAGACATCAAACTTATTTTCTATAGAAGACATACAAGTAAAGTCAACCCTATCTTTATGAAGTTCCTTTAGTGCAACCTTAGTGAAAGAGTCCTTATCTAGCAGGTAAAGCTTTCCTACCTGCTTACCTATGGCTATTATCCTCTTAGTTAAAGGGTCCTGTAAAACACAATGTTGTCGAGTAAAATTAACACTAAGGTAAGCATCAATACACAATTTATTAACAAACAATAGATTGTAGTTAAAAGAAGGAATGTGCAAGACTTTTAAGTTCTAATATCTCTTGAAAGTTGTATACCTCCTTCTTGCACCACTACCTTCCCATCAGGCAATTTAACATATGCAGGAATTTTAAGAGTTATCAAACTCGAGAACAATGAAATATCAACAAACATATGAACTGGGGCCCCACTATATACTATCTAGCAATTTTTAGGCAAATTAGAAGTGGGAGCCAAGTTAAGAATTGTACCTCTGAAATCCTCGTATTCTACGAAGTTAGTGTTGTTCTCTTCTGTATTCCTTTGTTCCTGCATCAATCTCATAAGCTCAGCCCTGATGATCTCATCAGATTTGCACTATCTTGAGCCTTGTTAGCTGCCCGTTGGGAGTTCTCTTCCCAGCTTCATAGGTGGAATGTAAGAGCCCTTCTTGGAGTATCACCACCCCTTCTTCTCTGACGCAACATGGTCTATACCATTCTGGATAACCATTTAATCTAAAACAAGTTTCTTTGGTGTGCCCATTCCTATTGCAATTGTCACAGAACTGTGATTTCTTGTCCTGATTTCCCTTCTTCTTGGGGCGGGTCTAAAGCCCACTTGTCTCCCTGTAGTGAAGCTTCTTTGCATTCATGGCCCCATCTTGGAAACTATTAGTTGTCCGTAAGTACACTTCTCACTGATTTTCTACCTTGAAAAACATTGAATAAGCTTTACCCACAGTATGTAAGGGATCCATCTAGAGTACTCGATTCTTGACATGATCATAACCCTCAATAAGGCCCATCAAGAACGACATCAACTGGTTGAAGGCGTTCAGATCTCCTAGTGGCTTGATAGATTCACAAGAACAAGGAGGCAAAGTGGTCAGACACCCCAGTTCATCCCATAGCTTCTTTAGTTTGGAAAAATACGCAGTGACCCCAAATATCCTTGGACACCGGACACAATTTATCTTTGTAGTTGATAGAGTAATGACCCATTACTCTCTCCATATCTGGATTCAAGATCCAACCAAAGATCCTGAGCTGAAGTTGTATAAAGAAACCCTTCAACTATCTCCTTTGCAATTGATAACAATATTCAGTAGACACCCACGAAATCAATTTTGATCCATTGTTCAGAAGCCTCATTTTCTGTGGGCTTCCACAGGAGCCATCGATGAACCCAAGCTTGGATTTGGCCTTAAGCCCCAATCTGATAGAACGGCTCCAAAAAAGAAAATTGGAGCCATTAAGTGGGATAGAGACGGGACTTATTCTTAGGTGGTCACCATTGTGCAGCAACAAAATCTTTGGAAACCCTTCAAGCTTTGTTTCCCCATCCGTGCCTTTTGTATCTCCGGCAACATTCTTTTCGGCCATGGCAAAACAGTCAAGCAAAGTAGAATCAAAGGGAAAAGGAAAAAAATGAAACTAAAACTTCAGTAGTCAATCTACTATCAAGAAAAGAAAATTAAGACAAAAGACCATCAATTGATGACTCTGATACAATGCTGAAAACAAAACAAACACACAACGAAGCCATTTGAGAAGCAGTTTTCTGTAATTGCTTGAAGGATAAGAGATAATCTTCTGGTTACAGTCTGCCCCCTTTATAGAGGTGAGAACCAACTAATTCAACTATATTAACTGCTCTTGACCACTTAAACTAACTTAACCTAGCCTAAGTACCATACTAAAACTGTCAATTAAATACAATAGCTAAAGTGTCAGATAACTCATAAAAACGTGCTATAGGGAAATGCGACTTTCTTGAGCTTAGCCAAATCACTCTTTACTCAAGTAACTCCTGGAGTTTTTGCTTCATGCCTCACTGAAGGCTGTTGGACACGTATTTTATCAGTGGTGGTGTACGCAGTGATTAGGGCGGCCTTTCAGGGGACGAGTCCAGCCATGGAAGCAAACGACCGGAGTGGGGCAAGTTGTGGTGGCGCGTCTGGGGGTAAAGCGGCGAGGAGGCACTATGGTCGACAAAGACAATGTGTTGTGTTGATTTGTTTTTATTTTTTTTTTCTAATTCTCTCTCTCTCTCTCTCTCTCTCTCTCTCTCTCTCTCTCTCTCTCTCTCTCTCTCTCTCTCTCTCTCTCTCTCTCTCTCTCTCTCTCTCTCTCTCTCTGATGTTGCACAACTAAACTAAAACTAAGCTAAAGATTACTATATATTCTAAAGCTGTAAATTCACTAAAGTGAATTTTATTCAGTTTTATGATAATAAAATAATGAGTTTAGCTCATGTATGTATAGGCTTACAATGAAAAAATTCTAATAAACTTAACCTAGAAAACAACATTCTACTTAATATGAACTTTGTAAATAAGAAATGAATGGCGAGCCAATCCAGGTGATGCTACATACTTGCGTAGTTAGATAATTCTATTTAGAACTTCTGGTCATACCCACAATCACTGGATCACACAGCTCAGAACCCAGAAGTCTTGCATGCTCCCAGTTTAGTGAACCTTGATGCTTAACAGCCACCCAGCTTACCATGTATTTTGTCCATCGTGCCTCACAACCCAGACCTTACCCAATCATCCCATCCCATAAATTGCCATTCCTAACACCCAACTAACGAGTGAATGCCAGCCTATACTCCACATCCACACCCACTTTAAAGATAAACAACTAATGCCCTTTCCCACCTTGCAACTCATATGCTAAGCTCTCGACCCCATGCACACGTCTCGTCTAATGTCCCAACCCTTGCGGTGAATACCCTCCTCATCCCTTATCTCAATACTCGTATTCCTCTCCACACAGATCCAAATATCACCCTCCACATCCACCAATCGGCGCCACCGCGCCAGTGCTTAAACCATTCCAGAAACCTCCACAACCATATCAGTGGCCTTGAAACAAAATTCGGCAACCTAGATATTGTTTATTAGGAACACAATGAAGAAATTTGTGCTTCATGAGGATGCTATCTCAACGGTGGCCACTGCAGAGCAGTCCTGCCAGGAACAATGATTCTTGTATATTGGAACTATTTGGACAGTTTGAAGACTTGGAGTCCTTATTTGAGAACACAAACCCTCAATGTTCTTCCTTAGTGAGACCAAATGCAAAGCAAACTACAGTAAAGGAATTAAACACAATTTTGATTTGCATGGCATCGCAGTAGACTCGAGACGCAAGAGTACTGGAGGAAGGGAGCTTCTATGGGATAAGAATATATCATCAAGTTGCATCACTTTCTCTCAGACATATTGATGTGTCGAAAGTTGTCAGCAGATGCACTGAGAGAAAATTACAATTTTGATCTCAAAGTATACGGTGGTTTGCAATATTAGTCTCATACTTTTTTGAATAATCAATATTAGTCCCAAATTTTTGGAAAATATTGCAAAGTTAGTCCCACGGTGAAAAAATTGCAACTTTTGGGATTAACTTTGCAACATTTGGGACAAACTTTGCGACTAATTTTGTAATATTTTGCTAAAATGTGGGACTTATTTTGCTAAAATGTAGGACTAATTTTGCAATGCTTTTATAAAGTGTGGGACTAATATTACTTAGTTGGGACTAACTTTGCAATGTTTTCCTAAAGTATGGGACTAATGTTGGGATCAAAATTACAATTTTCTCGATTCACTGATGTTAGAGGTGATAAAAAAAAATTAAAACCGTTCAAATTGTCTAAATCAAATCGAGTCAAATCATTTATTATGATTTATTGAATAAATCGTAATTTTAAATTTGGAGTAAAATCACACCCCATTTATTTGTTTGATTTTGGTTAACTACTAAAAAAACTGCAAAAAGCTGAACCTCTAAATATATATTATTTAATTTTTAAAATTACATATAAATATAAAATAATTTGATAAAATTTATTTGTTTTTATAGAATACTTCAATATTCAATTTATAGAAGCTCAGAGTACATAAGTTTCAAATTTGCACATTGCAAAGGCTATTTTTTTAATGGTTAGATTTGGGCTCTCAAAGTTAAACAAAGCCCATGATTTTCTATTTCTCAAAGCAAAAATAGAAAAAAAAAATAAAAATAAAAAGGGAATTTGGAGATGAAAATCCTTTCTATTGGAGAACATATCTTTTAAAATCTCATATTCAAACTTATGAAAAACACGTCATTCTTTATTTCTTCTTTTCCAATCCTTAGTTCCGGTTCTTCAAGTAATTTTTTTCCTTTAATTTCTTTCTCTTTCTTTGTTCCTTCTTCTTCTTCCACTTTTTTATAGTGTAAAAAATGTAGTTAAAGATTAAAAGAAAATTGTAGATTAAATTGAAAGGAATTTTCATTAGGTTTGAATATATATGAATGATTAATTTTATTTTTTTTGTAATTTTTTATTATTTTAATTTTGTTAACATTAAGTTTTCTATCTCTCTTGCAAATTTATTTTTGTACATGGGATATTTGTTAGTTGGAAATTAACCTTCAAGATTGTTTTAAAGACTTTTTTTTTTCGAGAAAAATGACCCCAATGGTAGTTATATAAATGGCAAGAGTTCACATATGTGCAAGACACAAAATGACATACGTGTGGGAAATGCAAAGAAAGCCTAGCCAAGGAAAAGAAAAACGCAAAAAAACTGACAACGGTAACACTAGGGAGGAAGGTGTCGTTGGACCATGGCAAGCAGCTCCGGGGCGTCCCTAGCGCAGCCCTAGTAAAGACACCGATTCCGATGGTTCCAAAGGGCCCAGCAGATGGTAAGGAACCGGACAAAAGCCCTACGATCCAATGCATGATGTGCCCGACGCATCCAAGCTTCCGTGTCGGCCGGTGTTCCGAAAATCGCAGCACCAGGGAGCAATGACAGAGCCCATACCAGCCTCGCGAACGGGCAAAGAACCATAATATGTGAAATACCATCCTCAGCCTCCCCACACCAAACACATATCCTGTTGACCACGACGCCGCATTTTCGGAGGTTTGCCTGGGTCGGTAGTGCATCATGGCAGCAGTGCCAAGCAAACAGAATCACTTTCGAGAGAGCCAGGGCGCGCCAAAGGAAGCCCCACGACTGGGTACCAGCGTTCGAGCTTGTCTCCCTCGAGATGCCGAGACGCAAGGCAAGGCGATAGGCCATTTTAACTGAGAAGCAAAGGTGTGAATCGAAATGCCATCCCCATGTGTCGTCCGCGTTCGCCCACAGCCGCGTGAGCAGGATCCACTCGGCATCAATTGGCAAGAACTCGGCCTGGATCCGTGCAGTGTCCCATAATCCGTTCGCACCAAGTAGGTCCGCCACCATAGAATCCGTTGGCAATGTGTGTGCCAGGAGAGCTGGGCGCAAGGTGGTGGGCCGAGGGATCCATGGGTCGAGGAAGGTCCAGGTTACTCGCCAATACCAATAAGCCGCCGATCCCTGGCTCGAAGAAGCAGGCATTCGCAGCTGATTGACCGCCACAGGAAGGGCTGATGCGGCCGGCGGAAAGGTCGAGAACCGATGTACCTGGGAAGTACTTAGGCTGCATCACTCGGTAAAGAAGGCTGCCCGGTTGACTGAGGAGGCGCCAAGCTTGCTTACAGAGAAGCGCCTCGTTAAAATCCTTGAGTCTTCGGATACCCAATCCGCCCTTGGTCTTGCTGCGACACACCTCCTTCCATGCCCTTCAATGGATCTTTCGGTCCCCCTTTTGGTGCCAGAAAAAGGTCGCCGTCATGCTCTCAATTTCCCAAAGAAGGGTGTTCGGTAGGCGGAAACAGCACATGGCATAAGTAGGGATCGCCTGAACAACTACCTTGATCATCACAACCCGTCCAGCTTGCAAAGCTTCTTAGCCGCCCATCCGTTGAAAGCTCCCCAGATCCAATCCTTCAGACCCTCAAAGACCGTCCTCTTTGATTTACCAACCATTGTCGGCAAGCCAAGGTACTTATCATGCTTGTCAACCACCGGGATTCCCAGAAGAGATACGAGCTCATCACGGAGTGCTGAAGGGGTATTTTTGCTGAACACGGCGGCCGACTTGTCCAAGTTGATTGCGAGCCCAAAGACGAACTCAAAGGTATGGAGCACGGCACGAACACAGAGCAGGGCCTCTCTCGTGGCTTGGCAAAATAGGAGAGTGTCATCGGCGAAGAGGAGATGGTGATACGCGGACCCTGACGACTGGCCCGCACCTCCTGGATCACGCCCCGGCTCTCCTCCGCTTGGATAAGACAACTAAAGACCTCTGCACAACAAAGGAACAAATAGAGGGAGAGGGGATCTCCTTGACGGAGGCCCCTTTCCGGCTTCAGAGCACCAAAACAATCACCATTAAGCAAAAAAGAATAAGAAACAGTCGACACACATTGCATAATAAGTGAGACAAATCTCGTGTGAAAGCCTAGTCTAAGGAGCACCCATTCAAGGAAAATCCACTCTACACGATCATAGGCCTTACTGATGTCGAGTTTGAGCGAGGCATGGCCGGTCAGACCCTGGTACTTATGTGCAAGAACATGATTGAGTTCGTGGGCCACAAGCACGTTATCCATGATACGCCGGCCGGGTATAAAGGCGGACTGATGGGGTGAGATTATGGCAATCTTATATGTGACATTACACAGACTGATAGGACGGAAGGCAGCGGTGGTCTTGTTGTATTTTTCCATTCCAGTAATATCCTCTTTAATTAGAGACCTATTACACTGGCGTATTATTTCACCTGGTCGAAATTTACCTCCCCTCTGATTAGAGGAGTTTCTGTCTGTTCCTCTTTGAGGAAGCATCCCTGTAAGATAAATGTTATTCATTATCCAACATAATATCCAGCAATTTTTTGGTGATGTAGCAAATTTGCTATCCAAAGATTTTTCGTGTGATAATCGGAAGATACATCTGCACTAGGGTATTGAATAAGGATGTCATAAATTACTTCATTAATCACATCAATTTTTTTTTTTTTTATTATTCTTTGGATTCTTTTGAGTCTTGATTTATATTCAATTGGCTCATCCCAAAATTGAAATTTTATAAACAGGCCATTTTAATCCATTCATAAAGTAACTTTCACCTTGTATTCTTTCTTCTATCCAAAAATCTGGTATTTTGGATGAAATACTTATTCCTATACAGAATTCACCTCCTACCCAATTATCTTCATCAAGGTTTCTATCCATTTAAATATTCTCTTGATAAGAAGTCAGGAAGACTATTAGTTTTTCCTTTAATGTGTTTAATTGTGAAATTGAATGGGGGCTAAATGAGCTTGTCATCTGTCAAACATCTACTTAGAAACATCATATTTAAAGTTCTTATTGAACATAAACTCAGCAGCAGAACAATCTGTCTGATAGTAAACTCTTGATTTAATAAGTCATCTTGGAATTTTAAAACACATTTAACGATAGCAAGGACTTCTTTATCCACAGTAGCATAATTTAACTGGGTTGCTCTCCATTTTCCAAAATGGAATCTGACTAGGTATTCCCGTTTATTTTCATTAATTTGTTTTAATATTCCTCCAAATCCTATTTCAGAAGCGTCTGTTTCTATTACTTTTTTCCAATTAGAATTTGCAAGTGTTAAGCATGATAGTGATTTAACCTTTTATTTTATCAACCTAACTGCTTTGGTATGTTCATCTGTCCATTCAAAAGGATTCCTTGTAAGCCTATCATATAATAAAGTTGTATCCTGGGCAAGATTTTACAATATGGAGTTATGTAATTTAAGCTTCCTAGGAATTTTTGCAATTGGATCTTATCTATAATTCTATCTGGGAACTTATCCGAAAATTCTATGCTCCTATTAATAGGAATATTTTTTCCTTTTTCAATATTATGTCCAAGATATCTTATTTTAGTTTGAAAGATACTCATTTTTGGTTTTCATATTACTAAACCATTTTGAATTATTAATGTTTTACACATTTAAAAAAATTTAAAGTGATCTTCTACATTATTAGAGAAGACAAGAATATCATCTATATAAACAATGATAAAATATGAACTGATTAAAAATATCATTCATGATATTTTGAAATTCTGAAGGTGCATTTTTAAGGCTAAAAGGCGTTAGTTTCCATTCGTAATGCCTAAATGGAACTGTGAAAGCAGTCTTATATTTATCTGATTCATTTATTTGAATCCGCCAATATCCTAATTTTAAATTAAATTTTGAGAAAATTATTGCCTTGTGTAATTTGTCTAAAAGATCCTTCTTATTGGGAATCGGATATCTTATCCATTTTATTTAATGGCTTGTGATTTATGACAAGTCTAGGTTTCCCTCTCTCTTGCTCTGCATGCTTATTAACATAAAAGGCAGTGCATGACCAAGGTGATTTAGAGGGTCTAATTAACTTTTTATCTATGAGTGATTGAATCTCATTTTTTCATAACTCTAAATATTCAAAATTCATTTGGCAAGGTCTTTCCTTAATGGGAATATTTTTCTCTGAGAATTCTCTTTCATATGGAAGACGTACAATATATTTTTTCCTATGCCACAATGCATTAGGATGTTCATTACATATCTCAAGTTCAAATTTATTCTGAACCATTTTAATTCTTTCCTGTAATTTAGGATTTTCAAGTAATTCATTTATTTGTAACAAATTAATTTCTTCTTTTATGAAGCATATTTGGTTTTTTTAGAAATTATCATGTCTCTTGTCTCTTTTATAACCCTATCAATTGGTTGAGCAATAAATTCAATTATTTTGTTGTTTCATCCTCAAAGGTTCCTATTATACCCTTTTCATTTATTGTCTTTATGAGGAAAATCTTCTTAAGGAAGAGTGTTCTTAGGATTACATCATCAGTTAAATGTTTTATTAATAGGAAACTTGTAGGAATACAATTTTTACTATTACATATATAAGCTTTTGGGATTTTAAAGCTTATATTCAGTTTCTGCCCAGCAAAGGATAAAGAATGGGTTGTTTTTTCAAAATATTTGGTTGGTATCAACCCTTCTTTGATACAATTAATATCTGCTCCACTATATATTAGAGCAGTAAATATTTTTCTAAAATTTTTATTTATCAATAAATTAATTTTTACGTTCCATTTTTTACTAGTAACTATTTCAATGGTAGATATGAAACTATCTTCAACTTTTTCCCTACCTAATTCGGTAAATCTATTATGCTTGTCTTCTTCTAAGTTTTCAATTCTAGTAGTAATAGACCGATTATGTCTTTTAATGATCCTTATTTCTTCCTTCAAATTTTCTACTTCTATCTTTGGATCTTCTAAGGTTGAGGGATTATTTTTTATCGTATGCTTTTCATTAAGTAACTTCTTAACCTCAGTAATTGTATAGGGCTCAAATGGCTTACTGGTTATTTTTTCATAAGCTTGGCATGACTCAGATTATGACCCTTTATCCTTATTATCAATTTTATTGAGAATAATATCTCTGATCTTAGGGTCCTTAATTTCCCTAAGTAATTCAACTATATGATTATCAGTGATAACGCTTATTTTACCTAATTCTTTAAATTTTGCCATCAATTCATAAAATTCTTGATTTGAATTTTCTTCAGTTGTCCCCTGCCTACATGAACAAAAGGGTTCCTCCTCTTCATCAGACTCGGAAGAGGTTGATGAATATTCAAAATTATTTTCCATAATTTTAAATTCATCCTGATAATCAGACATTTCTTCATATTGTTCTTCTGATTGTGAGGATTCTCTCTCTTCAAAAAATATCATGTTTATTATGTTTTCTCTTTCTTCATCTTCTAATTTGAGACTATTAGTTTTCTTTGTTAATCTCTTAGCTCTTTTATTATTGCATCTATTCGCAAGATGATCTGTTTCGCCACATATGTAGCATCTTCTAACTTTCTTTGTTACATAATACTTAGCTCTCCATTCATTCTTCCTAGCTAAGTGTTTTTCTTTATTTGTCTCTTCTAACTCTTATCTTCCTATATCTTTTTTCTTTGCCCTCAATACCCCTATATTTAGAGGTTTTTTATTTATAGAATGGCTTCATTTCTATGCCAAATTGAACACAAAATTGTCCTAATTGACTTTTTTCTGTTAGATTTTGTTTCTTAATTTGTCGATTTAATCTAATTTCATTACGTAAATTTAGTCCTTCTTGGATACAGGTTCCAATTAACTTTCCATAAGTATATTGGTTATAATTAATCTGTGTTTCTCCCGTCCTAAGAATATTTCTTACTCTTTCCGCAAATAAGTGGGAAGGCCATCTATGAATTTAGATTTTCAATAAGCATCATGTTAGAATAGGTGATAAGAAAGCCAATTGGTTTGGCATTTTGTAATCTATTTTACAACTCGATGCAATGTAATATTACGTAATGAATAAAATGGGAATTCGTTACCATTGGTATTGTCTTTGTTGTGCTCATTTCCATATGTTAAAATATCGTTTTACATATATCACAACAAAGCCCATAGACCACGTTAACAACTCATGCAGTTGGGTCACGCATTGGATGGTGGTTATGAAACCAACTAATAAAGGGTTGATCTGAAAAGTTTCAAGTCGAGGACCTCGAGACACGGCATTGAGAGTCCTATAGAGACTTGCACCAAGAGTCGTATTCATTGAATGAGTGTCGTATTTCATCGGCGACATGCGTGAGACGCCTATACGATCTTGGTAGGTTGGTCGACTGGGGTCGAGTTGACTGAGTTGACTCACAGGAATCATCATACGAAAGTCTTGGAGGCTTGGTCGGTATGATTGTATTTTTCTGGTTCCGATAGTACGGGAGTAACCCTCAGACTTGAGGAACCACGGCAGTCACGTGCACACGATAGGTGTATCTTGGATCTGGCAAGAGGTGATCATGTCGCAAACATGTTCATTATAAGCCTTGTCAAGTGTAGTCAGAATGTGTAGCAAGGACGGTGGGTTTCAAGAAGACGATTCGTCCCCTTTCAGTATGTGATAGAGGTATCTCCTATGCACTCGGAGACACGTTCATGCTGCTTTAAACCTATGGCCACAATGGTTGATCGAGCAGGAAATAGTTTCTTGCGTCAATGCGATGAGGCATGCGTAGTCTCGAGTATTAAGCATAGCCGCCTAGTCAAAGATGGGAACCGGCGCCCAATTCCATACCCCAGACTAAGGTCGGGAGATGGTAGACGGAAGGACCGTACCCGTATAAAATCGGTGCCTAAATGTTCACGCCAACATTCACCTAGTCTCTAGTGCCATGGACCGTTGCTAGACGGCCACCTATGGTGACAGGCTCCTGTTGAACACGAGCCCAAGTCTAGTTGAGGGTGAACCTAAAGGATCACACACAAATCACCGAGGAGGTGAAGGAATTGACTTGGGGTCAATTTCAGAGGATGATAAGTAATTGGATTACTTAAGGGATTGTCCATTGGATGGACATGCCGATATTGTATCGGACCCTCATTTTATCGGTAAATGAGATTTATCAATTAAGTCGAGAATCGACGCTTGGATCTTTTAATTGGATTAGAAGATTAATGGGAATTATTTAATTGGACCATGAATTAAATAGGATTTAATTCTTAGGCTTATTGTAATTGAATTACAATAAATCCAGTCCATTAAATCTTGGCCCAAGGGATGTGTTAATTCAATTTTTGGAATTAGAAGAAGTTGGGTTTCTTCTACAAATGGGATGGCAGAATTTTGCTTCTTTTGGAAGTACTAAAATCGGCCATGAAGGCCTTTGATGACTAGCTGACTTGTCTCTTTCCAAAAGAGACAAATCAATTCCAATCAAGCCTCTTTCACTTGGTATGATTAAATCATACCTTATGAAATGGTAGGCTTGATTGAAGATTAATGGGGATTGATTTGAATGTATCAAGACATCCTTGGATGAATCTAGACACATTCCAATAATCACAATAATAAAGTATATATATGTGTATATGTTATCATCAAAAACAAGAGATTTATTATTATTCATCTTTTTCTAGGAAAAAGAAGAACACTCTCTACACCTCTCCAGAAGCCATTTTCGGCCCCTCTCTCTACTTTCTAAATCCTCTTTGTTGCTTCATTGATCTAGGATCAATTGAAAAAAAAAAGTAAGATCAAGAAGGAACACTAATTTGATAGTGTGATCCCTTCTTCGATCTTATCTTCTAGATCCATTTTCTTCTCTAGTAAGAAAAACAAGATCTCTCCCGGTGTGGTGTGGACTATGTTATAGAGTTCATAGTTTTGAACTTTGGTGAAAGTTTCCGGCTGTGGAACAATGCTCGTAGCCATGCAATAGAAAACTACAAAGGTAACATTTGATTTTATGTTCTTGTAGTTTCTTTCGTTTAGTACCTATGTGCTCTATATGATATGTTGTTATTACTATCGTATTCTACATCGAACGCCTGGTTGAGCACCCAAGGGTACACCCCTTGGGATCTTTTTGATAAAGTTTTTAAACAACGCATTACTCGCTTCCACCCGCGCTCCCGGGTGGATCTACTTGTCCTTCACATAATTAGACCCCTGGGTGCTGACCCGCTCTCAATCTTCTTTTAGAATTACATAATCCTGTCAGTGAGCTTTACAATAGAAGCAACCAGACTCCTGATGTCATGGTTCTAAAGCTCTCTGGTTGGATGGTTTCACGTTGCTTTGTATTTAAAGCAGTGAAGGCTTCCCCCACCACCCCCCCCCCCCCCTCGCCCCGGGGAATGTAGAAGAAGGAAGAAGTGTTTCTAGAGTCAACTAAGGTCATCCCTAACGCGGGTGCAGGGAGTCCTGCTTGTGCTTGGTCCAGGCTCTCGGAGTTCCATTACCCTAACTAAGGAAAACATCTTATACTATCTAAATGTTGTTAAAGTTTTGCATTTTAAATTTTGCAATAGGTTCCTAATTTTTCACTATTATCAGCCATCTTCCCGTAAATTTTCAAGTTTTATTGTGTTCAAAGTCTCATTCCTACCCCCATGAGTGAGGTAATTATCCCACCAACCCTTTAATTGGCCACTAAAACCTGCTATGATCATTTTAGCAATTGTCTTATCAGTGTTATTATTTCCTTTACAGATAGTACTATACATCATCATTCTATGTATAGTATTATACATTTGTCTTTCTGTTAATCCATCTATATTTCATTCATAAATTGTTTTCCGTTATAACTATTATGGTCTAATATATCTTGTTCTTCATAAAGAACGTCCTAGTGGGTAATAAAATTTTGTTTGCATGGGTTTTCTAGCATATTTTTCTAACTTATTTATTTCTTCTGAAAACTTTTGTTTATAGTTTCCAGTATTCACATCGTCACTTAAGGTACTTAATTTAGGTCCTTAAATTTTTGATCAAGTAACTTTTAATTCTCCTAGTGGCTTTAGGTGGAAGCCTATAATTTCTAGCAGTGATTTCTTTGTTTGTTCCTTCAATTATTGATTTTCTAGAATTTTCTTGTTGGAAACAACAAATTTATCCATTTTACTACTTAACTCTATTATTTGTTCTCCTATAATATTTAAGTATAAGTTAGTATAATTCTGTTTTTTCATTAACTCGTTTATTTGAGTTATTGTGACCATTAGTGTGTCATCTTCAATTAATTTTGAAAATGCTTTAAAATTTATTTCTATATCATTTGAGATCATTTTGGAAGGTTGTAGAGGTGGAAAAACATTATTAACGATTTTTCCATTATCTAAGAAATATTTTCTCTCCAAAATATTTAAGCATTGTTCAGAATATTTGGTTATAAACCAGGGAACAAAAGAAATTATTTTATTTCCTATAGTTAAGTCTCTATAAAATTGATCAGAAACTATATTTTGGACTTTTGGGGAAAAATTTCAAAAAATCATTCCCTAAATGGTTTCCATCTTTCTTCTAAGAATTCTTTTTGAATTTCTTTTCTAACTAGAGATCTAGAGCTAAAATCTATTAGATTCGAATAGTCTACCAATGAGATCTCTGTTTCAAAGTCGATTAAATCTGGAATATTCATTTATAAACAAAAATCAGTTTCTGAAGTTAATTCATCATTTAGTCTAGAGCCTTTATAGATTCCTTTGACAATATTATTTGACTGAATTCTTATTTCTTCCACTTTATTATAATTTGAATCTTCTTGGTTATTTTTCTCTCTAATTTGAGAAGTAGATACCCTAAATGGAGTCATTATTTCAACCGGTGGAAAATAGGATATTGATGAATACCTTGAAGATTTACTTTTTAAATAGGGTAAATTACAGCTAGCTCCCCTGAGGTTTGGCATAATTACAAATACCCCCTCGTTGTTTGAAAAATTACAAATACCCCCTTGAGGTTTGTAACAGTCTAACAAATAACCCATTTCAATCCATTTTTATGGGTAAATTGACCAAAATGCCCTTATGTATTGAACTATTTTTTATTTAATTCTTAAAATTTTTTGTACTACAATGCGCAGGAAGAGGTTTCTTATGTTTTTTACATAGAGGAGAAATAATGCAATTTGTTTTAGCTGATTTTTCTACAATTTTAATAAAAAATTTAAGGTGTCAATTTCAGGCCTTTGATTAAAAATTACAAATCTCATGGGGGTATTTGTAATTTTTCAACCAACGAGAGGGTATTTGTAACTATGTCAAACTTCAGGGGAGGTGGATATAATTTACACTTTTAAATATTTTGGTTGATTATTGAAAAAATCTATTCTAACATTTCCTTCTGGATTTTGAGTATTACTAGTGTAATTACTCTCGGTATTGCTTAGGATGGGAACTTCCTTCTCAATTATCCAATTTTATGGAAACTCTATTTCGCTCTTTTTTTTTATCTTCTAGTATTAATTTTGGAATTATGCAAATTAGTTTCAAAGAGTATTGTTTGTTCTAAAGATTCATTATCTTGTATCCTACAATTAGGATTCAGTGTATGTAGAAGTTTGTAAAATATTCTGTTACATACACATCTTAATTCAGATCCGGGTGCATAATTATACCCATGTGTTTTAACATTTAGTATCGATGCATCTATTATATTTATATCTGATAGAGATAGTTGTAAATTTGGATAAACATTAGCTAAACTTGATTGTATTATACCAATTAAAGATTTTTTCCAGTCTAAATTTCTAGCATCTCTTAAAGCAGCAAAAAAGCTTTCAGGTAACCCTTCTAAGGTTAAAGGTTTGAAAGCAATTTGTACAAGACCTATATGAAGAAATTTAGATTCTTCTTGATAAAGTCTTATATCCGTAACATCTAATAGCTTTATAATTTTTTCCTCATTATCAAGGGCTATAAACTCTTCAGTAGTACTTTTTATGATTTGTTTCACTTTCCAAAAATCAAATCGTCCAAGATTATAAATTAATCTTGGATTTACTTTAGGAATTGTCCACTTATTTAGCTGTGTCTTATAAATTCTTAGGAATTTCATATTTCTTTTTTTAGCATTTTTAATAGTATTTATATCAATATTAAATAAATGTTGCATAATTAAGCAGAAAGATAATCACTGTTGAAAAATATAGCGTAATATAACATATTATGATATAGTATTTTATAAAATATTATAATAAACTGCAATTTACTGTATTCTACTATAACCTACTAATTCATATTTTAAGAAATAAATCCGGATTTTAGGACCCTTTTACAAAATTCCTACACAGAGAAGTTTGTAAAATAAAATGATAAAATACACCATATACTATCAAACAATAAAATAGTATAAAATAAACTATTATAATTACACTGTAATATTATATAATACAATATAAAATGATATCTATTTTTTTTTAAATTTAAATTATTCTTTTGTTTCATTTTTATATTACTCAATAATATTTTTAAATATCTCCACATGATTCTCAACTCTGCTGGCCGCTGAAGCAAATAGAGGTGTTCATCGATTGTTACAAGTAGAACGCAGACAGCTCTTAGAGGGATCCACGGGTGGAGGAGGTTTCGATAAGTAAAAATTAAACATAGTTTTTAAATTTTTAAATTTCTATAAATGCTGACTATTTTTCTTTTTTGTTTTTTATGAGACATTCTAAAAACTAGTGGAGGAGCGTGCCTTGCAGCTGCCTCCGCCCAGGGATGCTGAGACTCACCCTCCCAGTGACAATCAGGACGCCGAACCATTAGACTAGGATTTTATACATACATATTGTCTTTCTTATGTTTAAGTTAAATTTGTAATCGTTATATATTTTTTAATTTATTCATAATAATTAATTTTCTTTATGATTACATTTAACTGCAAAGAATTCTTTATTACAATACCTTAACGCCAAAAAGAAAAATTATTTAAATAAATAAATAAATAACTTTTCAATGTATCTTTCCAAAAGGTAGTCGTAACTCGTAAAAAATATTATAACGACTTTTGGCACGATTTGTTGGAAACAAAATCTTCAGAATATCTTCGAGAAAAATACAAAAGACCCCCCTGTGATATTGGAAATATTCAAAAAATTCCGTATGAAAATTAAAATATCAATTACATCCCATGTGATATAAAATAAAGTTTAAAACACCCCCTGAAGCCGATGTTGGTGGCACACGCGCGTTGACCGCGACTAGGGGTCTGAAAAGTGCCTTTTTTGATAATTTTGTAAATACTGTTAAAAATTCCAAAAAGGAAGAATATGAAATTCCTAAGAATTTAAGTCAATTAAATAAATGGACAATTCCTAAGGTAAATCCTAGATTAATTTATAATTTCGGCCGATTTGATTTTTGGAAGACAAAACAGATTGTAAAGACTAGTGAGGAATCAATAGCCCTTGATAATGAAGAAAGAGTAATAAAACTTTTAGATGCTATGGATATAGGGCATTATCAGGATGAATATAAATTTTTACATATAGGATTAGTACAAATTGCTTTTAAACCCTTAACATTAGAAGGTTTACCTGAAAGTTTTTTAGCTGCTCTTAGAGATGCAAGGAATTTAGATTGGAAAAAATCTTTGATTGGGATAATACAATCCAGCCTAGCTCACGGGCCGGTATTTTTTAATGTCTATCCGAATTTACAATTGTCCTTATCGGATGCAAATATATTAGATGCTTTAACATTAAATGTTAAAACTCATGGGTATAATTATACACCCGGATCTGAATTAATATGTGTATGTTATAGAATATATTATAAACTTCTTCATACCCTTAATCCTAACTGTAGAATACAAGATAATAAGTCATTAGAACAAACTATATTTTTTGAAACAAATTTACATAGTTCTAGAATTAATACTAGAAGGCAAATAAAATGGAGTGAAATAGAATTCCCAGAAAGTTGGATAATTGAGAAAGAAGTTCCAATTTTAAGTCATATAGAAAGTAATTATGCTAGTATTGTTCAAAATCCAGAAGGAAATGTTAGAATAGACTTTATTAATAACCAACCAAAATGTTTAAGAAGCAATTCTTCAAGATATTCTACAATATCATATTTTTCACCAGTTGAAATTATGACTCCATCTAGAGCATCCACTTCACAAAATAGAGAAGAAAATAGCCAAGAAGATATAAGAGAAAATAAAGTTGAACAAATAAGGATTCAGTCTAATAATATTGCTAAAGGGATATATAAAGATCCAAGATTAAATGAAGAATTAACTTCAGAAACAAATTTTTGTTTATAAATGAATAATTTAAATCTAATTGATTTAGAAACAGAGATCCCATTAGTAGACTATTCTAAAATAATAGATTTTAGTCCTGGATCTCTAGTTAGAAAAGAAATTCAGAAAGAATTCAAGGAAGAAAGATGGAAACCATTTAGGAAATGGTTCTTTGAAAACTTTAATATAGCAAACCAAAAAATAATCTCTCAACAATTTTATAAAGAATTAACTATAAGGAATAAAATAGTTGCTTTTGTTCCCTGGTTTCTCATCAAATATTCAGAACAATATTTAAATGTACTAGAGAGAAAGTATTTTTTAGATAATGGAAAAATTGTTAATAACATATTTCCCCCTCAACAATCATTTAAAATGAACTCGAATGAAATAGAAATTAATTTCAAAGCATTTTCAAAATTAATTGAAGATGATACCCTAATAATTACAATGGCCCAAATTAATGAGTTAATGAAAAAACAAAATTATACAAATTTGTATTTAAATATTATAGGAGAACAAATTACCGAACTAAATAAAAAAATAGATAAAATATCTAATTGGCAGCAGGAAATTAATTCTAAAAATACAGTAATTGGTGGACTAAATAAAGAAATCATAGCAAAATCATCAATCCAACCGCCTCCTGAAATTGAAGATTTCCATTTAAAACCCTTAGGAGAATTAGAAAAATTATTGGATCAAAAATTTAGGGACTTAAAATTAAACACCTTAAGTGATGACATGACAACTGAAAATAGTAGAAAAAATTTGCCAGAAGGAATAAATAAAATAGAGAAATATGCTAGGAAGCCTATGCAAACAAAATTTTATTATCCTAGGCCCACACCTCAAGACATACTATATGAGGAACAAGAGATTTATGACCAGCATAGCTATAATGGGAAACAAATTTATGAATGGAATATTGATGGTTATACAGAAAGACAAATCTACAATACTATTCACAGAATGATGATGTATAGTACTGTCTGTAAAGGAAATAATAATACAGATAAGGCTATTGCTAAAATGATTATAGCAGGTTTTACAGGACAATTAAAAGGCTGGTGGGATAATTATCTTAGCCCGATGGACAGAAATGAAATTTTGAGTACAGTCAAACCAGAAAATATGGAAGAACAAGCAGTCTATACACTTGCCATTAATATAGTAGAACATTTTACAGGGAGATGGTCCGATAATAGTGAAAATATTAGAACCCTATTACAGAATTTCCAATGTAAAACTCTAACATCCTTTAGGTTTTACAAAGATGTCTTCCTTACTATTGATTATAATTTATTGCTACCCCTCCATTTCTGAGATTCTTCCTAACCCTTTCAGCAAATAGGTGAGGAAGTCCATCGATGAATCTAGATTTCCAATGAGCATCATTGGATTCTGGGAGTTCCATTACTCTAGTAAGGAAGACATCTTTATAAAACCTAAAGGATGTTAGAGTTTTACATTGGAAATTCTGTAATAGGGTTCTAATATTTTCACTATTATCGGACCATCTCCCTGTAAAATGTTCTACTATATTAATGGCAAGTGTATAGACTGCTTGTTCTTCCATATTTTCTGGTTTGACTGTACTCAAAATTTCATTTCTGTCCATCGGGCTAAGATAATTATCCCACCAGCCTTTTAATTGTCCTGTAAAACCTGCTATAATCATTTTAGCAATAGCCTTATCTGTATTATTATTTCCTTTACAGACAGTACTATACATCATCATTCTGTGAATAGTATTGTAGATTTGTCTTTCTGTATAACCATCAATATTCCATTCATAAATTTGTTTCCCATTATAGCTATGCTGGTCATAAATCTCTTGTTCCTCATATAGTATGTCTTGAGGTGTGGGCCTAGGATAATAAAATTTTGTTTGCATAGGCTTCCTAGCATATTTCTCTATTTTATTTATTCCTTCTGGCAAATTTTTTCTACTATTTTCAGTTGTCATGTCATCACTTAAGGTGTTTAATTTTAAGTCCCTAAATTTTTGATCCAATAATTTTTCTAATTCTCCTAAGGGTTTTAAATGGAAATCTTCAATTTCAGGAGGCGGTTGGATTGATGATTTTGCTATGATTTCTTTATTTAGTCCACCAATTACTGTATTTTTAGAATTAATTTCCTGCTGCCAATTAGATATTTTATCTATTTTTTTATTTAGTTCGGTAATTTGTTCTCCTATAATATTTAAATACAAATTTGTATAATTTTGTTTTTTCATTAACTCATTAATTTGGGCCATTGTAATTATTAGGGTATCATCTTCAATTAATTTTGAAAATGCTTTGATTAATTTCTATTTCATTCGAGTTCATTTTAAATGATTGTTGAGGGGAAATATGTTATTAACAATTTTTCCATTATCTAAAAAATACTTTCTCTCTAGTACATTTAAATATTGTTCTGAATATTTGATGAGAAACCAGGGAACAAAAGCAACTATTTTATTCCTTATAGTTAATTCTTTATAAAATTGTTGAGAGATTATTTTTTGGTTTGCTATATTAAAGTTTTCAAAGAACCATTTCCTAAATGGTTTCCATCTTTCTTCCTTGAATTCTTTCTGAATTTCTTTTCTAACTAGAGATCCAGGACTAAAATCTATTATTTTAGAATAGTCTACTAATGGGATCTCTGTTTCTAAATCAATTAGATTTAAATTATTCATTTATAAACAAAAATTTGTTTCTGAAGTTAATTCTTCATTTAATCTTGGATCTTTATATATCCCTTTAGCAATATTATTAGACTGAATCCTTATTTGTTCAACTTTATTTTCTCTTATATCTTCTTGGCTATTTTCTTCTCTATTTTGTGAAGTGGATGCTCTAGATGGAGTCATAATTTCAACTGGTGAAAAATATGATATTGTAGAATATCTTGAAGAATTGCTTCTTAAACATTTTGGTTGGTTATTAATAAAGTCTATTCTAACATTTCCTTCTGGATTTTGAACAATACTAGCATAATTACTTTCTATATGACTTAAAATTGGAACTTCTTTCTCAATTATCCAACTTTCTGGGAATTCTATTTCACTCCATTTTATTTGCCTTCTAGTATTAATTCTAGAACTATGTAAATTTGTTTCAAAAAATATAGTTTGTTCTAATGACTTATTATCTTGTATTCTACAGTTAGGATTAAGGGTATGAAGAAGTTTATAATATATTCTATAACATACACATATTAATTCAGATCCGGGTGTATAATTATACCCATGAGTTTTAACATTTAATGTTAAAGCATCTAATATATTTGCATCCGATAAGGACAATTGTAAATTCGGATAGACATTAAAAAATACCGGCCCGTGAGCTAGGCTGGATTGTATTATCCCAATCAAAGATTTTTTCCAATCTAAATTCCTTGCATCTCTAAGAGCAGCTAAAAAACTTTCAGGTAAACCTTCTAATGTTAAGGGTTTAAAAGCAATTTGTACTAATCCTATATGTAAAAATTTATATTCATCCTGATAATGCCCTATATCCATAGCATCTAAAAGTTTTATTACTCTTTCTTCATTATCAAGGGCTATTGATTCCTCACTAGTCTTTACAATCTGTTTTGTCTTCCAAAAATCAAATCGGCCGAAATTATAAATTAATCTAGGATTTACCTTAGGAATTGTCCATTTATTTAATTGACTTAAATTCTTAGGAATTTCATATTCTTCCTTTTTGGAATTTTTAACAGTATTTATATCTGAAACAGATAAATATTGCATATTAAGCAATATATAAAACAAGTACTGTTGAATTATCCAATACAACTTCAATAACATGGCTCTGATACCATAAGGAGCCATGGCGACATGCCATGGAGGGATCGGGAATATACAATACAAAACCTCGCCGTAAAATCCGACCATGTAGGCGGAATATAAATCCGGCCATGTAGGCGGAAGACGAGAGATACCAAAAATATACAAAAATCGCCAAAAAATCCGACCATGTAGGCGGAATGTAAATCCGACCATGTAGGCGAAAGGCGATCAAAATAAAGGAGTATCTTAAATTGTGATCTATATAAAGAGAATTTAAATGAATAGGAATAGAGTAAATTTGGGAACCTTTTACGCTCCGTTAAATTAATAAGTACGAATTCAGTCTTAAAACACCACCAAAAGGCCCACACAACGCCATATTTGGCAAAACCGGGCAGCAGTGGTAAAACAGACTTCCTTCATCCTCATAATTTAAGGGAACGACCCAAAGGGTCTCCTTTCCATATTCATTTATTTTCCCCGTATATTTATCATAAATTTAAAATACTTTTTTTTTTTTTTTTTTTTTTTTTTTTTAGAACCTTGCCATCTTCGTTGTCATGGATAATTCAACAGTATGAACTTAGCCTTCCATTAGGCTAAAAGCAAAATTAAAATGAATACAAATACAATAAATAAATACAATAATTTAAAGTAAAAAAACTTACAGAAGTGTAAACTCGTACACAAAGCTGAAATCTTATTTAGTGAGGGACAAAGAAGGTGATATACATGTACAAGGGTGTTTTCGGTCTCCCTCTAATGATCTAAGAGGGGGTATTTATAGGGAGGCCGGATCTGAAAGTATTATTTCAAATCCGTCTGTGATTGACAGGTGTCTTATGCATTAAGACACATGGCTGGAGTCATCTCCAGACGTATTACATGAATGACACGTGTTGCTGTATGTGTGACACGTGTTGCTTTGACTCGGTCAAAAATTTTCGACTTTGTTTTCTTCCGGCATTATGCTGTCTGCTTTCATTTCTTCATTATTTTGGAGAAATTACTTTCTTCCGATTCTTCTTCGGATCTTTTGTGGTAATCTATCCTTTGTTCCTCTGAAGATTCAGAAGTCCCAACTTTTGATTTTGCTTTCAAAGCAGTCCTGATTCCCTGAAATAGTTGATCAAGGATAATTTCGTGGTTGGATTCTTCAAATGGGTCTTGTGATTCCCCTGCTAAACAAGAATACTTATTTTCTTCATCTTTGGAAGAGGTTTCCATTGGGGACTCTGCTCCTGTCAGATTTCGTTTGAGGTCTTTCTGGACTTGATTGAGATATTCCTCAATCATTTGTTCTTTAGAGATAATACCTCTCTTGCTCCTGATTCTTTGCGATATTTGCTCGAATGGGCTAGGAGTCTGATTTTCTTCCTTCTCCAGGAGTGCTTTGTATTCTTGGAGTTTTTCCTCCATTTCATCAAGTGCTTCTTGACAAAAATATTTTTTTTGTTTCCGGATTGATGAGCATTAATTTACTCCAGAATTTAGAACAAGATTTCCTTTTAATACAAGGAATTTTTTGTAAGGTCATTCCTACTTCAGGTAGCCATTTCCAAATCCATGGAAGTGAGAATTCCATAAAAAAGAAGAATGAGGCCATTCCTTCAATCCATTTCTGTGATTTTTCCGCCTGGATAATTTTTGGCGAACAATTGATCCATTCCGTATAATAACCCTGGAAAATTTCAGGGAGTATAGAAATTGGAGGACCATAATTTAACCACCATTGAAATACCCAATTTGGTACTTCTTGTTGGAAAACTAATGGACAAATTTTGAAAAACCATGTGTGTTTTCTCTTATAATTTTCATAGAGAAAAGTTTTGTTGAATGCTTCAACATCGTCCCAATAATTAAATTTTATTGGGGATTTAGACTCTGGATGAATATATTCTTTTTCACCTAATGGGTTAATTCCCCATTCAACAGCAGTAATGAATTTTTTATTACTGCTTTTGAGTAATTAAATTCTTTTCCATTATTGGAATAAGTGTGAGTAATTTTCAACACTTTGCATTGCTTTCAGGATACACTCATAATGAGCCCTTGGTTTATATGAACCTGCTGTGAATGCTGTCACATCCAGATATCTTTTCATTAGATACCATGGATCTTTTTCCCACCTTAAATCCTCATTTTCCAGAAGTATAATTACTTCCTGATGTTCACTAAATTTATAGTTTACTAACTCATCTTCTTCTTCCAATATTTTAGCATAAGATACTGAAGAAGATGATACTTCTTCGGCGGCGATTTTTTTTCTGCTCCTTTTTAAATATGAGGAATTGCTGGAAGAGCTCATTTTCTTCCTCAGAGACTTTATTGTATCTTCCTATTCCGGAAATGTTGTCTTTAATTAATGATCTGTTACCTTGGCGTATAATTTCGCCTGGTCTAAATCTACCTCCTCTCTGATTGGAGGAGTTTCTGCCTCTTCCTCTTTGAGGAAGCATTCCTGCAATAAAAGGATTATTCATTTAACCGGCATAATATCCTGCAATTTTTTGGTGATACAACAAATTTGCTATCCAAATATTTTTTATGCGATAATGATAAGACATGTCTGCATTTGGATGTTGAATAAGAATTTCCGAAATAATTTTTTTTCTCTCCTCAATCTTTTTTCTTATTATTCTCTGAATTCTTTTAAGTCGTGCCTTATATTCAATAGGCTCATCCCAAAATTCAAACCTATATACAGGCCATTTTAGTCCATTCATCCAATAACTTTCTCCTTCAATCCTATCTTCAACCCAATAATCTGGGATTTTAGAGGAGGTACTTACTCCTATAAAGAATTCTCCTCCAATCCAGTTAAATTTACCAATGTCTGTGTTCATTTAGATATTCTCTTGATAAAGAAGTCAGGAAGACTATTAGTCTTTCCTTTAATATGTTCTATTGTAAAATTAAATGGAGCTAAATGTGCTTGCCATCTAGCAAACATTTGTTTAGAAACATCATGCTTAAAGTCTTTGTTAAACATAAACTTAGCAGCAGAACAATCTGTTCTGATAATAAATTCTTGGTTTAATAAGTCATCTTGGAATTTTAAAACACATTTAACAATAGCAAGAACTTCTTTAGCCACTGTAGCATAATTTAATTGGGCTGCTTTCCATTTTCCAGAATGGAATCTAACTAAATATTCTTGTTTATTATTATCGATTTGTTTTAATATTCCTCCAAATCCTATTTCAGAAGCATCTGTTTCTATTATTTTCTTCCAATTAGGATTTGCTAGTGTTAGACATGGTAATGATTTAACCTTCTGTTTTATTAGCCTAACTGCTTTAGTGTGATCTTCTGTCCATTCCAATGGATTTTTCTTGAGCCTATCATATAATAATGCTGTGTCTTGTGCAAGATTTTGTAATATGGAGCTATATAATTTAGGCTTCCTAAAAATCTCTGTAATTGAGTTCTATCAATAATTTTATCCGGAAATTTATCTGAAAATTCTATGCATCTGTTAATGGGAATTATTTCTCCTTTTTCGATATTGTGACCTAAAAAATCTTATCTTAGTTTGGAAGATACTCATTTTTGGTTTAGATATTACTAATCCATTTTGAATGACTATCGTTTTAAAACATTTCTAAATGTTTAAAGTGGTCTTCTATGTTATTGGAGAAGACTAAGATGTCATCAAATATAAACAATAATAAAGTTCGAGAATTGGTTAAAAATATCATTCATGATATTTTGGAATTCTGAAGGTGCATTTTTCAGACCAAAAGGCATAACATTCCACTCATAATGGCCAAAAGGAACTGTAAATGCAGTTTTATATCTATCTGATTCACTTATCTGAATCTGCCAATATCCTGATTTTAAGTCAAATTTTGAAAAAATTATTGCCTTATGCAATCTATCTAAAAGATCTTTTTTATTGGGGATTGGATACCTTATCCATTTTAAAACTTTATTGAGGGGCTTATAATTGATAACAAGTCTAGGTCTCCCTCTTTCCTGTTCTGCATGTTTATTAACATAAAAAGCAGTACATGACCAAGGTGATTTAGAGGATCTAATTAGTTTTTTATCTACTAATCACTTAATCTCCTCTTTGCATAACTCTAGATATTCGGAATTCATCTGACAAGGTCTCGCCTTAGTGGGAATATTTTTTTCTAAAAACTCATTTTCATATGGGAGGCTTACAATATGTTTCTTTCTATGCCAAAATGCATTAGGGTGTTCATTACATGTCTCAAGTTCGAATTTATTTTGAACCATTTTAATTTTTGCTTGTAATTTTGGATTTTGAAGTAATTCATCTATCTGTAAAGAATTGATTTCTTCTTTTATAAAACAGATTTGATTTGTTTTAGAAATTATTAAATCTCTTATTTCATTAATAACTTTATCCATTGGTTGAGTAATAAATTCAAATTTTATTATCTCATCTTCAAATGTTCCTATTATACCTTTGTCATTAATGTTTTTTATTGGGAAAATCTTTTTTAGAAAGGGTGTTCCTAAGATTATATCATTTTGTTAAAATCCTTAATTAGTAGGAAACTCATAGGGATACATTTTTTATTATTACATATATAAGCTTTTGGGATTTTAAAACTTATGTTTAATTTTTGCCCATTGGCAGAGGATAATGAATGAGTTGTTTTTTCAAAGTATTTGGTTGGTATTAATCCTTCTTTTATACAATTAATATCTGCCCCACTATCTACTAGAGCAGTAAATGTTTTTCTAAAATTATTACTTATCAATAAGTCAATCTTTATATTCCATTTTTGACTGGTCACTACCTCTAATGTAGATAGGAAATTATCCTCAATTTCTCTTTACTTAATTCAATGAATTTGTTATTTTTGTCTATTTCTAATATTTCTATTCTAGTAGTAAGAGTCTGATTATATTTCTTAATATTTTTTATTTCTTCTTTTAATTTTTCAACTTCTAATTTTAGATCTTCTGCAGTGGAAGGGTTATCTTTAATGGTTTGTTTTTCTCTGAGTATTTTTTTAACTTCAGTAATTGTATAGGGTTCAAATGGTTTACTAATTAAGTTTTCATATGTCTGATTTGACTCAGAAGATGAAACCTCTATTGTTATCCATTTTACTAAGGATAATATTTCTTATTTCAGGGTCCTTAATTTCCCTGAGCAACTCAACTATATGATTATCTGTAAGGACATTTACTGTTGACAAATCTTTGAATTGTGCCATTAATTCATAAAATTCATCATCTGATTCTTCTTCATTAGTCCCTTGTTTACATGGACAAGAAGAATCTTCTTCTTCATTTGATTCATCCGAGGTTGATAAATTCTCAGGATTCTCTTCTATATTTCCTAATTCATCTTGATTATTTCTTTCTAATTCTTCAGATTCGGAAGATTCTTTTCCTTCAGAAAATATTGTATTTATTATATTTTCTTTTTCTTGGTCTTCTAATTTAAGACTATTAATCTTCTTTTTTAATCTTTTAGCTCTTTTATTTCTACATCTATTTGCAAGGTGGTCTGTTTCACCGCAAATGTAACATCTTCTTATCTTTTTGTTACATTATTTTTAGTTTTCCATTCATCTTTCTGGTTATGTTTCTTTGTTTATTTTTTTCTTTTCTATCACTCCGTTTTTTATGTCTTTTCTTTTTTCCCTCTGGGGTCCTATATTTGGGAATTTTTGTCTATCTGACGGCATCATTTCTATTCCAAATTGAGCACAAAATTCTCCTAGTTGTTTCTTCTCTGTTAAATTTTGTCTTTTAATTTGTTTATTTAATCTAATTTCATTGCATAGATTTAAACCTTCTTGAATGCAAGTTCCAATTAACTTCCCATAAGTATATTGATTATAATTTATTGCTACCCCTCCATTTCTGAGATTCTTCCTAACCCTTTCAGCGAATAGGTGAGGAAGTCCATCGATGAATCTAGATTTCCAATGAGCATCATTGGATTCTGGGAGTTCCATTACTCTAGTAAGGAAGACATCTTTGTAAAACCTAAAGGATGTTAGAGTTTTACATTGGAAATTCTGTAATAGGGTTCTAATATTTTCACTATTATCGGACCATCTCCCTGTAAAATGTTCTACTATATTAATGGCAAGTGTATAGACTGCTTGTTCTTCCATATTTTCTGGTTTGACTGTACTCAAAATTTCATTTCTGTCCATCGGGCTAAGATAATTATCCCACCAGCCTTTTAATTGTCCTGTAAAACCTGCTATAATCATTTTAGCAATAGCCTTATCTGTATATTATTTCCTTTACAGACAGTACTATACATCATCATTCTGTGAATAGTATTGTAGATTTGTCTTTCTGTATAACCATCAATATTCCATTCATAAATTTGTTTCCCATTATAGCTATGCTGGTCATAAAATCTCTTGTTCCTCATATAGTATGTCTTGAGGTGTGGGCCTAGGATAATAAATTTTGTTTGCATAGGCTTCCTAGCATATTTCTCTATTTTATTTATTCCTTCTGGCAAATTTTTTCTACTATTTTCAGTTGTCATGTCATCACTTAAGGTGTTTAATTTTAAGTCCCTAAATTTTTGATCCAATAATTTTTCTAATTCTCCTAAGGGTTTTAAATGGAAATCTTCAATTTCAGGAGGCGGTTGGATTGATGATTTTGCTATGATTTCTTTATTTAGTCCACCAATTACTGTATTTTTAGAATTAATTTCCTGCTGCCAATTAGATATTTTATCTATTTTTTATTTAGTTCGTAATTTGTTCTCCTATAATATTTAAATACAAATTTGTATAATTTTGTTTTTTCATTAAACTCATTAATTTGGGCCATTGTAATTATTAGGGTATCATCTTCAATTAATTTGAAAATGCTTTGAAATTAATTTCTATTTCATTCGAGTTCATTTTTAATGATTGTTGAGGGGGAAAATATGTTATTAACAATTTTTCCATTATCTAAAAAATACTTTCTCTCTAGTACATTTTAAATATTGTTCTGAATATTTGATGAGAAACCAGGGAACAAAAGCAACTATTTTATTCCTTATAGTTAATTCTTTATAAAAATTGTTGAGAGATTATTTTTTGGTTGCTATATTAAAGTTTTCAAAGAACCATTTCCTAAATGGTTTCCATCTTTCTTCCTTGAATTCTTTCTGAATTTCTTTTCTAACTAGAGATCCAGGACTAAAATCTATTATTTTAGAATAGTCTACTAATGGGATCTCTGTTTCTAAATCAATTAGATTTAAATTATTCATTTATAAACAAAAATTTGTTTCTGAAGTTAATTCTTCATTTAATCTTGGATCTTTATATATCCCTTTAGCAATATTATTAGACTGAATCCTTATTTGTTCAACTTTATTTTCTCTTATATCTTCTTGGCTATTTTCTTCTCTATTTTTGTGAAGTGGATGCTCTAGATGGAGTCATAATTTCAACTGGTGAAAAATATGATATTGTAGAATATCTTGAAGAATTGCTTCTTAAACATTTTGGTTGGTTATTAATAAAGTCTATTCTAACATTTCCTTCTGGATTTTGAACAATACTAGCATAATTACTTTCTATATGACTTAAAATTGGAACTTCTTTCTCAATTATCCAACTTTCTGGGAATTCTATTTCACTCCATTTTATTTGCCTTCTAGTATTAATTCTAGAACTATGTAAATTTGTTTCAAAAAAATATAGTTTGTTCTAATGACTTATTATCTTGTATTCTACAGTTAGGATTAAGGGTATGAAGAAGTTTATAATATATTCTATAACATACACATATTAATTCAGATCCGGTGTATAATTATACCCATGAGTTTTAACATTTAATGTTAAAGCATCTAATATATTTGCATCCGATAAGGACAATTGTAAATTCGGATAGACATTAAAAAATACCGGCCCGTGAGCTAGGCTGGATTGTATTATCCCAATCAAAGATTTTTTCCAATCTAAATTCCTTGCATCTCTAAGAGCAGCTAAAAAACTTTCAGGTAAACCTTCTAATGTTAAGGGTTTAAAAAGCAATTTGTACTAATCCTATATGTAAAAATTTATATCCATCCTGATAATGCCCTATATCCATAGCATCTAAAAGTTTTATTACTCTTTCTTCATTATCAAGGGCTATTGATTCCTCACTAGTCTTTACAATCTGTTTTGTCTTCCAAAAATCAAATCGGCCGAAATTATAAATTAATCTAGGATTTACCTTAGGAATTGTCCATTTATTTAATTGACTTAAATTCTTAGGAATTTCATATTCTTCCTTTTGGAATTTTAACAGTATTTATATCTGAAACAGATAAATATTGCATATTAAGCAATATATAAAACAAGTACTGTTGAATTATCCAATACAACTTCAATAACATGGCTCTGATACCATAAGGAGCCATGGCGACATGCCATGGAGGATCGGGAATATACAATACAAAACCTCGCCGTAAAATCCGACCATGTAGGCGGAATATAAAATCCGGCCATGTAGGCGGAAGACGAGAGAATACCAAAAATATACAAAAATCGCCAAAAAATCCGACCATGTAGGCGGAATGTAAATCCGACCATGTAGGCGAAAGCGATCAAAATAAAGGAGTATCTTAAATTGTGATCTATATAAAGAGAATTTAAATGAATAGGAATAGAGTAAATTTGGGAACCTTTTACGCTCCGTTAAATTAATAAGTACGAATTCAGTCTTAAAACACCACCAAAAGGCCCACACAACGCCATATTTGGCAAAAACCGGGCAGCAGTGGTAAAACAGACTTCCTTCATCCTCATAATTTAAGGGAACGACCCAAAGGGTCTCCTTTCCATATTCATTTTATTTTCCCCGTATATTTATCATAAATTTAAAATACTTTTTTTTTTTTTTTTTTTTTTTTTTTTTTTTTTAGAACCTTGCCATCTTCGTTGTCATGGATAATCAACAGTATGAACTTAGCCTTCCATTAGGCTAAAAGCAAAATTAAAATGAATACAAATACAATAAATAAATACAATAATTTAAAGTAAAAAAACTTACAGAAGTGTAAACTCGTACACAAAGCTGAAATCTTATTTAGTGAGGGACAAGAAGGTGATATACATGTACAAGGGTGTTTTCGGTCTGCCCCAATGATCTAAGAGGGTATTTATAGGGAGGCCGGATCTGAAAGTATTATTTCAAATCCGTCTGTGATTGACAGGTGTCTTATGCATTAAGACACATGGCTGGAGTCATCTCCAGACGTTATTACATGAATGACACGTGTTGCTGTATGTGTGACACGTGTTGCTTTGACTCGGTCAAAAATTTTCGACTTTGTTTTCTTCCGGCATTATGCTGTCTGCTTTCATTTCTTCATTATTTTGGAGAAATTACTTTCTTCCGATTCTTCTTCGGATCTTTTGTGGTAATCTATCCTTTGTTCCTCTGAAGATTCAGAAGTCCCAACTTTTGATTTGCTTTCAAAGCAGTCCTGATTCCCTGAAATAGTTGATCAAGGATAATTTCGTGGTTGGATTCTTCAAATGGGTCTTGTGATTTCCCCTGCTAAACAAGAATACTTATTTTCTTCATCTTTGGAAGAGGTTTCCATTGGGGACTCTGCTCCTGTCAGATTTCGTTTGAGGTCTTTCTGGACTTGATTGAGATATTCCTCAATCATTTGTTCTTTAGAGATAATACCTCTCTTGCTCCTGATTCTTTGCGATATTTGCTCGAATGGGCTAGGAGTCTGATTTTCTTCCTTCTCCAGGAGTGCTTTGTATTCTTGGAGTTTTTCCTCCATTTCATCAAGTGCTTCTTGACAAAATATTTTTTTTGTTTCCGGATTGATGAGCATTAATTTACTCCAGAATTTAGAACAAGATTTCCTTTTAATACAAGGAATTTTTTGTAAGGTCATTCCTACTTCAGGTAGCCATTTCCAAATCCATGGAAGTGAGAATTCCATAAAAAAAAGAATGAGGCCATTCCTTCAATCCATTTCTGTGATTTTTCCGCCTGGATAATTTTTGGCGAACAATTGATCCATTCCGTATAATAACCCTGGAAAATTTCAGGGAGTATAGAAATTGGAGACCATAATTTAACCACTATTGAAATACCCAATTTGGTACTTCTTGTTGGAAAACTAATGGACAAATTTTGAAAAACCATGTGTGTTTTCTCTTATAATTTTCATAGAGAAAAGTTTTGTTAAATGCTTCAACATGGTCCCAATAATTAAATTTTATTGGGGATTTAGACTCTGGATGAATATATTCTTTTTCACCTAATGGGTTAATTCCCATTCAACAGCAGTAATGAATTTTTTTATACTGCTTTTGAGTAATTAAATTCTTTTCCCATTATTGGAATAAGTGTGAGTAATTTCAACACTTTGCATTGCTTTCAGGATACACTCATAATGAGCCCTTGGTTTATATGAACCTGCTGTGAATGCTGTCACATCCAGATATCTTTTCATTAGATACCATGGATCTTTTCCCACCTTAAATCCTCATTTTTCCAGAAGTATAATTACTTCCTGATGTTCACTAATTTTATAGTTTACTAACTCATCTTCTTCTTCCAATATTTTAGCATAAGATACTGAAGAAGATGATACTTCTTCGGCGGCGATTTTTTTCTGCTCCTTTTTAAATATGAGGAATTGCTGGAAGAGCTCATTTTCTTCCTCAGAGACTTTATTGTATCTTCCTATTCCGGAAATGTTGTCTTTAATTAATGATCTGTTACCTTGGCGTATAATTTCGCCTGGTCTAAATCTACCTCCTCTCTGATTGGAGGAGTTTCTGCCTCTTCCTCTTTGAGGAAGCATTCCTGCAATAAAAGGATTATTCATTTAACCGGCATAATATCCTGCAATTTTTTGGTGATACAACAAATTTGCTATCCAAATATTTTTTATGCGATAATGATAAGACATGTCTGCATTTGGATGTTGAATAAGAATTTCCGAAATAATTTTTTTTCTCTCCTATTATTATATCTAAATAAAATAAAATAAAATAAAATTATCGACCAAATAGATATTTTCTTAAATAATTTTTTATATTATCCATAGAAAAATATAAAGAAATGCTTGTTTTGTTTATGAATAAATATGTTTGAAAGTACTCTAGTCGATATGTAGTTATCCACCCAAACTGGGTGGTGGTTAAATGTAGATAACCCTCAACCCACGAGGTCATTTGCAGTTTACCCGCAACTTTTTTTTTTTTTATTTACTCCTCAACCTTTCATTTTGTTTGCACTTTTTAGAAAATAATAGTGAAATTTTCTAGAGAATAATTTTGGGTGTGGGGAAAATTGAAGAAAGCCAAAGATGGTTACTCTAAACCCCTCATATTTATAATTGGGCTTAATACGACTTACCTCTATGTGATATTGCATATGAACAAATTATCCCTCTATGAAAAAAAATTAACAATTTACCTCTCCGTGTTTTTCAAAATGGAGCAATTTACCTCTCTAGACAGAGAGGTAAATTGCTCCATTTTGAAATAGAGAGGTAAATTGCTTCATTTTGAAAAACACGGGAAAGTAAATTGATTCATTTTAAAAAATACTGGGAGGTAAATAGCTATTTTATTTTTCATATGAGGATAATTTACACATTTACAACATTACAAGAGGATTGCTTGCATTTTTCCCATTTATAATTAGTATATATAGATAATACGTAACTAAGGAAAAAGGACAGGAGAAAAAACACATTTTCACAATTAGAGTACTTTAATTAATTGCAATTGCTTCAGCCTTCAAAATTCAAATCAAAACTGAATCAGTCTGCAATCTCTAACAAACAGTAAACTAGATCTTTGATAGCAAGACATACCGTGTGTTCAACACCACAGGAAGCATTTGAACTCATCAAAAGCAATGGAGCTCAATTCCAGTATTAGCTTCTTTCCGAGCAGAGCAGCAGCAAATTGAACATTAAAGCAACTTGATGATAATGCTGCTGAAACATGATCAACAGGCTGTATATCTGTGAAAGAAAATCTGGGAAGGCACTTCTACCACAATGAATTTCGCGTCTTCCGAGCAAAGGATAAGTTGCTCAAGTCTCTCCTTCAGAACGTAACAAGCACCACAGCTGATGAGAAAAGGAGACAAGCAAAGGAATACGACTGAACATAGTCTCTGCAGCAATTAAGTAGAACCACATTTGACAATCAAATGTGTAAATGTCTAAATAAGTCCAAACAATCGGATAAATCTCATGTAAGTAACTTCTTCGGGTCAATAGTACAAATATACATCACAAGATGCAAAAGAAGATCAGGAGAAAAAGAATACGATGAGGCGTCTAGGAACCTTACTCTAAGGAGTATTGTTAGTCTAAACAAAATTTTCATATGCCAGTGAATTGAAACTTTGGTTCGTGATCGATGTATACAATGAGACCATCCAACAGCTGAGGAAATAAGATTAGGGCTCATTATAAAAGAATAGAGCTTCTTCAAGTCATAGTTGTCTTTTAAGCAGAGCAACAGCCACCTTTCTTTACTGCTGAAACATCATCCCTAGAGCCAATGTTGATGGTCTGACCTTTAGGTAAATTTGCTGGATCATCACCAGCTTCAATAGCTTTCTTTTTTACGACATTAAATATCTGAGTAAGCACTTCCGTGAAGGCATTTTCCACATTCACTGATTCCAGGGCAGATGTTTCCATGAAAAACATGCTCTCCCTTTCGGCAAAAGCTTGAGCGTCTTCTGGGGAAACAGCTCGCAGGTGACGCAAGTCAGCCTTATTGCCAATGAGCATGATAACAATACTTGAATCTGTATGATCCCGGAGTTCCTTCAACCATCTCTCTAAGTTTTCAAATGTAGCATGGCGTGTAACATCATAAACAAGCAATGCACCAGCAGCTCCTCGGTAGTAGGCACTTGTTATTGCACGATATCTGCATTGAAGAAAAGAAAAGAAAAGAAAAGAAAAAAGCACACATGAGCGAAGAATACATAGAGCAGTATATCGCAAGTGGGATACTCACTAATGCAAAAAGATAAAAGTGAATTGATCTACTATGACATATGACATATGAATCTCATAAGAAATACAATAAAAAAGATCCAATTTAGGCAAAGGATAAAGTATAAATATCAGCTTCCTAAACATAATTAAATTTCAATTTAGTTGAAGCAATAGCAACCTTCAGGAAACAAAGATTCTTGTGTTGATAAATAAAAAACTAGCATAAATTAACTTAAAAGATATATGAATATGATGATGGCATCCTACTCCTGTAACAACAGACAATAATATTTTCACCAGATAGGAGATGCTATAGCAGTACTGAGGAAAATTCACTTTTGCCGCAGAGTTTATGTAAATAATCGGGACTAAAATTCGGTTTACTCAAATAGACCACAAGTGAAATACAAAAAATCCTAAACATCCATAAACCCCAATGCAAGAGATATTTCGCATGTTTAGCAAAATGCAAATAAATTTAAGAAGTTCATGTAGATCAAAGAACATTGTCCAGAAATTAAGCGATGAGCTCCTGGCCCTCACGCAGCTCTTCAAATTGGTTTATATATTCAGAAAATTCCATTGAGCTATATGTTAAAACAAACCAAGCCGTAAAATTTTCTACTGAATCTCATAAGCATCTCTAAAATCCCGCCGCTAAAAATATGCATGTGAAGTCATCACATTAACAAAATATTCACCACTTACAAAAGAAAATCTGAGAAATTAACACAATCTAGACAAGCTGAATTCTGAATCAAATTCGGCCAAGGAAAACAAAAACAAGCTTTGCTCGTCGACAACAAAAACTGCAAAGAGATCTAAACTGCAAAAGAATCAGACCCGACATTTATAAATAAAAGCATAAGCCACATAATAGACATACTCATTTCGAACCCAAGATACCAAACAATACAAAACAAATAGAAAGCGAAATTCAGATCTCAAATTTCAGCAATTAAAAACAAAAAACACCTCATTTATAATCACAACAACAAAATAAGGTCTCAAATGCAAATGTACACAAAATTGAACATGTGGAATATCGTATACCGTTCTTGTCCGGCGGTGTCCCAAATCTGGGCCTTCACGACTTTCTCATCAATGCGGATGCTGCGAGTTGCGAACTCAACGCCAATTGTTGACTTTGACTCCAGAGTGAACTCGTTGCGGGTGAATCTGGACAGCAAATTGGATTTTCCGACTCCAGAATCGCCGATCAGTACTACCTTGAACAAGTAATCATAGTCGTCTTCCACTCGGTACGCGCCCATGAGTTTGTACTACTCTGTAGATGTTCTGCCTCTGTAAATGTGTATGCATATACGAGGGTTTTAAATTTAAATGTATGAGTCATGAGTGAGAGAGAGAGAGAGAGAGAGAGAGAGAGAGGAGCAAAGCGAAGAAGGGGTGATCGTTACGCCCTGTTTGGGGAAGAGGAACAATAGAAAGTACAGAAAGTACTGAGAAGAGGGACACCTACTCTTAAGTTCAAACGATTTAATAGCTCCATTTATTATTAAATTATTGGATAATTAGTTAGTACCCCGTGTTAAGGCACGAGAGAATTATATTTTTAATAAAATAAAGAAATAAGGTTATAAATAATTTAAAATTTAAAATATAAAAATAAATAAATAATAAAGAATTTAAAACTTAAAGTTAAAGTAATTAATAAGTATAAAAATAAAAACGTGTATTGTATATAAAAATAAAGTTAAACGTTTTACTAACTAATTATCTTAAATGATAAGTGATTTTTTTTTATAAAGGTAAACAATGAATATATGCTTCAAAATGAATAATGAATATGTGCTTCAAAATAAAAATAAATAAGATAAATAATTACCTTAATAAAAAATACTTTATTTCATTAAGTGGTAAAAAAAATATTCAAAAAAAGGCTACCAAAGCAGACATGTGCTTTAATAATACATAAAAAATAATACAAAATAATTTCAATTTTAAAAACAAAATTAGTATTTAATAAATAATTCAAAATTAAAATGATTAACAGAAGAGGACAAATAGAAGGAATTCGTGATTTTTGAAATATCATAACACATCCTTGATTAACAATTTTTTAATTAATACATTTCTTTAGTGCAATAACTAAAAAAATAAATTAATAATTTTAGATATTCATAAAAAAAAATAATTAAAATTAGAGAAATTGTGTCTTATTGAAATATAAAAATGCAGAATAAATGTTGAACTTGTCAATGATTGAATTATAAATCATCGAGATTACCATTGATATGAATATGTACATACTTGTTTCACCGATGATTGCAAAAAATAACTCTACCAAATTTTGAAATTCTCACTTAAAATATAAGTAAAGGAAAAAATATGGAGGTGGAAAGAGAAATTTACATGCTAGTGTAGCGTAAGATTTCACAGCCTTGCGATTTATGTTTTTGCTGCTTCTGCAGACCCATTATTTATTATATTACAAACTTTTTATCTTGAGTAATTTTGAATTTCGAAAGACAATAGTAGATAAGTTTTATAAAAGTGAGTTATCTTTATCATTAATGAAAATTTTAAAAATATTTAAGTTTTCTAATAGATAATCATGAAGTGATTCTCCCCATGAAGATTAGAATTTTTTGGATAAACATGGATAATTACAAAAGAAGAAATTATTATATTATCAATAAATGTAATATTTTTTTATATAAACTAATCTATAGTTTTTTCATATTATTATTATTATCTATACATATTATATTTAGATATTGTAGTTTATTATGTATCAAATATTCAATAGTCATATCACCTATAGAATCTTATACAAAATATCATAAATCAAATATTATGGCTATATTATAAGAAACTATATTTATATAATGAATAATTAATTCAGACAATATTTCATGTTATTGGATATAATGAACAATAATTGATATTTATATTAATGATATTTTGAATTAAATGAACTTTTGTTTGTTGGATAAATATATATATATATTATATATTTGAATAAACATGTTTTTATATACTTTAAAAAATAGATAAACAAATAATACTGATTAGATTCTTTTGGATAAGTATAAATATATTTTTTTTCTTTTTATCTAAAAATTTGTAAATGTTCATTGGTTGAATGGAGTTCATTGAGGTTGTTCACATCTGCGTATACATGGCACTTAGGTGGATAGTTTCAATGGTTCTATTTTATTGTATATAGATATTGATAAAATATAACTAATAAACAATTCGGAAGTGTATAATAATTTGTCATTATCCAAAATATTTATAACCTTTTTAAATAAATGAATAAGTAACATTCTTCAAATTTATTTTTATATCTATTAGTTTTTTTTTGTTTTTTATTATTATCATATTACATTTTAATTTTATATATCATTAGTCATTGTCACATTATAAAATTAAATTTATTTATATTTTTTATTTTATTAACTTTTTAAAACAGTTTTGTGTCTCTTTGAATTTTATTTTACCTTGTAAGCAAATATATTTTATTTTTATTTAAATTAGATAAATGTTAGATTATTTTATTTTATAAATATTTATAAATTTGTTTAGGTAAATTGGTTAGGGATCCAATCTAAAATTCAAACTTACTTCTACATCGTTCAATATTTTTTTTATTTGTGACGATTATCATATTAAATTTTAATTTTTTTACATATAAAAATTTACTTTATTTATAATATTTTATTTTATTAGCTTTTATAAACCATAGTTCTCCGGTGTCTCTTTGAATTTTATTTTGCCATGTAAGAAAATATTTTATTTTTATTTAGTGTTGATAAATGATTTGAATGTATCCAAAAGATAAATTAGTCAGGATACAATTAATCTAAAATTTATTTTAATATTAAAAAATAGTCTTATATTTTTAATATTCAATAATTATTTTATTTTTAAATTTTGAATTATTTGTCATTTACTCTTTTTATTTTAAATTTTGAATTATTTATAGTTTTTACTTACTTAGTTATTTTGGAACTTAAAAAATTATCATTTATCTTATATTTAAATTTAGATAAGTGTACCATTATTTGTTTATCCAAAAGATTCACTCATTTTTTTAGGTAAATAGTTAGTAAAATAATCCAAACTCATTTTTGTGTTCAATATACTTTCGTATTCTTATACGTATTAACTTAATTTTTAATATATTAATTATTTACTTATTTTTATATTTAAAAGAATATTATATAATATAGTTCTATTTAATTATTTTTTAGAAAATACAATTCTTTTGTGGATAAACTATTGAATGTTGTCTATAAGATAAATACATATATATTGGATAAACATGTTTTTGTTTACTTAAAAAAGTTATATAAACATGTAATATTGATTAGATTCTTTTCGATAAATACTAATATTTTTTTTTCTCTTTTATCTAAAAAGTTGTTAAAGAAACTAAAATATTTTGATGAATTTATAATAAAAAAAATATTTTTATGAATTTTAGAATTTAAAGAAACTAAAATATTTTGATTTAATTTTTAAGAAAATAAAAAAAATTACATATAAATATAATTATATATACATAATTACATATATATTACATATAATACATATATATATCACTAGCAACGGCGACCGTCGCCGCTAACCTCTGGGGCAATGTAGCCGTCGCCCCTGAGGCAGCGATTGGCAGTCGCTACCACCATATTTATATATATGTATATATGTAATATGTATGTATAAATATATATATATATGCAATTTTTTTTAAAAATTAAGTAAAATATTCTAATTTTTTAAAATTTAAAACTCATAATTTTTTTTACTTTTAAATAAATGTAATGCCACGTCAGATGTTATTGTTTGTATTAAAGCCATATAATTGCCACGTTGTGAATAATCAGCTAATAAAATTACTTCCCCCCTATACTATCAATTACTATTTAGGCATGTAAATTAATTTTTCCTAAAAAGTTGGGTCGACTGTTTATTTTAACGGTCAACCTAACGGAGGGTATCCAGACGAATGAAAATTAAAAACTTCGGTACCAAGTCTGAAAACTTGAAAACCTAGGATACTAAAACTGAAAAAGATGTATACATTGAGTATGGAAAGTGAAATTATCTCATTTGTTTCCTTAGTCAAATAATTTTGTGAATGCTGCACTATCAAAATTTTAACATTAAATATATAGTAAGTTTAATAGGTTTGCATTTATTGGAACACAAAATGACGATCATACTTGATAAACGTATGAATTTTTCAATTTTATTTTTTGCTTATATTTGTTTCGAGAAAATAACAAGGCGTCTCAATGTATAATCGAATAGTATATTTTCATTAATGTAAAGTGCAACCTCATAAACCCTAGCTTTTTTCCCGGTGCATCACCAAAGGATTTCTTTTTATTCTTTTGCCAAGAAGCGAGAACGACTAAATATATATAACGTGAGCGCAATTCAGCACGTTTACACCAAAGTTTTCACAAGCCGTAAAAAGTCCCTTCTAACAACAAATGAAGGGAAATTTATACTAATGGGAGAAGATGGGCTAATTAAGGGAGGTAAGGGGAAAGTACTACTTTACCCCTTACCTCCCCTGATTACACGATTAAGATTAGTTTTCCGAGGTCATTGAGGTAATCTGACGTATTATGCTAATCCTAGTAACTCTTGACTTTTGCTTTCCTTAGAAGGCACCTTCTCTTGCTTCTTTTGGAACTTATTTACTTCCTCCATCAATAGTCCCCAATTCTTAAATATCACTTGGGATACTGAGGAACTATATCGAACCTTGGGATTTTTTGCGGGTTTAGCTGCCCTGAGGGTTGCCAGGGTCATGTCTTCTCTTATATTCTTGCGGCGACGGTTTGTCTCGTCCCCCTCTGCAAACTTTTTCCCTTTCACGTTCTTTCTTGTGAAATATCTTCATAGTTAGTGATACGTACCGAAGTCCAGCAGCACCACAAAATATTGAGGGATCTTCTTGAAAGTCTCAAGATTGTAGGGGAGACTAACCTGTAGAGAGGGGTTAGCACTTCGATACTTAAGTCAGTAATGTTTGACTTAAATAAACTAAAGGAAAGCTTGAAGAATGTGAGAATAACAGTAAAGTGATTTGTTTTGTGATGATATGCTGATAGAGTACATGTTACTTGAGAGTTGCAAAAATGCAAGATGTCAAAGTTGTTCAAGTTGTCCCAAATGACTGCACAGTGTTTTGCTTTTATAGCCAGTGTTGAACCCAACTTTGGAGGAGTTTTGTTGAGTGTCGTATACCATTAGAAATCCTGAAGAGTTGGCTTCTTAGCCCAACAAACCACGCATGAAAGGGAGTTGAATTGGTGAAGATATATTCGTTTAAGTTGACCCTGCCACATCTGCCAGATTTTTCGGGAAAGCAGCTACTTGCTGAGAAACATCTGGATTCTGGCCAATCTACTAGGAATCTGAATGAGATCTTTTAACATGATGTGGCTTTAGGTGTTGGCCAGTTGTAAGACATGGAATCCGAGCTGTTCGATAACTAGGCTTGTTGTACGAGCCTTTTCCGTGAGCTTGCCAGATCAGTACCTAAAACTGGGCTTATATATGTAAAACCCTTTACTCTTTGGGCCTGGTGGTTTCAGCCTGCTGAGCTGCTTGGCCAGGGGGCCTGCTCCAACTCTTGGCTGGCCCGGTGTATTTTGAGGGGACATCATCACTTCCCCCAACTCCAGTAGTGCGAGACTTGCTATCGGACTGGTGGAGTAGAAGTAAGTAGTCGTGTAAAGGTTAGCATAAGAGCTATATACCTGGTCTAAAATCAGTGGGAAAAGGTCCTGTTATGCTGTTCTGATCCTATTGTGCACCAGCAGGGCAGATCCTGTTGTGTTGCTCCAATCCTCTTGTGTACCAGCAAGGTGGATCCTACTATGTTGCCCCAATCCTGCTGTGTACCAGCAGGACGGATCTTGTTGTTCCTGTTATTTGCGAGGAAGATGTGATTTAGTAGTAGAGAATGCATTTCGTAGAAAAGGACTAAGGACAGAACTCAAATAGTAAGTTAGCCTAAGTAGGCTTTATAAGCATTATGCTGAAATATATGTGCCAATAGAAGGCAGCTGAAAACTGGAGTGAGTGTGGCAGCTATTGGGAGCTGAGTTGGATGCGTGCGGTAGCCAGTGGTGGCTTATACAACTACATGTACCAGCTGGGAGCGACCTACGTAAGTGCGTGCACTAGCCAGGGGCGACTTATTAGGAGCGTTCACTAGCTAGGGGCGACTTATGTGGAAGCATGCGCCAGCTAGGGGCGACTTATATAGAATGTGCGCCAACTAGGGCGACTTAGTAGAAGCGTGCACCGGCTAGTGGTAGCTTACGTAAGTGTGCATGCTAGCTGGGACGACTTATTAGGAGCGTGCGCCAACAGGTGGCTTGTTGGAGTCAGTCAGGAGCTAAAAAACCAAGCCTGTGAATAACACAAGAAAGGAAGCAAGACTTGCTTTTATACAAGAGCAGTAAAGTTGTAAGTATTCCTGGTTAGTGCAAATACTGAGCAAGTTTCAATATTGCATGCTTCACAAAAGTAGAGATGTGCTTTAAGAGATACAACCTATTATGAGGTTCTTATTTAAAGTAGGAATACACCTGTTGCAACAAGGTAGCAGGCTTGAATGCTAGCCAATGACCTTTCTATGTATAATCCCCCTACTGGTGGAGCAGGTTGGTCAGCAGCCTCCAGTCATCAGCAGGGTATGTGTTGGTCTAGCTTTGAGATCCCTTGTTGGCAACTGCATCAGTGGGAGCAGATCAAGACCTGCTGCAATAGGTAGTAAGCGAGTGCTAGAAATAGCAAGTAGAAACAAGATCCAAGCTGTTATGGAGCTTATGCATGCCATTATGTATGAGCCATCATAGCTAGATAAGTATGCTTGTTGAAGGCGAATTTATTTAAGACTTTCAGTCTGTGAAATGAGCAAGGATGTGCCCTTTTGGGAGCAACTTATTAGGGCTCTTGAAGCCAGTAGGGGTGCGCCAGTAGGGCGGCTTATCAGGGCTAGAATCCAGTGAGAGTGCGCCAGCAGGGCGGATTATGAAATGTGTGCGCCAGCAAGGGCGACTTATTAAGCGTGCACCAGCAAGGGCGGCTTATGAGATGTGTGTGTGCCAGCAAGGGTGGCTTATTGACTGTGTGCACCATTAAGACGGCTTATGTGGGCTAGGAACCAACAAGGTGATTAACCTATTGATAAAGCAGAGTATAGCAATGGAGCGGAAACTGCACTTTATTCAGATAGTATAATGATGATTAAGCAAGTAGTAGAGTTATAAGTAAAGAGCAAGAATTTTAGGGATAAAATTTCTTGTGCTCCCTCTAGGGGGCAGGATCAGCGACCTATTCCTCGTTCTGATGGGCGGAGGAAGTGTCTTCGTCTCTCCTCTTGTCCTTGTTGTCCCCTTTCTTGACCAGCCAGACATCCTCAAGGTTCATGTACTTCTCTACACGAGCTAGTACTTCATCGAAATTAGCTGCAGGTTTTTTTTGCCAAGGATTCGAAGAGTGGTCCTACTCGGAGTCCCTGGGTAAGTGCGTTGATCAACATCTCCTGGTGGGCAGTAGGGACTTCCAGGACAACATTGTTGAAACATTGCACGTAGGCTCTTAGTGTCTCATTTTCCTCTTGCTTGACTTCAAAAAGGCTGATAGCCGATTTTCGGTACTTCTAGGTGCTAGCAAATTGGTGTAGGAAAAGGGAGTTAGATTCTGCAAAAGATCTAATTGATCTAGCTGGGAGCTGGTTGAACCATTGTTGAGATGAATCGGTTAGTGTAGTAAGAAAAACACGGCATTTAATACCATCGGTATAATTGTGCAGTAGGGCTGCATTTTTTGAACTTACGCATGTGCTCAACCGGGTCAATAGTACCATTGTAGACAGGCAGATACAAAGGCATCCTGAAGTGAGCAGGGAGATTTTGTTCCATGATATCAGTGCTGAAGGGAATGCCTCGTTCAGCGGGCAAGGCCTCCTTTCTGACCTCTTCGCGGATTTCCATTATTTCCTTTTTGAGAGAGAGCCAGTACTCAGAAGGCCCCAGGGGTGCTGTCTCCTTGCTGACGAGGTCAGCAGGTATAGGTTCGTCCTGCTGTAGGGCAGCGGGAACTGGTGGATTAGTTCCATTTTCCTGCTGAGAAGGTTGTCCTGCTCCGCTGGTTGGGGAGCCTCGGAGTGTTGATTGGATGGTCTCCACAATGAACTATCGGAAGTACTCGTACAGGAGCAGATCCAAGACAGCAGGAGTAGTAACGGGGTTGGACACCGAGGCTGGAAGGTCGCCACCCGGAGCATCAACGACACTTGTTGGAGCAGGGAATGCGACAGTTGGCATAGGTAGGGCGCCAGTTGGAGCAGGGAAGGTACCAGCTGGAGCAGGGAAAGCCGCAACTAGAGCTGGGTAGTCGACAATTGGACCTAAAAGGTCATCAAGTGGAGTTGGGAAGTCACCAATTGGAGCAGAGAGGTCACCAATTGGAGCAGGGAGGTCATCACCTGGAGCGGGGCTGCTACTTGCTAGAGTTGGGTGGTCACCAACTGGAGCAGGGCTGCCACCAGCTGGAGCGGGACGACCATCAGCTGGAGCAGGGCTACAACCAGTTGGAGCAAGGAGGCCACCAGCTGGGGTCAGGGCCTTAACAATGCCCAAGGTCTGATTTGGAGATGGAATGGTAAATCCAACTACAGCAGGGAGAGAGGTGTTTCTATCGAAAGATCTATTCTCGCCTCCATTGTATGGACATGCCATTTCTCACGTCAAAGCTCAAGTTTTCCCACAGACGGCGCCAATGATGCGTACCAGAGTCTAGCAACACCACAAAATATTGAGGGATCTTCTTGAAAGTCCCAAGATTGTAGGGGAGACTAACCTGCAGAGAGGGGTTAGCACTCTGATACTTAAGTCAGTAATGTTTGACTTAAATAAAATAAAGGAAAATTTGAAGAATGTGAGAATAATAGTAAAGTGATTTTTTTTTTTTTTTTGTGATGATATGCTGAAAAAAAGAGAATTTCTTGTGCCAAGTGAGTGAAAGATAGAGTACATGTTACTTGAGAGTTGCAAAAATGCAAGATGTCAAAGTTGTTCAAGTTGTCCCAAATGACTGCATAGTGTGCTACTTTTATATCCAGTATTGAACCCTATTTTGGAGGATTTTTGTTAAGTGTCGTATACCATTAGAAATCCTGAAGAGCTGGCTTCTTAGATCAACAAACCACGCACGAATCGGAGTTGAATTGGTGAAGATATATCCATTTAAGTTGACCCTGCCACATCTGCCAGATTTTTTGGGAAAGCAGTTACATGCTGAGAAACATCTAGATTTTGGCCAATCTACTGGGAATCTGGATGAGATCTTTTAACATGGCGTGGATTTAGGTTTTGGCTAGCTTTAAGACGTGGAATTCGAGCTGTTCGATGACTAGGCTTGCTGTGTACGAGCCTTTTCCGTGGGCTTGCCAGATCAGTACCTAAAATTGGGCTTATGTATGAAAAACCCTTACTCTTTAGGCCTGGTGGTTTCAGCTTGCTGGGCTGCTCGTCCTGGGGGCCTGCTCCTAGCTCTTGGGCTGGCCCAGTGGATTTTGAGGGTGCATCAGTTAGGAGGGTTAAATCTCTTCAATTTTCTTTCTGTTGTCCTCTTCTTGTGTTCGGGCAGTGATAAGTCAATGTGCTTAGGGAACGATTAGGTTTCCGTCTGGGCCAAGTCGTCATATACCAAATGATCCCGTTAAGAGGGGGGTCTTCATTGTTGAGTGGGGTGGTGTCGGCGTTGGCCGAGGGCGACGTCGCCACTCCTGGCCGAGGCACGTCGCCTCGCCCTGCAGCTGGTCGAGGCATACTTCCGATCGGGAGTATACCAGGTTTGTTCAGAGGATGGTGCATGCTTCCGATCTCTTTGACTATTCTCATCTCTTTGGGGGCACGAAAGGTTTTCCTCAATTGCTTTCCTCTTGGAAGGAGTTGTGTTCCTTACGCCAAAAGTTTCTTTAATTTGAATATACTTCTCCGCGCATGCCAGGAGGTCGTCTAGTGTGGCAGGGGGCTTCCCACCTATAAATTCTCGGAACCTTCCCCTGCGCAAATTTTGTTGCATGATTCTCGCTAAGAGCTCGGGGTTGACACGCGGGACTTCCAAGACAGCCTCAGAGAACCTTTGGGTATCTCTTATTTACCGCGAAGTGATGTAAAAAGGGTTGGGAGAAGCACTCGAAGTTTTCTATCGTGCCAATGGGCAACTGGTTGAACCAGGTCATAGCTTTCCCGGCCAAAGTGGTTCGAAAGAGCTTGCAATATGCTGCGTCGCTGAGGTCTAGCAAATCTGCCTTTGCTAGGAAGCGATCCAAGTGATCTTGTGGGTCTTTGGTCCCATCATACTCACTGAGGTTTGGGATCTTGATCCCAGGCTGGATAGCCTCTGCCAGGATGCGAGTGGCAAAGGGACTTCTCATAAGGGGTGTCACTGCTAAAGCTGGGGCACGGTGGTCTTCCGTCCCTCCTAAGCTGGTCTGCCTAGGGGCCGCTCAATTCGCCCTCAGGGACTCGCGCCCTTTCGGTGGTGCATCTCTTGGTGGTGGTGGGCGCAACTCCTCTTCCGGTAGGGAAGGCCTTCTCTCCACTCCTTCCTCGAGGTGTTAACTTTGTTGTTGATTTCCCGCCCTCTGGTCACTATCCACAGGGGTTAGGCCTATTCGGGGACCTCTATGAGGGTAGCGAGGGGGTCTTCGTAGCGCCGCGTGCTCTGCAATACACTGAGCAACCGCTCTTGATGCAGCCTGTGCTGAAGCATCCTCGATCATTTGCCGAAGGGCCTCAGGCATGAGCTGGGGCATGGGGGAGGAGGAGCGTGCTCCTGCTCCCGCTGCTCTTCCCATTCTTTTCGTTCTTGTGCTGCGGTTGTTGACTTTTTTCTTGGGGCGCATGCTCAAAAATCCCCTCTAACTCGCCTAAGCCCCCATTCCCGTTCCTTGATCGTGACCTGGTGTTCATCCTCGAATGCTGAATCGCTAATCTTTCCCACAGACGACACCAAGTTGATGTCACCAAGGAGCAAGATCAAATAAATTTATATAACGTGGGCGCGATTCAGCACTTTACACCAAAGTTCTCACAAGTCGAAAAAAGTCCCTTCTAACAACAAATGAAGGGGTATTTATACTAATGGGAGAAGATGGGCTAATTAAGGGAGGTAAGGGGAAACTACTAATTTGCCCCTTACCTAGCCCGATTACACGGCTAAGATTAGTTTTCCGAGGTCATTGCGGTAATCTGACGTATTATGCTAATCTTGGTAAGTCTTGACTTTTTGCTTTCCTTAGGAGGCACCTTCTCTTGCTTCTTTTTGGAACTTATTTACTTCATCCATCAATATCCAATTCCATATTGCTATGTATTTTCCTTTTCGTGTTTTAGTTAAACTTCTTTTCTTTATCTTTGAAATATGTATTGTTTTTTACCTTTTTTTATGGGAGTCTACCTTGAAGTATTCTCATATATACTTCTAATTAAAAGTTTTGTATAAATAAGTTTCCACCGTCATATATAGTAAGTTGTTATTAAAATATGATATAGTTTTATGTTTATTATGACTGATGGCATGCTAAAAATCAAGATTTGTGAAAATAGGTATAGAAATTAAAATTATGATTAAATTATTTATTTATTTTTGGTTCATCAAAAGCAAATAAAATTGATAAGAAGATAAAATAAAATTATAGGCAATTATTAAGTGTAATATCAAATGATACAGAATCACTTCAGGTTGGAAATTCAACGTGATAAAAGTAATTATTCATTAAAAGCAGCTCGACTATTTAAAGTATATCTATGATAATTAATGGGAATGAATCCAACTATTAGAATTTTTTATTATGTGTATTATTGCTATTATATGCATGTTATGTCCATATCATTTTGAAATTTTTTATTGTATATTTGTATTGTTAGCATATAATTTAAAAATATGTATATATCTCTTTACTTATTCATAAGTTTCAGATATTGTTAATTATTCTATGAAGGAAATAATAGATGTTACTAATGCTTTTTTGTTCTTACTTTCAAAAACTTTATAACTAATCATTTATGACCAATCATATTATCTTAGGGTAATTTACAACATAGGGTAGTAGGATAAAATCTTTTACATAATGTATTTTAATACTAATATTTTGATTTTACTAAAAAGTATTTTATTTGAATAAGAAAATATATATAGTATATAAAACTGATAATATTTTATTTTGATTTGGATTGCCACCCCTAATCTTAGACCTTCATGATTTCACATAATTTAATAGAAGAAGAAGAGATATCTTTCTCTAGAATTATTTTGTTATTTTGATCTTTGGAATATACTAAAGAATTTTTCAAGGAATGTTGGTTTCTCTCACTTGACCCTTTTATTTTTTGTGGAAAAGCCGCCTGTGCCTAGGCGGGGGGTTTGGCGGACCTCTACCTGTTTATTATAAAAAAAATTCAATTTGTGTACAATGTTGAAAGCAGTAAACAAGGAGTACTTACTCCCTTTACAAGTCAGAATCTATCCTATTGTAAAAGCAGTAAACAAGGAGTACTTACTCCCTTTACAATACAAAGGCTATCCTAGCAGAGAAAAAAGATCCTAAACCAACAACCAGTCGTCGTGCCATACCTCCAGTCCTGCCGTGCCCATCTCTCCTCTGTGCCTCCAGTACCCCTGTCCAATATACAGCCAACTCTTACCCTCGGCGAAGGTAGGCGGTGCCCAGTCTATCAAGTCTAATAATGCCGCGTAATACTCCCGTAATATCACCCTGATGCAACACCCTAATCACCTGCAGGTTGGCGACTTCCTTCGCAAGATGATCAGCTGCCCCATTCGCCTCTCAAAAAATGTGTCGGACGTCGAACCTAGCACCTGTTGGATCTGTATGATACGCATAAGCAAGTGTTGTATCTCCCATTTCCCCGAAGCCCAAGATTATAATAGCTGGATCACTGTCGTTGCATCCACCTCAACCTGACCCCTTCTTTGAACAATAGAATTCCTTCGAGTATATTTATCGTTATCTTGTAGGGTAGAGAGAGGACTAGACTCCTTTTGAAATAAGACATAAGTCTAGGAGTGCTTCCCATTAAAGTACTTATTAGTTGAGTCACAACTCTTAATTGAGTCACAAGTAGTGGCAATTTAACCCGCCGAACCCGACAAAACCCGTTCCGGACCTGCCCCTAATGGGATGGGTCTGAGTCCAAAAAATTGAAGACAGGGCCGGTAGCGAGTCCGGGGCGTCCCGGGTCCTTCCCATTTATATATATATATATTCTTTTACTTTATCAAGATAGAATAAATAATTAATAAAAATATATTATTTAATTTATTTATTGCTAGATACTTGTTCAACAATTAATGAATTGAAAAATTGTCCAACAATACTTAACGATGAGGAAGACGAAGAAGTAGGTACTAATGTATAATCGATATGAATTGTTTGGGTTGTTTTATTATGAATAATTTTATTTGTACTTGAAAATCTTTTTGGACTTGAATTTGAGTTAGATCATGAATAATTTTATTTGTAATTGATATATTAAATTTTTTTTTAAAAAAAAATTATAAAACAAATGAAAAAAATAAAATAATTGGGTCTACTGGGTTAGACCCGCCAACGGGTTTTGAGCCAGTATGGGGTGGGGTTAAAAAATAACCGGGGTGGGGCGGGTCCCGGGTCCACCCAAATTCGCTACGTTGCCACCCCTAGTCACAAGTATTAATTGAGTCACAATTCTTCATAATCACAACTATTGGCCGAGTCACAACTTCTTCACGAGCCAATTATCTTTAAATATATAATAAATTATTTTATCAAATCAACGTAAAATTTAATAAAATAAATATTATATATGGGGCATATTTTAACATGTACTAGGCAATTAGATGAAAAATAATTATGGGAATTAAAAGCTATAACTTTTTTTATAACATGATTTTTATATAATTTAATCTTAAAAGTGAGTATTAAAAAAATAGGCCGATCGATACAAAAAATTGCATTTACACTATAAACAGGTTTAACCTGATCAATCGTATGCCAAACTAGCACTAAATTAATACTTCATTTTGTGAGCAATTGATAATTTACTCATTTGCCCTCCAACAATTCTGAACATATCAAAGTCATTCTCTAAGATGGAGATTTTTCTCTTTACTTATTTCATTTTATAGGTCATCACACTTTGCACTTTAGAAATAATTTAAATAGGCACATTTCACATTGAGAAGGAAAACAAAAGAAAAAAAAAATTATAGTTTACATTCTGAATATCAATTTTTCTTGGCATATTATATTTGAGGTGTTTTTAGGGCAAAGGCACTCGTCAAAAGGAGGATAAAATTGTCAAGAAAAATCAAGTTCCACCCTTGCACCCACTTATTTTAGCTGCACAATAGCAAGAAACAGCTAACATTGAAGAGGTTGTTCAAACTACAAAAAAATATGACAAAAACTTCTTTTCAAGTGGTTGAAATAGTTATTGGTATTGAGGAGAAAGAATTCCATTTATGTTACGATTGTGGTGGTGAAATATCATTAGTCACTAACTGAAGAAAAATGATCCTGGGATAAAATTCCACAAATGCCCAAATAGGGTAAAAGTATATTATTTATTATTATTTTTTAAATATCATAAACTCTCATATAAGATTTTTCTTCTTCTTCTTCTTCTTTTTATAAGCGAGAAGGGTGAAATTTTTCACTCTGTAAGATCCACCAATACGTAAAAGGTCAAGAAAAGTTATCTTCGTTTTGCTACAACAATTAGACATTGCAAAAAATGGAAAGGAAACATTTCAGAAATTAGTTCAAGAAAAAAAATGACAGATATTAAAAAATTAAAGATTGAAAAGAGAGACTTAAAATAAAAATTGATAAAATCACAATCAAAGGAGAAGTTCCTTTTCTTTGCAATGATTGCATGGTGGATGATAGAGCTGAAGTGCTTGTTGTAATATTTTAAAAACTTCGTTGCATTTGGTTTGTATGGAAGAATGTCTACTTTGCAATAAAATATTTATTTGTGCCCTTATCTATTGTGTTGCATACTAATTATGCCTAGTATAATGCACAAAGAATAATATGGAGGAAAAAAATCTATATCCATTCCATTAATTATGTAGGTGTTTTATACACAAGGAATATCCTAATAAAGCAAATAATCACACCTAAAAACAAACCTAATCAAATCTCTAATATTTACATAATTTACGTAATGCATGGGATCATGATTCAATAGCATGATTCATGAGATCCTAATGGGATCTTGATTATGTATTATGATTTATGGGATACTGACTCTACAATGCTCCCCTTCAAGCTGGAGCATAGATATTAATCATGTCCAACTTATTACAAAGATAATCTACACGAATTCTATTTAGACCGTTTTTAAAGATATCTCATAATTTCTCTCTTGTCTTCACATACTATTTAGAGATAATACCTTGTTGTCTCTTTTCTCGAACAAAGGGACAATCAATTTTTATATGTTTCGTCCGTTCATAAAAAACAAGATTAGATTCAATATGGAGAGCAACTTGGTTAGCACACTGTATTTTTACTGGCACACAAGGTTTAAGACCAACTTTAGTTAAAAGTTGACTTAATCACATGAGTTTACAAAAGACTGTGCCATAGCTCTATATACTGATTCTACACTTAACCTTGAAACTACAATTTGCTTCTTACTTCTCCACAAGACCAAATTTTATCCAACAAAGACACAATATCCTGAAAAATCTAAATAAACACTTTGAGGTATTCCCGGTTTCATTTGAAACACTTCCTCTAAGTAAGTAGCATCCCGGAATTTCACTATTGTATTGACCTCGATTTTCAGAATTTTTGATTTAACAACCAAAAATCGTAGGGCATAGCTTGTTTCTACATAGCCAAGAAACACAACATCAACAGTCTTTGGACTTAACCTATTTCTCTTGTGTTCAAGGACTAGCACTTTGCAAGGCACCCCCACACGCGGAAGTATTTTAGGTTTGGTTTTCTACCTTTTCATAATTCAAAGGAGTACTCGTATTGTGTTTCAAAGGGACTATGTTCAAAATATGACAAGTCATATTCAAAATCTCCACAAATACTTGGGTAATCCAGAAGTGATTAACATACTGTTTATCATGTCCTTAAATATTCTACTTTTTCGTTATGCTAATCCATTTGAGGATGGTGAATACGGGGACGTTTCTTCATGAATAATGCCAAAGGTCTTGCAATATTCACTAAATCCACTTGAATCATATTATCCGCCCCTATCGGACCTTAGTCTTTTAAGTTTTTTACCAGTTTGGGTTTCTACTACGTTCTCAAACGAAATAATTTTTTTTTAAGGCTTCATCATTATTTCTAATGAGATAGACATAACAATATTTACTGCAATCATTTATAAAAGTAATAAAATATTTTTTATGGTCCCTAGTTATAATTCAATTTAACTGACAAATATGCGTGTTAGCTAATTCAAGTATTTTTTTATTTCCTATCTACTGAGTGGTAAGGCTTACTTACTTGTTTAGCTTCCACACATACAGGATATTTGTGTCTTGGTTCCATATTATAAGTAGGTATTAAATTGAGGTTTATCATAACTTTGACTGAACTTAGATTTAAATGACCTAACTACTATGCGTTAAAGAAGATAATTCAACATTCAACAAAATAGAATTAGAAACTTGAACTTTCTTATTATCAACACAAATTTTAAATAGGCCATCGACTAAATAGCCTTTGCCAACAAATACACCAAATTGCAAAATTACAATTTTATTAAAAAACCACTAACTATTTTCCTCCTATCAGTGGGCACATGTTGCACCCTTTTCAAACACAGAATGCGCCCTGAAGGAAACTTCAAGTCCACGCTTCCTATCCCAAGTACTTAGTAGTACTGGAGTTGCCCATGCTCATGGTCCTTCCATTGATGGCCTGATAAGACAGAAAAAATGATTTATGTGCACAAACATGCAGATTTGCTCTAGTGTCAATCAACCAATCAAACGGTTCATAAACAGTTAGGAGTTCAAGTAATATAAAGACATACCCTTCAGTTTCTCCTAAGGTTCTAGCATCACTAGGAGGTCCCACAACCATGTTGACAGCTACCTGTACCGTCTTAGCCTTTTTATTAGGGCAATCCTTGGCCAAGTGCCCGACCTGAGCACAATTCCAACATGATTTTTTGCTTTTGGTTTCTTTGTTTTAATGGCCTTGGCTTTACCGATCTTTTTAGAATTCACATTTACATTATTCACTTTCTTTTCTCGTCAATTAAATTAGCCCGGGGTTTATGCTCTACAGGCATCTCATGTGTCTGATTCCTATGATCCTCCTCAACACTAATTGCAATCATGAGATCATCTAGAGACAATTCGCTTTATGATGTTTGTGTGTCATGAGAAAACTTTCCCAAGACTTGGAAAATTTTTCAACTACTAACATGACCATACTTTTCAAGAAGTTTTATCTCAGTACAGAAAGGGCATGTTCCTGGTTAATTATCTCATGACTCTGTTCAGTTACAGACTTCCCCTCGACCATATGATATTTCAAGAACTTGGAAACATAATATTTCTCTAGCCCATACTCTTCAGTATTATATTTCCTGTCCAGCTCATCCTATAAAGATTTTGCAGTGTATGAGTCAGAACAATAGACATCAAAGAGCATATTTGACAATGCTGACAAAATAGCTCCACGACCTATTTGATACGCTCAGCACTGTGCAATCTCGACGGTTCTGGGATCAGTATCAATTGGTTCAAGTCTAGTAACCTGAATACAATCAGCCATTTAAATTTCTAGGAAAACGTGAAAATTCACAGAATTTCAAATTTAAATTTTCCAAAACAAATTTCAAAAAACATGTTACAATTAAATAGATTTTGAGTTCAGAACAAGTTCTAATTTCTTCAAGATTGCTAGACAAATAAGAATAAATATACAAGCACCGTTTAGAAAATCAAAATCACAAATTTTGACAAATCAAATATATAGTTTCGTATTAAAAAAAAATTCACGATTAACCGTTTGGAACACAAATACGAAACACATTGAGATATGTTGTTTATGCGAATTTAAAATGTAGAATTATTTGGATAAGAGTTTTATCGTAACAACTCTTGTTAATAATCAAATCATAGTATGTAAACTACTTGTTTTGAAGAAATTAGATGGCCTATTCCAGTCGTGCACCGGGTATGTCACTTCTCCCAAAATAAGATGGTAAACAGAATTTCAGTTTCTATACAATGCTGAAATTCACCTCGAACAACATTCAGTCACTGTAAAAACTCAAGCAAAATCCGAAATAGTAGGGAGAAAGGTAGAGAAATAACTGTACAAGAATACTTCTGTTCCGAAGTGTATCGAACAATATTACAACTAGAAACTCTATTTATAGGACTTTCCAGGCAATAGCAACAATAAACAACAGTAGAGCAGTGATCAGTAACAACGAGACATTTCAACAGTTACAAGAGATTGCCAATAATGTTTCTACAGTTACAAAATGTTTGATTTTTTTTTTTTAAATTCAAATGTTTTTGCTGAAAAAAGATTTATACTAAGACTTACGACCGCGCCCACGTCGGCTTGAGACGGGCGGGCGCGGCGCGCGGGTTTCCACAAGTTCACTCTGATCTCCAATACCACTTCAAATACAAGTTGAACTTTGAACAATATAAAGAAATTCTATATCCAAAAAAAACTTCATATGTAGGACAATGAGAGTTACTTTTATCTCTCACAATCTAACTCTATATATCCTTATCAAAGCTCAACTACATCCTTCATATTTTCAGTGTGGGACAAATGTACATACAATCTAATCTATGCATTAACCTTTAATTTGCATCCACCTTATTAGATTAATTTGTTGTTTGAAATTAACATTTTAAAATGTCAATTGCAACAAGTGATACATAAATTATCAATCTAAATGACATCTTTCATCCAATAGGAGAAGCATATGTGTTTATCCAACCAAAACCCAAAGTGGGGATTAAATTTGGGCCAACTAATTTGCAAGTAAATAAGAGGTTCGGCCGAATAAGATGGGATATCTGACCCCATCCCTAAAAAAAACAGGGTCTACAAGTGATACAAAATATTGGTTGGCATCATCTAATCCCATCCGATTTACTTTCGAAGATTGGGCTTGATATCCTACCTTATATTGCCCAGTCTGACATTTACTTGTAACCTTGCTACTCTGAATTTAATACCCCAAGCCTGGGTTTTGACTAGATAAACCCATAACTGTAATCCCACCTAGGTATATGGAATTATTAATTCAGGCCGGCCCACTATGGTGAGATAAAATGCAATTTTCCGCATATAACCTCACTTTTCAGCTTAAAATGACTATTTCACATACTTTTAACCATTATACGTATCTTTTTTACTAAATGCATATATATATATATATATTTAACAAAACGGAAGCTTGGATTGAGATTCAACAATGGTGATCTCCCTCAGACGAACTGTAATTTCTTCTAGAAACTTTTTTCATACACTTCGAACTGCTTCTATCAGCTCCCACCACACTTTCTCCTCAAATTCTTCCTACTTTAACTGTTCCTGTCAATCTGCAGTTGTTGATAGATTTTAATTTCTCAATGATAAATTTTCATTAATTTAATACTTCTAGAAGATTCACCAAAGACATTAAGCAACACATTAGTAATCTTTCCTTTCCTCTCCCTGTCTCTGTTTCCTAGATTTGAATGTTGAATTTTTTGTTTACTATTGATTAGTAATGATGCTTAGGACTGAAGGAGTTATAGTGGACTTGAAACCCTTATTTTCAATCAATGATTTGGAGCTGTGTGAATTTTGTCGTGAATTGTTGTAACGGATCTTTAAAAATTATAATTTTGTGTTGGAATCTATTTCTACACTATGTTTAAATATTTTCCTATAAACTTGACTGTTTCTCAGTTATATTTTACCGTATCTTAACCGTAAATGAGGGGTAAAAGGAAAAAAGATTTTAGTTTACAACATAAACGTTCAATTCAAACTCCAAGTTACTTGAATTTTTTTTTTTTTTTTTTGTGAAAGTAAGTAAATTTATGTAAAGATGAATATAGGGTTATGTAATTTTTTCCTAGTTTTGTGTTTCTTCACCAAATATATATATAGCTGAGCCTCCATGATCAAGAGGTCATTTGGTTATGGGTTTGAGTCCCGCTAATGTGTGGATATTAGTATACTTTAATAATAGTTGTAATTGGACTATCTGATCACTCGCCAATACAGTAGGTCTTTTTCGTTTTGAAAATGCTTGGACTTTGAATGTCGATTATAGAAATCTCGTTTCGAAATCATGGGGTGGAATAAATGGCCAGTTTAGCGGTTTTGGGTACAGGAGTTACTGTTATAAACTTACTGCAAATTCCAAATGGTGGAAGTCTCATGTGTTGGGTAATATTGACTACCAAATTAATCAGATATCTTCTGAAATTCAAAACATTATAGAAGGTGTTTGTCTCAACCATCTAATTTTTATTTTGAGGAAAGAAAGAGAACTTAACGCCCTACTTAAAAAAATTATCTTACATAAAAATGCATATTAGCAACAAAGGGTTAAATCTCACTGGTTTCAGTTTTGTGATCTAAACACTAAATATTACCATGATTTTGCTAGTCATAAAGTAGATTGAGTTTTATTCAAGGAGTTAAAATAAATGATAACCAATGGATCTATGACCCAATGGAGGTAGTGGAGTCATTTCAATAATTTTTTCAAAATAATAGCACTAGACCCCGCCCAGTTTTTTCCTCTCAGGAGGCTCACGTGTTTTCCGAAGGGTCACTGAATACTATACCTCCGGCCAAACAAGATCAATTAAGGCCCATTCTAGAGGACGAGATTTACTCTGCCTTGAAGTGTATTAGGCCTACGAAGGCCCCGTGCCTCAATTCACATTTTTTCCTTTCCCACTAGGACGTTGTTAAACATACAGTTATTGCGTTAGTACAAGCTTTTTCTCAAACTGGTAGTTTGTCCAGTTTTATTAATCATACTAACTTGATTGTTATCCCTAAACCTCTTAATGCTTCAATGCACAACCATTACTGACCCATAAGTTTGTATAACACTATTTACAAAGTCATTTATAATATTTTGGTTGGTAGAATGGAACCACTGATGAATGAACTCATTTCGCCTTTTCAAAATGCTTTCCTTCCTAAGCGATTAACTTCGGATAATATTGCTCTGCCGCATAAAATGCTTCACTCAATGAAAGCAAAAAAAGGTAAGCATAATTTTATGGCATTGAAACTTGATTTGGAGAAAGCTTACGACAAACTTGATTGGAATTATATAAAATTTTGTTTACTTGAATACAAATTTCCTAGTAAATTTTTTGAGTGGATTATTGCTTGTGTATCAACTGTCTCCTTTGCCATCCACATTAATGGAGTTCAATCGCCTGATTAGTGTCTAACTCAGGGCATTAGGCAGGGTGACCTGTTATCACCGTTTTTTTTTTTATTTATTTAGAGCCACTTGTTGGAATAGGTGATCAGAAAGTCAATGAGGTTGGTTGTTTTGGGAAACATTCGCCAATCTTTATTTAAAAGTAATATTACGTCGATGAATATAATAAGGATTCATCGTAGGTAAGATCAAGTTTGTTGTGCTTAGTGCTCACATCGAATGATGTTTCGATGTCACAACAAACGTCCACAGATCGAACGATTAAGCCCGGAGTTGGGCTGAGTATAGGTTGACAGCTATGAGACCAACTCCTGAGGGCCGGTCTGAAATGTTCCAAGTCGAGGACATCGAGAAGGGCATCGAGTGTCCTATAGAGACTTGCACTGAGTATTGTAGTCGTGTTTCATTGACAGGAGACATAGATTGTCTGTGCAATTTCAGTGGGTTGGTTGGCAAGGTGTTCGATTGATTGAACTGACTCACGAAAATCGTCATATGGAAGCCACTCAGGCTTAGTCGATATGACTGGTATTCCCAGTTCTGGTAGTATTAGTCCTCGGACTTGAGGAATCACGTCAGTCGCTTGCGTACTAAGGTTGTATCTTGGATCAGGCGAGCAGTGATTGTGTCGTAAGACATGGTCATCATAAGTCTTGTCCAGTGCAGTCGGAGTATGTAGTGAGGACAGTGGATTCCAAGAAAGAAACTGTCCCCTGTCTAAGAATCTGACATCAAGTTCTCCTATGTGCTCTGAGATGGTTTGGACTCTCGAAGTCTATGGCCATAGCAGTTGATCAAGTGGGAAATGATTTCCTATAACGATCAAAGAGTTAAATCGATCTCGAGTATGAAGCATAGTTGCCTAGCCAAGGATGGGAACCGACGTCCAATTCCATGCCCTAGACTAAGGCGGGGAGACAGGCGACAGTATGACCGTACCTGTATGTAATTCGGAGCCTAAAAGTTTGAGCCACATATTTACCTAGTCTCTAATGCCATGGACCGTTGCTAGACGGCCACCCATGGTAACGGGCGGCTTTGGTTATGGGATAATGGGGAATGATTATGTTGAGGACACATCCAAATTTAGCTGAGGGTGAACCTAAAGAGTCACACACGATTCACTGGATTTGAAAGGAATTAATTTGAAATTAATTCAGAGAGAAGGTTTTAATTTAATGAATTAAATTAACTTCTTGTAGATTTAAACCTTCATGGATTAATTGGGCTTGAATTCATAAATTGGATATATAGATTTAATGAGCATGTGATTTTCTTTTAATTGGATTAAAACGATGAAATAATTATAGGGCTTGAAAAATTAAATAGGATTTAATATAGAGTCCATTGGACCTTTTTGTTTTATTTAAATTGAATTTAAACCAACCCGGTCCATAAAATCCCAACAATGGATGGACAAGATTTGATCTTGGAAAAAGAGAGATGAAGGGCCGAGATCCCTCCTTAAAGAGGTTGAACTCGGCCAAACCCCTTGGTGGTGACTTGGATGTGGACTCTTTGGAAGAGTTGTGGGAATATAAAATTACTAGTATATAAATACCACAAACACACACTAATTCTCTACACCACCGCTGCCCGCCTCTTGTCTCTCTCGTCCACCTCTTGCTCTCTCCAAGTACGTTCCTTTGTTCTTCTTGATTCGATCAAGGTAGAACGTTTGGGACATCGGTAACGTTAATTATTGCAAAAACTTAATCTCGTATACACTCATGGTAGAATAGGTTTCTTTCATATGCTGGTTGTGAGGTCTTATTTAAATATGTGTTAAAACAATCCCTCTCTATCACATGAATGTTTTCCAAATTCTAGTGTCTATATTAGATAACATTAACTATTCAAGCAAACATTTTTTGTGGAATAGAGAGAAATCAAGCTTGGTATACTGGGATACTATTTGTACACCAAAGGATATAGGTTAGGATTTCATTTATTGAGAATAGGCGTAGATTTCATTTAACAGACTCCTCTTTGTGTTTTAACTTGTTCAAAGCCAAGTATTTCCTTGCTTGTTCATTCACGGCAGCCTCACTTAAACTATACCAAAACTACATTTGGAAGCATATTCACAAAACTATACCTCTGGTAAATGAACCTAGGCAACAGATTTTGGGAGATGGGTGTGAGATAAACTTCTAGAAAGATAAATAGTTTGCTTCTTACCCAATATCTTCTCAGATTCCTCAAATTTCAGATTAGTTGTAGCACCCATTTCAAATAGCATCCTGCCTGAAATTGCTGGATTGTATAACACTAATATCATAGTAATTTTACATGGACTTAAGCACAATTCATACAGACAGTCGTTGGTGGCTAATTGTCATAGGGAATTTTAATGCACGGAATTTTTTCGAGTCCTCCGTGCGGCCTAGCTTCCTCAGTTAGCCCATCCTCACACACTCCATACTTGTGTATGATTTGGAAAGATGAAACGAACATCACCTAATGCATGCAAGAAGGCAAGAATTAACATCATTCAAGCAACATAGTATTTACAGGCAAATATCCAACCTTATATTTTATTTCCATCAATCAAAATACAAGGACATTCAACTTGCACACAAAGGACTTCATCCCCAATCTCACAAAACGTACAAGCCTGTCTAAAATAATTATATGTAGCTCTTGCAGTTGACAACCCCAAGTGCTAGGCAAAACTACTGCTAACCGCTCTAAAACTGCCATACATGTCCTGGATGGTTCTAGCCCACATTCTGCCCTGCTGCCTGGCCGTTTCTAGCCTTCAACCGCCAGTCACATGCCTCCCACATACGCCTTGTTTTAGCCACCACAGCCAGTCGCCAAGACCTGACCACTCGCCTGACAGTCGCCAAGCCCTGCCGGTCATGTTTGCACGCCCTCAAGCCGTTCGCGCTCACCGTTAGCCATTCTACCGAGTCTGGTCTAGACCTGGCACACAGTCTCGTCAGCCTGCTGAGGAAACCCACACATTAGGTGCCATCCGTCTGCACTATCCTGCTAGGTTGGTCGAGACCTGCCGCATAACGTGCTACCCCTGTGCAACACCCTGCCGACCGTCTCCGCACATGGGCGCCCATCTCGCCCATGCCCGCGCATCCGTGCACATTGTCCACATGATGCCGACACTCACTGCCGACTCCCAAGTTTGCCCGACCACCTGGTCGTGCAGCCTTGCCTGTGCCGTCACCCAACGTTCCTCATCCGACCAACCTTTGTAATATATGCCGACCACTAGCCAAGTGTCATGGCACTAGCACGAATCTGAAAGATTGTGGATCGTCTCGGGAAATAGCGCGAATGCGGAAGCGCGGTACAAATTAAAATACGAAAATTTAAACATGCTTTAATGAAATAAAATAACACGTTCAAGGGGTGTACCCTTGAAATTCCCGGGCGTTTGGTGTATCTCATGAATTAAAAACATAAACAAATCATGGAGGCCATAGGATTGTAAATTAAAGAGGAACGAAAAATAATAAATCAAAACCTACCGATTGTCGTTTTCGTCGTTTAACCGGTACTCGCGTTGTTCCCCGATTTGCACCAAATCTCGTGTTTGAGACTCTCCAAACAGTAACACGCAATCCACCCACGTATCTTGTACGTCGTGCTAGCGAACAAACAAGTATTTATTGGAGAGAATGAATTGATAACACGTTATTGATTAACGGTATTAATTTTCCTTAGTTCTAATGTTCCAAGAACAAAAGAACAAGAAGTATTTTCTTGTAAGAGGAGAGAGAGAGGGCGGATGAGTAAAGGGGAGAGAGGAGCCGAAAAATAGTGTGTGTCGTGTGTGTTGGAATTTCATCATTTCTCAAATAGTGAAAGGCTAGGACTATATATAGAGGAGGAGTTTAATCCTCTTTAAACTCCAACTCTAAAGAGGTCTATTTTGACTAGGATTTTGATCTAGTCAAAGTCCTAGTCAAAGTAGTGTTTGACCTAGTCAAATCAATCCTAGCCATCCATCTCTCCCTTTCCATCTCAACCATTAATTTAATTTTAATGGAATATTTAAATCCTATTAAATATTCCAAAGGCCAAATAAATAAATATAATAAATATAAATATTTATTCTAAGGTCATTAAATTAATTCTCTAATAAATCTAATTTATTAGATTAATTCCTTTTATCAAATAAAAGGAATTAACTCTCCAAGAAAATAAAAGGACCCGATTAAATCTAATTTAATCATTCCTTTTCTTCAATATTTAATTCTAAATTAAGTACTTAATGTGTGTGGATTGTGTGTGACTCTTTAGGTTCACCTTCCAGCTAGACTTGGTCGGATTCCTGGAATCCATCCGTTACCATGGGTGGCCATCTAGCAACGGTCCATGGCACTAGAGACTAGGTGAAATTTCGGGGATGAACATTTAGGCTCTAACAGTACACTTGTCCTTCTGTCTACGGTCTCACCACTTAGGGTCTAGGGCACGGAAAATGCAGGTACCCATTTTGGACTTAAGTATCGGTTTGTCCTTACTAAATGCCGCAAGGGAAACCTTCCCTTCTGTTCAGTTACTGTGGCCACAGATTTTAGGGACAAGATACAGAGCATACATGAGACTCAACTGTCAGTGCCTTTGACTGGAGACAGATCCTTTCTTGGAAACTACTGTCACTCTGTACACCAGAGCTGCACTAGACATGGCTTATGACTACTCAAGTGCTTCTTGGCAATCTCTCACCATATCTAAGATACAGATCTGATATACAGGTAAACTCAGAAGTTTCTCAAGTCAAAGGACTTGGCCTGTACCGTTGGAACCGGGAATACACGTCATACCTTGCTGACCCTACTCAAGGTCCTCCGTAAGACGGTTCCCGCGAGTCACCTCAGTCAGCTGCTCCCTAGCAGGCTAACCCACTAACACTGCTTAGACGAACTTCTTCACCCGTCGATGAAATACGATAGCAGATGCTTAGTGCAAGTCTCAAGGGGAATCTCGGTACCCATTTTCGAGATTACTTGACTTGGAGATTTTCGGACTGATTCGGCGGGACTGATTTCGTGGACCTACCTCCAAGTGTAGTCCCAGTCCCCGAAATAGGTTTTCAGTTCGTGGGCTTTGTTTGCGTAGTGAACAGATAGATATAAAGCAGTAAAGTGAACGCAAACAAAGTAATGACAGAATGAATTTCACTTCTTTATTCATTAATAGTTTATCAAAAAAACTGAAAATTGTATAGACATAGGTTACATTTTGCCCGCTAAGATTGGCTATATGGTCACCTATTCTAACAATCTCCCACTTGACCTTTAAAGCCAATCGCCCATATGTCTAATCCCCATCTTCTCAAGATGTTGCGTATGAGCGCTCTGCGACATAGGCTTTGTCAGCGGATCTGCTGTGTTGTCTGCTGAGTTGACTCGGTCCATCCGAACGTCACCTCTTTCTACCATTTCTCTTAGAAGATGGTAGCGTCTAAGAATGTGTTTGGAACGGTGATGAGATCTCGATTCCTTTGCTTGCGCTATTGCACCGTTGTTATCACAGAAGATGACAACGGGCTCTGCGATGCTAGGCACTACACCCAACTCTTGGATGTAGTTTCTCATCCAAACCGCTTCCTTGGCAGCTTCTAAAGCTGCTATGTATTCAGCCTCTGTGGTGGAGTCAGCAGTGGTTGCTTGCTTGGAACTTTTTCAAGCCATTACTCCTCCATTGAGTTTGAATACGTAACCCGATTGAGACTTGGCATCATCGTCATCAGACTGGAAGCTAGCGTCGCTAAAGCCTTCCAGGATCAGTTCTCCATTGCCATAGACTAAGAACATTTTCTTAGTCCTCCTTAGGTACTTAAGGATGCCCTTAATAGCAGGACTGATATCTGCTTGTCATGCTCAAAGCGTAAGCAATGTCAGGCCTGGTGCAGTGGACCGCATATTGGATGCTACCTACGGCAGAAGCATAGGGGATGACTTTCACCCTTTCAAGTTCCTCATCAGTTTGCGGGGGCTGTTTCTTGGACAACTTGATCCCATGCCTCATGGGAAGAAATCCTCGTTTGGAGTTGTCCATTCGATATCTCTTTAGGACTTTCTCCATATACGAGTTTTGGGTAAGCCCTAACATCCTTTTAGATCTGTCCCTGACTATCTGGATGCCTAGGATGTAGGAGGCTTCACCCAAGTCCTTCATGGAAAACTGGGTTGACAACCATGCTTTTGTGTCTCCTAACATTCTAACGTCATTACCAATGAGTAGAATGTCATCCACATAAAGAACTAGGAACACTATAGAGCTTCCACTGACCTTCTTGTATACACAAGGGTCAGATTCGTTTTTGATAAAGTCATAGCCCCGTATTACTTCATCAAAGCTAATGTTCCAACTTCGGGATGCTTGTTTGAGGTCATAGATGGACTTCTAGAGACGACAGACCTTCTGTTCTTCTCCAGTGACTGTGAAACCCTCCGGCTGATCCATATAGATCTCTTCCTCAACAAAACCGTTAAGGAAGGCCGTTTTCACTTCCATCTGCCATATCTCATAGTCATACCATGCTGCTATGGCGAGCAGGATCCAAATGGATTTAGCCATGTCTACCGGCGAGTAGGTATCCTCAAAATTGACCCCGGGTCGTTGAGTGCATCCCTTAGCTACAAGCCTAGCCTTAAAGGTTGTGACTTCTCCATCAACGCCAAGTTTGCGCTAGTAGATCCACTTACAGCCCACTGGCTTAACACCTTTCGGTGGATCTACAAGTCTCCAAACTTGGTTCTCGCTCATGGAGTCCATTTCGATTTTCATGGCCCCAAGCTATTTTCCGGAGTCGATGTCAGACATCGCTTCTCCATATATCTTAGGATCGTTATCCAAAAGACCGGTCATATTTAGAAAGCTATATCTCACTGGAGGTCTAGACTCTCCAGTAGACCTACAGAGAACGGGAACGTCAGTGGTGACTGTGGGCGCTGACTGTATCGGAGCCAGCGGTTTAGGGACCGGGGCTGGTTGTTCCTGAGGTTGTCCTTCATGCCTAGCATATTGGACTTCTCGAGGTCGGCCAGCCCTTCGGGTGTCTATCCTGAATCCTCTAAGTGAGGGTTCCGCGGCTACCTCTGATGGCTGGATTCCATCACTTGATTCCTCAAGGATCAGCTCATCAGGTTGGATATCCTCTGGGAAGCCTTGCTCCAAGAATACTGCATTCCTTGAAACAAACACCTTTTGTTCCAAGGGGTCATAAAAGTAATAACCCGCAGTTTCTTTAGGGTATCCAACGAACCTACATAAGCTAGACCTGGATTCTAGCTTATCTCCCACTAACCTCTTGACGTATGCGGGGCTACCCCACACTTTCAAGTAGTTGTAGGACGCAGGCTTGTCGTGCCATATCTCATATGGCGTTTGGGTCAACACACTGGTAGGTGCCAAATTTAGCAACTTGGCCGCTGTTTCCAACGCATAGTCCCAAAAGGACAAGGGCAATTTGGTAAAACTCATCATGGATCGAACCATGTCCAACAGGGTTCGATTCCTCCTTTCAGAGACACCATTCAATTGTGGTGTCCCGGGAGGTGTCCATTCAGATATTATACCATTTTCTTTTAGATAATTAAGGAACTCGGTACTAAGGTATTCACCGCCTCGGTCTGACCGTAGGACTTTAATTTTGCAGTTGGTCTGGTTCTCCACTTCAAGTCTGAATTTTTTAAACCTCTCAAGAGCTTCAGACTTGAACCTCATTAGGTAAACATAACCATACCGTGAATGATCATCGGTAAAGGTTATGAAGTAGGAGAACTCACCTCGGGCCTGCGTCCTTAGTGGTCCACAAACGTCCGTATGGACCAAGTCCAACAGATCTGTGGCAAGCCTGCTTTGTCCTACAAAGGGCTTCTTGGTCATTTTCCCTCTTAGACAAGATTCACAAGTTGGTAGCTCACTCAAGTCCCCTACCTCTAGGTTCTTTGAGTTTACCAATCTTTTCATCCTATCTAGAGATATGTGACCTAGCCTAGCGTGCCACCAGTTGTGCGTTCCCGTTATTATCTATTTTACGTTTGTATTGAGCGTTAAGAACGAAGTTCGTTTGTTGCAAGATATAGAGCCCGTTATTTAATGTACCAAGCAGATGAGCAATTCCACACCTCATCAAATAAAAGCAATTTTTATTGATCATAAACTCATAACCACTATTGTCCAACAATGGAATGGAAATGATGTTTTTAATCATACTAGGTACAAAATAAACCTGCTCTAAATTCTATGCTAATACTATCACTAACTACTAGAGTGGCAGATCCTACTGCTTCTGCCGAGATGGTTGTCATTCCCAAGCTTCAGGATCATATCCCCGTTACCCAGTTTTCTGCTTCTTTTCAACACCTGCAAATTATTGCAAATGTGAGCTCCACAATCGGTATCTAATACCCAAGAGGCAGAATTAGTGACCATATTAACCTCAATCACAAATATACCTTGGTTTGAGAAGAGCTTGGGGCACTCTCTCCTCCAATGCCCTTTCTCATGGCAATTGATACATATGTCATATGCCTTTGACTGTTGCTTGGAGACAACCTTTCCCTTTCCTTTGCCTTTCCCCTCTGTGGCAATGGGAACACTTTTAGTGTTCGTAGCTGCTTTGACGGCCTTTCCCTTCTCTTTCTTCTTTTTCCAATGTCCGGCACCTTTGCCTTTTGCCTTGGAAGTTGAAGCACCTCCAAACAATACGGAAGGCGTGGACTTCTTAGTCGTTGCCTCGTATTGCACCAACATATTAATCAACTCATGAATGCCCTTCTCAAGTGCGTTCATGTTGTAGTTGACGATAAATTAGTCGAAGGAGGGTGGGAGTGACTGAAGGATCACATCTATGTACGTTTCATTGTCGAGGCCTGCCTTTAGGTCCTCGAACTTTTCTACCAGGGTAAGCATTTTAACCCCGTACTCTTGTACAGAGGATCCTTCTGTCATTTTGGTTCCAAAGAACGCCTTGGTCGCGACATACCTAGTATGCTGGTCCGGGACTGCATAGCAATCCTTAAGCCGAGCCATAATGGAAGGGACATCGTCTAGCCTTTCATACTGCTTCTGAATCTCATTCGTCATTGAAGCAAGTATGACGCTACGGACCTTCCGGTTATCCTTATGCCAAGTCTCGAACGTCTCACGTTCTTCAGGCGTGGATCCTTCCGGTAAGGTCCTAGGGAGAGGCTCGTCCATGACGTAGCCTTGGTTTTAATAATCCAGGACTATCCTGAGATTGCGCAACTAGTCGTTGTAATTGGTTCCATTGAATTTGTTTGTCTCAAGAATGGTTGAAAGTGGATTCTTAGACATTTTTTTTTAAAATCTACATTTAAAACAGAGTTCGCGATCAGCAGAATATAAAAGACGGTGGTTTGATAAAAAGTAATTAAATGCATGGTCTTTAGTCATTTAATGCTCCCACTATTTATACGAAAACACGGTACTCTCAAACGTGATTTTCGGGAAACCCTTTCCTAGTGGACTTCGGATCCACAACGATTTTTCCCATACCCCGCTTTTACGATTCGTATGGAAAAACTCCTGTGGGAGGTATACCATACCATTCTCGTTCCACGAGATTCCCAAGATTATTGCCTCACCCTTTCACATGATCCCGAGGACTCCAAGCGAATCATGTTAATCGGGCGTTAGACCCGACCCAATCAACCGAGCCATAGACCCACTGCTACCCCCACGACTCGTGAGACAGGTAACAGTGGTCTATTTTTCATTCATGACACAGTGCAACTTCTTTTAAGTACAATAACGTGCCACGACTCGTGAGACCACGCTATTGACCTAAATCAGCTTCCTCACTATGCCATGGATTGGAAGGCATGGACAAACTCCTAGAGTTCATGTCCATTTTGACTAGGGTCTAATATTTGGACATTGGTCCAACCAATGTGAGAGTAGTAAAGACCGAGATCTCATAATATAATCCATCTACATATTCATCCATAATGCGTAATAAATAAATGTATCCACAACAGTTATACGATAAATAAAAAATGCCATTCATCCATCATAATAACCACATGCAAAATTAAAGCCTAGCACGCCCCTGTTGGATGATCACGAGCCCGAATCCTATGCGATCCACTGAGCCCGCAGTGGATCTATGGTTAATCTAGGGTTGGTCCTATACTATTACATTAACAGTAACCCAATCATCATTCTGATGGGCCTTGGTCTCTTTTCTCTTTCTTCACTTCATGGAAACGCCTTGAAACCTCCAGTCTGGGCTCTCCATGTGGACATTCCTTCTTCTCCATCAATTACATAAAAATTAAAGCCTCACTCCTATTCTACTCTCGTTACATATTAAAAATAGAAACCCCATCGAAAACCCGGGGGAGTACATAAGGAGGGAGATAGAATGCCTTATTAATCCAAGGCAACTAGAAACAGAGAAGGAGAAAGCAGTAAAAGAGGCACACAGGCCCAACATGAAATTAAACAATACATTCGGTCTAGGGCTCGTGATCATCCGTTTGCATCCAACACACATAATATATGATCCAATCACATAATAACAATATACTAATAAGATATGATAACCAATCATAATTATTCAAGATAAAATAAATAAATAAATGCGTAGTGTGTGAAAATAATGCATAATCGTTGGTAATAATATTTTCTCGTTTTAGGAAAACCCTTCCTCATTATTTCTAAGTAAAATATCCCCGAAATTCCAAATCCAATATATTTTACTTCCCAAAATAATGTCTTAGAAAATTAGGCAAAATTGAACAAAAAATGAATTTTCAGAATTAATTAAAAAATTAAAACTGAAAAATAAATAAAAAATAAAAAAAGAAGAGAAACCCTAGCTAACCGGCAGCCGGCCGCCGCCATCGGCAGCAGCCTGCCGACGTGCGCGCAGGCGCTGCCTGACCGGGCACGCGCTCGCAGGCCCTTGCCTGCGTGCGCGTGCGCCTGGTCGGCAGCAGGTTGCGCGGCCTGGCGTTCCGAGAGGCTGTCGCGTGCGCAGGCTCCCTTGCCCGCGTGCGCGCTGGCCTGCTGGTCGCCAGCCGCGCATCTTCCCTGCGCAGTGCGTGTGCGCTGGCGCACTAAGCGTGCCCGCCTGGTGCCCGCGCGCGCGCGCGGACTTTCCAACGCACATCCGCGCGCACGTCTGCCCAGCCTCTGCTCACGGCCATGCGCATCTGGCCGGGCGGCGCGCACAGCCGTCCCCTGCCTGCGCGCGTCTGCCCAGCCTCTGCTCAAGGCTGCGTGCGGCCAGCCTCCGATTGGTCGGCGTGCGGCGTTTCTCCGTACTTTCGTTCAATTTTCACCCCCGTTTCCCAAGAAAAACAGAAAATACCAACGATATAATAATCACACGAATTAAAAAGCAAGAAAACGACATGCTTTAATAATCAAGAAACCAAGAATTAATTAAAACATGCCAAGAACACGTTTCATGCTTAAAACGCACATTAAATCCTAGGCCTATACACCGAACCGGGCTGTGATACCACTGAAAGATTGTGGATCGTCGCGCGAATGCGGAAGCGCAGTACAAATTAAAATACGAAAATTTAAACATGCTTTAATGAAATATAATAACACGTTCAAGGGGTGTACCCTTGAAGTTCCCGGGCGTTCGGTGTATCTCATGAATTAAAAACATAAACAAATCATGGAGGCCATAGGATTTTAAATTAAAGAGGAACGAAAAATAATAAATCGGAACCTACCGATTGTCGTTTTCGTCTTCTAACCGGTACTCGTGTTGTTCCCCGATTTGCACCAAATCTCATGTTTGAGACTCTCCAAACAGTAACACGCAATCCACCCACGTATCTTGTACATCGTGCTAGCGAACGAACAAGTATTTATTGAAGATGATGAATTAATAACACGTTATTAATTAACGGTATTAATTCTCCTTAGTTCTAATGTTCCAAGAACAAAAGAACAAGAAGTATTTTCTTGTAAGAGGAGAGAGAGAGAGAGAGGGTGGACGAGTAAAGGGGAGAGAGGAGCCGAAACATAGTGTGTGTTGTGTGTGTTGGAATCTCATCACTTCTCAAATAGTGAAAGGCTAGGACTATATATAGAGGAGGAGTTTAATCCCTTTTAAACTCCAACTCTAAAGAGGTCTATTTTGACTAGGATTTTGACCTAGTCAAAGTAGTGTTTGACCTAGTCAAATCAATCCTAGCCATCCATCTCTCCCTTTCCATCTCAACCATTAATTTATTTGTAATGGAATATTTAAATCCTATTAAATATTCCAAAGGCCAAATAAATAAATATAATAAATATAAATATTTATTCTAAGGCCATTAAATTAATTCTCTAATAAATTTAATTTATTAGATTAATCCCTTTTATCAAATAAAAGGAATTAACTCTCCAAGAAAATAAAAGGACCCGATTAAATCCAATTTAATCATTCCTTTTCTCCAATATTTAATTCTAAATTAAGTACTTAATGTGTGTGGATTGTGTGTGACTCTTTAGGTTCACCTTTCAGCTAGACTTGGTCGGATTCCTGGAATCCGTCCGTTACCATGGGTGGCCATCTAGCAACGGTCCATGGCACTAGAGACTAGGTGAAATTCTGGGGATGAACATTTAGGCTCTAACAGTACACTTGTCCTTCTGTCTACGGTCTCACCACTTAGGGTTTAGGGCACTGAAAATGCAGGTACCCATTTTGGACCTAAGTGTCGGTCTGTCCTTACTAAACGCCGCAAGGGAAACCTTCCCTTCTATTGAGTTACTGTGGCCACAGATTTTAGGGACAAGACACAGAGTATACGTGAGACTCAACTGTCAATGCCTTTGACAGGAGACAGATCCTTTCTTGGAAACTACTGTCACTCTGTACACCAGAGCTGCACTAGACAAGGCTTATGACTACTCAAGTGCTTCTTGGAAATCTCTCAACATATCTAAGATACAAACCTGATATACAGGTAAACTCAGCAGTTCCTCAAGTCAAAGGACTTGGCCTGTACCATTGGAACCGGGAATACACGTAATACCTTGCTGACCCTACTCAAGGTCCTCCGTAAGACGGTTCCTGCGAGTCACCTCAGTCAGCTGCTCCCTAGCAGGCTAACCCACTAACACTGCTGAGACGACCTTCGTCACCCGTCGATGAAATACGACAGCAGATGCTTAGTGCAAGTCTCAAGGGGAATCTCGGTACCCATTTTCGAGATTCCTTGACTTGGAGATTTCAGGACTGATTCGGCGCGACTGATTTCATGGACCTACCTCCAAGCGTAGTCCCAGTCCCCGAAATAGGTTTTCAGCCCGTGGGCTTTGTTTGCGTAGTGAACATATAGATATAAAGCAGTAAAGTGAACGCAAACAAAGTAATGCCAGAATGAATTTCACTTCTTTATTCATTAATATTTTATCAAAACACTGAAATTGTATAGACATAGATTACATTTTGCCCGCCAAAATTGGCTATATGGTCACCTATTCTAACAGAATCAACAACATGCACCATCTTCCAATACCAACTTTCCACCTTATGTCGAACCCGTCCAACACACTTGTCGAGTCCCGTGCCCCTCTTTTGCCGCACCATACTGACCAACATTTTAAGGGGCTTACACTAATACACTGTGGGTGATTTGCAGAAATTGTACTTAGCTATTTTCCAAAACACAACGATTAATCCCCATGGAATCTAGAGCTAAAATGTTATGTAACTAAGGGATCAACAATAAATGGTCAATTCGCGCAAATTGTTATATTGTTCTTTGTAAATGGATACCTCCTCCACCGACTTGGTGTGGACTTAATATTGACAGCTCCTCTGTTGAAAACCCTGGGCCGCCTTATGGCGGGGGAATTATAGAGACGTCGAAGGTAAGGTTGTTCTAGCCTCTTCTATTGGAACTCCTACAAATAACATGGCAGAATGTAGGGCTTTACGAGATGGGATAAACATGCACGACAATATCACATCAATAAGCTTATTATTGGGTCAGATTCTCAGACATTGTTAAACCTTTTCCGCAGGGGAGCTACCGCCGACAAACTTAATCCCTTTGTTCAGGGATACCATATAGATTATATCTGAGTTTGAGGCTGTTTCATGCTGATTTTTGCTACAAAATAGGGGAATAGGGGAATAAAGCAACTGACCTCTTGGCTCGTACAACAACTGCGTGTCACCGTTACAAATCTTTTTGGAGTTGCCATCTTTTGTATCTGAAATTCTAATTTTTTATACTTAATTCTTTTTTTACAAGACAAACGATCTTCCTTTTTGTAATGACTTTCATAATAAATTGATGACTTTCGCTTATTAAAAAAAAATTAACTAACAAGTATATTATGTTCACACAACAATTTTCATTAACTTTCTAACGTGGTCCGATAAAAGAATAGAATTTGTCAGGTTTTAAGTTTGAGAGTTTAGATATCAAATCCTAGTTCTAGGACTTTAATTTTGAGCTTATCCGAGGAGACCAAAAGTACAATATTGACTAATACTTTCATATTCATGTTTATCAACAGTTGACAAAATTCACAATTTTCGGTGAACATTGAGAAAAAGCTTTTCAAACCAACAAGTTGTTGGCAACAGCGAGTGAGTTGAATCTTAAGATGGTTTTAACTTTTTTGCTTTTCAAACTAATAAGTTGAATTGATCAATCGAGAATTTAATTCTTTAGCTTTTCAAACCGGTTGTGGGTTTGCTAACAAGCAAACTGAATTATAAGACGACTTGTTCAATCCGGGGATTAGCTCTTTCGCTTTCGCTCCGGCACTCGTGATCTTGGGATGAAAATGTGAAGAAAAGATCTCCATGATTTTTTGCGAATGGAATGCAAGAAACGTAATTGTGAGTTGAAGTTTGAGAAAGAGGCGATCTGTTGCTGAAAACCCAACTGGAGATGGTGACGAGTCTTGCTCTCATGACTTGTTTGTATTTCTCTTCTCTCTACATCCACCTCTCATATTCCTCTCCTTCTCGCCTACCCATTGGAATCCACCCGCTAGGTCAATTTTCTATGCCCCTCTCCCTCTCTCTCTCTCTCTCACACAAACACACACACACTCACATAGACACAAACCAACATATGCACCCCACAATGCATAGTGAATTGAGCAATATTGTGTTGAAATTGCAGACGAGAAGTACTATGATGCGGAGCTGATCAAATGCAAAGATGGGTCGAAATCCTTCACCAGAGACCGTCTCAACGACAATTTCTGTGATTGCGCCGACGGCACTGATGAGCCCGGTAATTTGCCTTTTTCGTTTTCTTATTTGAGTCATTTTCTGGATCTGTTTTTATACTTAGTGGAGTAATGTAGTAGTTTGTTTAATGTATTTTGGCTTGTACGCTTTAATTGTTAGTAGAGTGAAGCCTCTTTGTTCTCAAACTTAGTGGCTGAAGAAACGGGTCTTCGAAAATGGGAAATAAATTGGTAGATGGGAAAGTGTTATTCAATTTAGGTATTTAGCAAAGAAAAGTCTTGGTTTTGGGGGAGTTTAGCTGATTAAGTACTGTAGCTTTAATTATGAGAGTTCTGATGTGTTGCCTTAGTTCATGTAATTGTCAAGCTGGGGAAATTTGATACTACATGACTGGTTGTTTAAAGCATTTATTTACAAAATGAAAGAGGCTCATATGGAGGAAGTGAAAAAGTGTGGAAATGATCGGACATAAATGTGTTTGGTAGCGAGGACTGAGGAAAGGCAAGGGACAAGAGAGGATTGGAGGCCCTTGCGAGTGGAAGGAGGTGGCATCTTCAGCCCTTGCGATCGGAAGTGTAGCAAAGACAGGAGATTGGAACTGTAGCAAAGAAAGGTAAGGGACGAGATAAAATTAATCCCTCCAATTTTAGAGGAGTTAGACAGGAGATTGGAACTTTAGCAAAGACATTTCCCCACCCTTTGATTTAATCATTGTACCAAACAATCTCTTTGATTTTGCCATACCAAACAAGGGAAAATGATATCCTTCCTTCTCCTCTCTAATATCAAACAATTTCACAGGTTTGTCATACTCTCTACTAGATGGACGATTTGAATTCTCATCCCCTGGCCTCATCTTACCAATTTTAGCTCATTCATTAGCCTCGCTTTATATTAATGCTATGATTTCTGCTAAAATTTTCTAAGATCTGGGAAAAAAGGTACAGAACTTTGGATCCTTAATGTACATAAACTATGAAGCCGAGGTAGGCTTTTCATATGAAAGTTTGATAAGTTGATACTCCTCTTATCAAAACCTCCTCGCTCCCATCAGATCTTGGACCAAACTGAAGACTTTAGTTGGGGGCAAAACAAAATGCAGAATATATTTTAAAATTGTGTACATATATATGTGTGAGGGGGTGGGGGTGGGGCGAAGGGGTATTGACAGTGAAAATGCCAAAACTAGGAGAGCGTAAGAAGAATCAAAGGGAAGTGTATTCTTCAAGTTCAGTTCATTGCTTCTTTTCCCAGCAGCCGTCATGATTATGTGTTTCTTCAATCTCAACACTGAAGTAGCTTTTCTTAAACTCTTATCATGATGAAGTAGTTCTACACACATTTTCGTTGTTATTTTCGCTTGCAACAATATATTTATGCCCCTTTTCATTTTCCTCCTTTGTTCAATTTAGCAGAATAGAGTCAATTGTCTATATCAAGATGCATGAATTGTCGTGGATGAAGAAGTTTTCAACCTGTTTCCCAAGCGCCTGGAAAGTTTTGATGTTTAGCCCATACACCATCACCTTACTTGAAATCTTTATAATTCTTTTACGCAATTACACTTGGACAAGTAAATGAAACAACAAATTAATAATGTTTGAAGGCTGCATAGAGCTAATTATGTAGTTGAGTCAGACCTGCTGGAGATATTATTGGTCCAGAACTCTTTAAAAGCTTTCAAGGCAGATGATGCCTTATGAACACCACAAGATGATAATGAAATTGCTGAACATGCACTGTTTATTTCCCAATGCATATAGGATAACTTCATTTGATTTTGGTACTACTTTGAAGTTTTATGCTGTTTAAGTTTGTGTGGCTTTATTTTTTTTATTTCCCAATGCATGTAGGACAACTTCATTTGATTTTGGTACTACTTAGAAGTTTTATGCTCTTTAAGTTTGTGTGGCTTTGTTTTTTGATTGTGTAGGAACTTCTGCATGTCCAGCAGGCAGATTCTACTGCAGAAATACAGGAAGTACACCGACATTCTTGTTTTCTTCTCGTGTGAATGATTGCATTTGTGGTGTGTGTACTATTTCTGGCCTGAACTTCCTTTTATCTGGATAATCTTAGCATCTTAGCATAGGTTTGGTTGACTTGCATATGTTTGTGAAAATAGCTTAATGAAATCATGGGTTCTATTCCTGTAGTGGCCATGTTCTTGAAAACCCACTATATAAGACGCGGCATATTTATCCGAGTTATGTAGTACTTATTTCTTTAGTGTTGCGTGGTCATCTTTGCACTGGGTAGCCTTGCCAGTTTAACTCTATATGGGTTTCAATCTAGCGAATGATATTCTTGATGCTTTCACATCAAGATGGACCTATGGTTTAGGCATGGCAGCGGGGCGGGTTGGGGGGGACCCAAGATCTGCCTTGCCCCGCCCCGATCCAAAACCTGTCAGGAGGGTCTGACCCAATTGGCCCAGTTCTCTCTCTCTCTCTCTTTGTTACTAGTTTTATTTGAACAAGATTGGGAGTGATTGATCAACTTCCGTTTTCAAATTAACGGAAATTCAAAATTCTTGATCTCTTAATTTGTCTATTTATTTGTTAAAAATGTGAGTTTGTGTCAACTTGAATTACGTATCATATAAATTGTAACTGTTTTGTTCTTCACAAATAGTGTATCTTTTATAAGCAAACAGTTATTATTAATATATATAAAAAATCTATCAATAAAATATATAAAACACTATCTACTGCTAAGCACTGGGGAAGGGATCCAAGGGAATTAGGACATATTATTAATATAATTGATAATTCTACTACTAAAATTATATATAAAAGTATATTAAAAAAATTATAAAATGTATACCGCAGCAGGATTTTGGGCAGGTATGCATGGACTGCGAAGCGCCTTGGCTCCAGGTGGGTCCTTTTGTTAGAACCCGCTACCCGCCCCGTTACTCAATTTTGGACCCGAAACCCGGACCTGTTGCCAAGCCCTATCTATGGATGATCCATTCTTTTAACTTAATATTATTTGCTTGCGCACTTTAATCACCTTAGAAAATTCTGCGTGCACCCTCATCTCAGCTTGTCACCTATACGAAATCACTACATAGGTAGAGAGGTATTATTTGTTCCATGGCCTTCAACTTTTCTCCTCTCTGAAGCTTCAAATTTCAATTCAAGCTAATAAAGCCTGTAAACCTGTAGTTTGTGTATGGCAGATTTACTTTATACCAACTGATACTATTTGACATATCTTATGTACTTCTAGTAACTTTTATTCTTATAGATTGCTGTGATGGAAGTGATGAATGCGGTGGAACTGTCAGTTGTCCTAACACTTGTATCATGGGTGGAAATATTGTCTATCAGAGAACAAATTATGACTCAACAGCAAGTAATCTGGATTCTCTTAATTCAAGGAAAACTAAATCTGGAATTAGGATGGAGGACTCAGCACAGAAACTTAGAGGTATTTCTTTGTCTATCACGTTGCTACATTAAACTGTGTATTTCACCCTTTCATAGAAATAACAATTGAGTTGCTATTCCAGGTTTGAAGGCTTTGGTCTATGTCCAGGTGTTTCTTGTTATTGTTGTTGTGGCTTTCCTACTATTTCGCCGGCGAAAGACTAGAAGAAGAAATTCACGATGAACAGGTTTGTCATTTTACACTTCTTTCAATCATGATATATTGACATCTACATTCCCCTTTGAAATTCATTCCTGCAGAACAATTTTACCCCTCTGGTTTTGCTCCATCTCTCTTCATATATGTATGTTTCCCGTTATCTGACTAACACATCGTGCAAGCCGTTTTAGAAAATTGACATGATGCTCTGAAGCTCCAAAACTTGACCATAGACTCCTGCAAGGCAGACTTTTGTGTTTGAAAAACAGTTTCTTGGAGTGCTATATCCATGCACCTTTAATTCGCCTTGAAGTATCACAAGTTTAACTTCTTTCTCTGTGTTAAAATTATATTCAGAAGACAGTATTTTTGGTGATGGTTGATGAGCATTTTTTGCATCTGAGCTATGGAGTGTATCCAGCAGTCGAGAAGCCAATGAAGACCCTACACTAATAAGACCTCCAAGAGTTGGTTTCCTTGATATTATCTGGCCACAGGTTTCATTTCCTCTGATTTTGTATCCTTAGAGTCAGATGTAGAGTTAACGACTTCGGCTGGTCAGGAACCGGATATCTACGTGGCACAGCTATCTTGAGATTAATGAGTGTGCTCTCGATGAGATGATATGGCACCTTAATTAGAGTTGTGGAGCTGATCATGCAGAAAATAGATATAGTGCTTTGAATGGTGAAACGATCGAGCTTAGAATGTCAACACTTTTTCAAGACAGTTACCGGACTTTCTGATATTGACAGTGAAGTTTTTCCTGCATCTTGTTATATCCATCTTTCAGTTTTGGTCTGAATTTTTCTCTTTACCGTGGTAGGGATGAAACAATTTATTCGCCTTCCCATTGATTGTCGTGTTAATTTGTAGAAACTGAACAAACACCAGAAAAAAAGACATTCGATTATTCAGAGTCTCTATATATCTGTGGTTATAAATTGGTGAAATTAATGCTAACCAGTTTGTTAACGTTGATACATGCTGTTAGAAAATCTGAGAGAGTTATGTTCAGAAATGGAGCTCGGTTTTGAGTTTGATATCAATCACTACTTTAAAACTTGTCAAAAGATTCGTACTCGATAAATTTGGCTTAATGTTAAAGCGGGATTCTTATTGCTGATATTTCTGCCAAAAATGAGAAGATTCTGTTAAAATATTAAATATTAAATGGTTTTCCTTTCTAACAATTAGTTTAAGCTTTCAGAAGAGCCGGTCCTTGGAAAAAGCCTATATAATCCAACATTATACATCAGTGAACATTTCCAATACTAATAATAACATGAGAAACAAATCTCCATTCTTACATAAAGTCTTAGAAATCTACTATATTCTGTTCCTCATAGTTCACCTTCATAGATGATATCTATTATTGTAACTCATGAGCTTTATTTATTTATTTATCAACCCGCTATAAACGCAAGCGTAGAAGACCTTAAGCCATGAGAAAATAAATTTTCACGATGAATATTCATTAAGAACCTTTGGTAGGGTAGCTGGCCTGCAAGGCAATGCCGCATATACCACCCTTAATAGCCGAACCGCGCTGCATTTTGACATAGCCTTTGTCGCCCCAAGCGGTGCCCCATGAGTTCTTCACAAGCCAGTACTTCTGACCGGCGTCTACACCGTACCCCACAATCGTAACCCCATGATTTAGGCTGTTCCCACAGTAGCCCGAGAAAACCCCGCTAGCGTACAATTGAAAGTCGTACCCGCCAGCATCAATGGCTACCGATACCGGCTGCTTAGCCACCGCAGCTAGTAGCGGTTTCTCGCTAGCAGGTATGGCTACGTAGCCGGTTATCTTTGCTGCTTTCATTTTCTCTTGGGGTTTTTCGCACTTGCCATCTTTTCCAAGATATGGATAGTCTTTTTCTGTGGTTATGCCGTGATTCTTGATTATGAAATCAAATGCTTTCTCCATGTATCCACCCTTACAGCCTTGGTTAACTGCATTGATGTCACAGTCCACAAGCTCTTGCTCGGACAGTGATACCAGTTTGCCTGTCTTGATCTTGGTGATGCCTTCTATTGCGGCTACTGCAGAGAATGCCCAGCAACTGCCTGTGATGAAAGATTGGCACCCAATGAAGAAAATGCATGTGGTTAATTAGAATTGCCAAAAATGGCGCCTTGTTCTAAATCACTGCACATGAATTATTTAGTGAAAATTGCAATTTTAGTCCCGTTGGTGGTAGCATTTTTTGGTGCTGCACGAATTGATTTTTTGTAATTTAGTCTCATAATTTTAAAATTTTGATGATTTTAGTTCTTTTTCCGGCTAATTTTCCCGAAGCATCACATGTGACTTACATATGATCTAATTAAATTACAATATTAGTCTTATAACTTAAGAGCAGTAGCATCTTTTGTCCAGCACGAATTGATTTATAGGATTAAAATTGTAATTTAAATAGGTCATAGGCAAGTCAAAAGCAATTTTTGGCAAAATTGGTCGAAAAATAAATAAAATTGCAAATTTTTTAAGTTATACGATAAATTGTGAAAATTAGTTCGGACATGACCAATAATGTCACCCTCCTAAATGATAGGACTAAACTTGCATTTTTCCCATTACGCTAGAAATAAACTTATTGCATCTAAGTTCATCCAAGGAGATGGCCTCCAATTTTTAATGGATGTTACTTGAAGAGAAAAAGCTGTGAATTATGTGTAATTAAAATCCAATTCACTATAGGAAATTATCTCAATAGCTAGAATAATTAGAAATGAAATTAATTTATTGGTAATTAGCAACAAATTTATCAAAGTATAAGAATTTTAAGTTTATGTGATTTAAAAAATAATTTTAGTTACAAACGAAATATTTTCTTGTTATAATTAAAAAGAAATTTTAATGTTGCAAAACTTCATAGCTGACCTGGGCAAAAAAAAAAAAAAAAAAAATAAAACTCCCACCAAAATTTTACTAATAAATATTTTCATTCGTAAAATTTCTAGCAAATTAAATCGACAACAAAAAATTCGATACTAAAATCAACGGCAAATTGATTGCCAAGTAAATATTTTTCCCGCTAAATCTGTTGCTAGTGTAAATAAGCAATGGATTCCAATATTTTGCAAAATATTTTTGTTGTGTTTTTACATTATTTCTTGTCATGATTGTACATTACCACACCAAAAAAAAATAAAAAAATAAAAATAATAATAATAATAAAATAAAAATAAAAATGGCACATTAAGGAACTTTATCATTAAAAATTATCAATTTGGCCCGAAAAGTTCATGTGCATGTCATGTTACGATTGCAAATCAGGGATATTTTCTAGCCGAATGAACAATTTTCGGTGACAAATATACTCAATGTGCTATTTTAAAATATTATTGTTCTTTAGTGCCAAAATAAATTAATTTCAAGTGGATCAAAAATGTCACTTTCTCATACATACAAGATCAAAATTGTAATTTTATTTTTAAAAAAAATATAATAACACATGTATGTGACAATTTAGTAGATGTGTTGTTGATGGTCTATAGTGATAACTTAATTCAAAAAAATTATCACTAATAATTATATTAACAAATCAAAATCATTGGCACTTCATATGTAATACCTTTACTAACCAACAACTTCAAATTGTTGCTAAAAACTTTCAAATTACCATTTGATATTAGGTCGCTAATATTATCTTTTGTTGCAGCGCCAGTCGAGTATTTTATTAGAATGGATATCTCATTTATGAGGAGGCTAAAATGTTAACATCAATATTGACAGAAAACCATAAATTTCTGTACCACAAGTCCCTTGATCCTTGATTGGAGTCACAGCCTTCTTCTTCCTCCAGTCTACGCTGCCTGGTAAACCAGAAGAATTCGACGTATTGTTCTGTGGTTTAAGTGAATGCCCATGATCACTCCTGTACCCTAAGTAGATAGCCTGAAACTCCAGGTTCGTCATGTCTGCAAACCGATTGTCAGTGAGCTTGTATCCAAGATTCTGAGAGTTGATGAAGTCGATGAACTCAACATTGGACTGGTAGATTCCAAACCTCAAATTCCACTCGTCCGTGCTGCTGTATTGTCGTCCGTATCGTTTTAGCCAATCTTTGTACCGTTTCTCCATCGATTCGGTCACGTTCTTTCTCTGCTGATCGTTCTCCAAATACGCGTGTGACGACACCAACAGAATGCACATGAGCACAACACCGCGGTAAGAACTTGTCGTTATCGTTGGAGTCCTCATGGTTTGGCTCAGTGCAGGATGTTTTGTTTGTTGATGTTTACATAACGTAGATGCCTGCTTGTATGGTATACCAATCTCAGTGGCAATTCAGTTGGATTCATGTGTTTTTTGTTCTTGGCGTGCAGTAGTATTTCTGTTGCTGAGGCAAGTTTGATGTGTTTTCCTTAGTCTAAGGTTCATGCTTCATTTATGTGTGTGATTGTGTGCACTTGCTAAATTCAGTGGCAACAATGAACTCATCATGAAGGTGGAATTTTAAATTCGGATTACATTTATTTTTGGTCTCGTAGCTTAAGCTATTAATTTATTGTTTTCGTCCTTTAACTTTTTAAGATTATAATTTGGTCCTGCATCTTTTTAATTTTCGTAATTTTAGACCCTTTGTTTGTCAAATTTACATCCTCCAGCGAGAAGGGTGAACTCTGACGAAAAAAAGACTAAAATTGCAAGATATAAAAATATGCAGGACTAAAATATTGTTTAAAATGTTAAAGGACAAAAATATTGGCAGAAATGCAAATAAGAACAAAAACTCCAATTTTAAAAATGTACGTGATAGACACATGCATTTTTTTGGCGAGAAGGGTGAACTCCTGTGAAAAAATAACTAAAATCACGAAAATTAAAAAAGTGTAGGACCAAAATACTATACTATAAAGTTAAAGGACAAAAATGCCAAATGACTAAAGTTACGGGATCATAAATGTATTTAACCCTTTAAATTCTTTTGGATCTCTATGGGACATGGATCCATTCTCTTATGGTAGGGGTGACCATGCCGCAGTTTCAATTTTCACTGCAAGAAGTATTGTTATTAGCAACAACACAAATAGTGAAACTCATTGCTAATTTATCGTCGACGATTTTAGCATTGAAATTTTTTTGTTGTTGATTTTGCTAGAAATTTTACTAACGAAAATATTTGTTAGTGAATTCTTGGAGGAATTTTTCAAGTTTTTGGTCGAGACCAGCTCTGAAACTTTGCAACATTAAAATTTCTTCTAATTGTAGCACGGAAATATTTCTTTTCCAATGTTAATTTTAAAATCACAAAAACTTAAATTTCTTATGTCTTGCTAAATTCGATACGAATTACCAATAAATTTACTCTTCTTGTTTTTTTTTCCCTAGCTATTGACATAATTTTTTATAGTGTTTGCTATTGACATAATTTCTTATATATAGTATTTGTTAGACAAGTTTTAAATCGAATTGTCGTATGCTGTTTTGAGAAATAACAAATTGAAATTGTCACTTGATAAAAACAAAATCGAGGGTGCGATTTTTGCAGTTTTATAACTGAATTTGATTTCGAATAAAAATTAGTTTACATAATCAGATTTGTAAAGAATTAAAACTATATATATAGTTGTTTAAATAGTCATTAGTTCGTAAGATTACGTATAATTTGTTGTAAGAGTGGAAATGTGTTCATTACGTACGCGGATCAGCATCACCAGCATGACAGTCTTGAAGAGGAGATCCTTGATGTTGGATAGTTGAAGTATAGGAAAAAACGTATTCTTTTGTACAAGCATGTTTCTTTATATTGAGTTGTTTGATAATTAGTGATTGACTGCTTTAGTTGGCATCTCATTGGTTCACGTGGTGTACACATGGCAAAATTAGTTAAGTAGTTAGTTTGTTGGAGTTAGCTGAAAATGGCGGGAGCCAACTTGTATTTAGAGAAGGGTTTGGCATCTTCTCGGATATATTGAAATATACAGAAACCTTCATGTTTTGCTATGGCGTTTTACACATATTCCATTTCCACTTTCTCCATCTTATATATATACATATATATAAGTCGATTAGCTATACTTATTGAGTGGGTAACTCATTAATTCCCACATATTTTTCAGGATATAAGTCCTAATGATTAATCGAATTGGATCATAAGCCGTGCCGTTAGTCTTATTAGGTGTGTCAGCAGTGTCATCTTAAATTGAGAGTTCCAGCTGCATAATTACATAGATATTAGACTTTCAACGAGTTTATATTTTGAGTTTTATTATAACTAGAAACTATACTTTTTTCCTTTCCTTATGTGTATAGATGCTAAGGTTGAGGATTGAATACAAAATTTTGATAACATATCTAATTTTGTAGTGTCTACATAATATATTGAGTATGATATAGTTTATTTTATTGGATTAGATGTGAATTTCTTATAAGATGGAATATAATTACAGAGCGGGTGTCACATTAAGGATGATGGCTCAGTCAAGAGGTGCAAGGCAAGGCGCTTTGCCAAAGACTTTAGCCAAGTTGAAGGAGTGGATTATGTGGATTGTTATTCTCTTGTTGCCAAGGATATCACGGTGAGAATGTTTCTACCCATATCTTCAGCTTTCTCTTGGCCAATCCATCAACTTGACATCAAGAATGCATTCCTCCACCATTATTTAGATGAAGAGATATTCATGCTATCTCCTAAGGGTGATGATGTCAAGCTTGGCCATGTCTGTAAATTGAAGAGGTCCCTCTACGGCTTCGAAGCCCAAGAGTTTACCTCCTAAGTTGCTGTCTTTTGATTTCAAGCAGTCGACTCCTGATCATTGCCTGTTTACAAAGGGTAAAGGGGACAACTTTGTGGCTCTCCTTGTTTATGTAGAAGATGTCCTTCTCGCCAGTCCTTCTTCTCCTCCGATTGATGTAGTCATGTCATATTTTTATGGCTTGTTCACCATCAAATATTTGTGTCCAGCTCGCTACTTCCTTTGGCCGCAAATTGCTAAGTCAATAGTTCACATCAGTCTTACTCAGGCTAAATATATTCATGACATTATCTAGGATGCTAGCCTTCAAGGAGCCAAGTTCGTCAATACACCTCTTCCTTAGGGTGTTAAGTTATTTGCCACTGGAGGGGCGACCTTGTCTTATCCTAAACCACATAGGTATTGATGGGTAGATTGCTTCACTTGGAGTTCACTCAACCAGATATATCATATGGTGTTCTGTAGTTAAGCCAGTTTTTACAGCAACCCTGTAAAAGTCACTGGAATGTAGCCTTGCATGTTGTTAGATACTTAAAGAAAACCCAACCACATGCCTTTTTCCCTTCCTCCAATTCTTTTCAACTTTAGGCTTTCTGTGATGCTAATTGGGCCTCTTGCCCTGATTCTCAGAGGTCTCTTACTAGTTTCTGTGTGTTCTAGAGCAATGGTCTCACATGCATTATCTGGAAGATTAAGAAGCAGGCTATCGTCTCTCGCTCTGTGCAGAGGCAGAATATCGAAGCATGGGTGCAACGGTCTGTGCGTTACAATAGATTTTCATATCTGTTCCACGACTTTTGATTTTTCTGTGAACACTCCCACCCCTATGTTTTGTGATTATCAAGCGACATTTCAAATCATGGAAAATCCCGTTTTTTTATGAGCGCTCGAAGCACTTGGATATTGACTGCCATATAGTTTGAAATCAATACAAGTTGGGTTTTATTGCTCCCTGATTTCTTCGTAGCAAGGAGCAACTTGTTGATGTCTTCACTAAGAGCCTCCCAGACCCTTCTTGCATCTTGTGGGGAGACCGTTGGAAATATTGGAAATGTGTTCATTACGTTGATGTTGGATAGTTGAAGTAAAGGAAGAAACATTCTATTTCTTTCTATAAGCGTGTTTCTTTATATTAAGTTGTTTCGTAATTACTGACTGTGCATGCTGACTGTTTTACTCGGCGTCTCATTTGTTCATGTGGTGTACACATTGGCAGTTAGCTGAAAATGGCGGGAGCCAACTTGTATGTAAAGAAAGGTTTGGCTCTTTAGATATATTGAAATATACAAAAACCTTCATATTTAGCTATGGCGTTTTACACATTTTTTGTTTCCTGTTTCTACATCTTTTATCATAATGCCTAAAACTCGTGACCTACTTAGTGCATGGTTGAAAAATAACACATCAATATATAAGATACTTATATATACCAAAATAAGTTAGTTTAATTGTACTTTTCGTCCTCTAATTATACGTGTTAGTAGTACAAAAAAAGGCCATTTCAGAGATGAAATTTGTGACGTCATTTCCAACGAACACTAGGCATTTTTTTGTAATTTTCCACAGAATTCACGACAACTTTCTGACTAACGAGAAACCACCTCAAAAAGTAAAGTCGTAAAATATTTCCAATGGAAGAAGATGTATGTCGGAATATTTCCAACGGAATTCCAATGGAAACACATACGCAATCGGAACCTTAGTCGAGGGGAAGAAAAGTTAAATTCTTATTTCCCACGCATTTACAGATGAAGTTTCAGATGGATTGTTTAAGTAATGATGTAACCTTTTGTCATGGATGTTTTGATGGGTACTGCGACAACATGTCAATATTTTAAAGTGGTTTTTGACGACAATGTCGTCAAAAAATGAGTCAAAATTTTTGGGACGGCATGTATTGCAATATCTATCCTTAAGATAGTTTTTAAATTTCCGACAATTTGCATCACAAAATTCATCCAAATAATTAATCCCTTATCTTAAAATTTGATGGATTTTTCAACCGAGCGTAGCTATTACATCCATCACTAAATTTTCATATATATTCTTTTCAAGAAAAAAAAATATTTTTTTTAATATTCTATTAAATTTAAAATTGAAGACATTTCTTTTGAAAAAGTATAAATTATAATTAATTAAACAAATATAGAAAGGTGTACATTTTATGAATATGAATAACAAAAAAAAAATCCTAATCTAACAGCTCGGGATAATGATTAGTGGTGGCAACGGGGCGGGTTTGGGTGTGTTAGAATAGGTGACCATGTAGCCAATCTTGGCAGGCGAAATGTAACTGTACGAAGTGATAAAAGAAGAGATGAATCTATATTATTGATTAATGATGATTCCACCTCTATTTATAGTGATGGAATTTAAGGATAACTACACCTATAGAAGAGACCTACTTGAAGTAAAACTACACCTATAGAAGAGACCTACTTGAAGTAAAATAGGAAAAGATAAGAACAAATTTAAATATTCTAACACTCCCCCTCAAGCTGGAGCAAATATATCAATCATGCCCAGCTTGTTACACATAATATTAAATTGTTTTGTTCCTAAAGCCTTGGTAAAAACATCTGCTCTTTGCTCTGAAGAAGGAGTAAAGGGAGTGCAAATTTTCTGACTCATGACAGCCTCACGAATGAAGTGACAATCAACCTCAATATGCTTTGTCCTCTCATGGAAAATAGGATTACTGGCAATATGAATAGCTGCTTGATTGTCACAGTGCATAGGTACAGGATCATTGTTCGTAAAACCTAACTCTTTCAAAAGATTCTTTAACCACAAAACTTCACTAGTGGTGTGAGCCATAGCCCGATATTCAGCTTCTGCGCTTGACCTAGCAACTGTAGTTTGTTTTTTGCTACGCCAAGTCACAAGGTTCCCACCAACATAGGTGCAATATCCAGAAGTAGATTTTCTATCATCCTTCGACCCTGCATAGTCTGCATCAGAATAGGCTTCTATCTTTGTGTGTCCATGCTGTTGGAAGAATAATCCTTTTCCCGGGGATGCCTTTATATATTTCAAGATCCTTAGAACAGCTTCCCAATGAACTGATCGTGGCTTATCCATAAACTGACTAACTAGGCCAACTGCAAAGGAGATATCAGGTCTAGTTACGGTTAAGTAGATTAGCTTGCCAACAAGTCTTCTATACTTTGCCTTGTCCTCCAAATAGTTACTATCATCATTCCAAAAATCAGGATTAAATTCCATAGGAGTGTCCACCGGTTTAGTGCCGAGTAAACCTGCTTTCTGAAGGAGATCACAGGCATATTTTCTCTGAGATAGAGAGATCCCATGCTTGCTATGAGCAATTTCAATCCCCAAAAAATACTTCGGCCTCCCCAAATCTTTAGTGACGAAGTGCTTCCTTAGGTATGTCTTGGCTTCTTCTATCCCGGAAACATCACTACCGGTGATTAAGATATCATCAACATAGACTGCTAGAATAACCGTACCTGATTCCTTAATTCGAACAAAGACTGAATGATCTGCTTGGCACCGTGAAAATCCAAACTCACCAATAATAGTACTGAATTTATCAAACCATGCCCTTGGACTTTGTTTAAGACCGTAGATCGTTTTCTTCAATCTGCACACCATTCGTTGCTTCTCCCCCTGAGCAACATAACCTGGAGGTTGCTCCATATAGACAATTTCCTTCAAGTCACCATATAAGAAAGCATTTTTGATGTCCATCTGATGCATTGGCCAACTGAGATTAACTGCCAAGGAAAACAAAACTCTAATAGAGTTAAGACGAGCAACAGGGGAGAATGTTTCAAAATAATCTACCCCATATGTCTGAGTAAAGCCCTTGGCAACCAGGCGAGCTTTATATCGGTCTAGGGACCCGTCAGCATGAAACTTGAGGGCGAACACCCATCGACAAGCGACGACGTCGACGTTAGGAGGTGGATGGACAAGCTCCCAGGTTCCCCGGGAAAGGAGAGCCGACATCTCCTCATCCATCGCCGCCTTCCACTCCGAATGCGAAAGTGCCTCATAATAAGAATTAGGGATAGAAACAGATGATAGAGAGACAGAGAAAGCACGATAAACAGGACTAAGACATTTATAGGAAAGGGAATGAGCCAATGGATGAGCAGTGCAAGACCTTTTACCTTTGCGAAGGGCAATGGGAAGATCCTCCGCAGACATAGGGGTCGGGGTGCCAGGAGCTGCAGCAAGAGGAAGACTTGGCGGATCAACAGGCATGGTAGTCGTAGAATGAGTACGCCTGCAATACACCTGTAAAGGTCGTGTAGGTGGTTCGGTATGGGGAGGATGTGAGAGTGCCGGGACCGGTAAGGGAAGAGATGGAAGAGGAACATAAGGGGAAGGGGTCTTAGAGTAATAAGCAGTGGACTCAAAGAAAGTAACATCGGCAGAGGTAAATGACCGGTGAGATATAGGATCATAACACCGATACCCTTTTTGTGCTCGTGAATACCCCAAAAATATACATTTAACAGAACGAGGTGACAGTTTATCGAGGTTAGGAAAATGGAGATGAACAAAGCACACACACCCAAAGACTCGAGGAGTTAACCCAAAGAGAGGCTTACCAGGGAAAAGACAAGAATACGGAATATCCCCACTGAGAAACACTAGAAGGCATACGGTTAATGAGATAACAAGCTGTGAGAATAGCATCCCCCCAATAGGATTTTGGAACATGCGTATGAGCCAAAATAGTGCGAGCAACATCGAGAAGGTGGCGATGTTTGCGTTCGGCGACACCATTTTGTTGAGAGGTATACGAGCAAGAAGATTGATGTAAAATGCCATGAGAATCACATAAGTTAGAAACTGCTTTTTGGACATATTCAAGAGCATTATCAGTACGGAAAATACGAATATTAACAGAGAACTGAGTTTTTATTTCATTATAAAAGGAAGTGATTATACTAGGTACTTGAGACCTATCCTTGAGTAAATAGACCCAAGTCATTCTTGAGTAATCATCAACAAAGGTAAGAAAGTACCTAAACCCACCAATAGACTCAATACGACACGGACCCCAAATATCAGAATGAACTAAACTAAAAGGAGAGGAACTACGGTTGTCAAGACGAGGTGGAAAGCTAGCACGATGGTGCTTTCCCAACTGACAAGACTCACAATCCAAGCGTGTAGACTGAATAGGTAAAACCTTCTTTAGATTAGGTAAGGATGGATGACCAAGACGACAATGCCACTGAAGAGGGGAGACAGAGGCAGAAAGAGCACGAGCATCTACAGGTGTAGTATGATCTAGAAAGTAGAGACCACCACGCTCATGACCGCCACCAATCGTCCTCTGTGTTTGCAGATCCTGGAACACACAGTAAGAAGGAAAAAAAGTTACCGAGCAGTTGTGGACTTTTGTAAGTTGACTAATAGAGAGGAGACTAACAGGAAACTTTGGTGCATACAAGACATTATTAAGGGTAAGTTGGTGTGTGGGATGAACAGTACCAGAGCCATATATGGGAGAGTAGGATCCATCAGCGAGGCGAACGAAGGGAGAGGTATGAGAAGGAGAGAGGGAGTAAAAAAGAGAGCGATTACCAGTGAGGTGTGTAGTAGCACCTGAATCTAGCATCCAAGACTCACCAGGAGTTGCAGCAAAGGCACCCGGAGTGGAAGCTGTGGCAGGGGCAGTGGAATTAGCCACAGGGCGATGGAGGAGCTGTTCATATTCTTCACGGCTAAGGGTAACCAAATCAGATTCATTAGCAAAAGGTTCCGATGTTGTAGGTTCACCATCACCTTTAACTGTATTGGCCCACTCCGGTTTGCCATATTTGAGCCAACATTTTTCCACAACATGATTAGTTCGACCACAATGGGTGCAGTAACGGGAGTTAGTAGAAGCATTGGAGCCTCGACCACGACCACCACGGCCTCGGGAGGAGTTTCGACCGCGACCACGAACTGCCATGGCTGAGGACTCGGTGGTTGGACCAGATGAAGAGTCAGAGGATATAGTAGCCACGCGGAGGACACGAGACAGAGCATTGGATAACGTAGGCACAGAGTCACTGGCTAGGAGGTGATCACGAACCGATTTCAAATTGTTGTCGAGGCCGGACAGGAACTTCGCCACCAAAAAATCTTCCCACTGAGTCTTGCGAGTCTGAGCAGCACAACTCAAGGGGTGATATAGCAAAATTTCATCAGATGTGCCCTTCAAGGAGGCAAAATAGTCGGCTACTGTACGGCCATCCTGTTTGAGGGAAAAAAGTCTCTCATACAGTTTAAATACCCGAGAAACGTTCTTTTCCTGAGAATACATGTCATGTAAAGTATCCCACATTGTTTTAGCAGAAGTGAGAAACATAACATTGGAACCGACAGTTTCCTCCATACTATTCAGAAGCCAAGTCATAACCGAGTAATCAGCTTGTTGCCAAGTCGAAAAATTAGCATCAGTAGAGGTTGGTGGAGGAGCCAAAATATGATTAAGCTTATTTTGAGACCCAAGAAACAACCGAAAGGCTTGGGACCAGAGGATATAATTCTGGCCATTCAACTTGACAGTGGTGCCAAGAGCACCTTTATGTTCAACGGTAGCCATGATCAAGGGGGATAGACAGACAGATAGATAGGACAGCAGCAGCAGGGAGAGCAGTCAGCAACGAAAAGCTGATTCAGGTGAGCATCTCAGATCGGGCGCGGCGCAAGGTGCAACGCCGGAGGCGGGCGTCGCGAGCAGAAGTGGCGGAAGGGCGGGGCGGCGCAAGAAGAAGGCGCGGCGCCGCGAGAGAAAGCGGCGACGGCGGCGACCGACGGGTGTGAACGCAAGGTGAGGGGCCGACGGCCGCGGCGGCCGAGTGACCTGCGGCGGCGGAAGGGGGTGGCGGTGGGTTGCAAAAAACTAGGGTTAGGTTTTTCTCTCTTGTTTTTTTTTTTTTTTTTTTTTTCAGAAATATATATAAATATATATATATATACAACTTCTTTCTCACTTTTCTGAACCTGCTCTTATACCATGTACGAAGTGATAAAAGAAGAGATGAATCTATATTATTGATTAATGATGATTCCACCTCTATTTATAGTGATGGAATTTAAGGATAACTACACCTATAGAAGAGACCTACTTGAAGTAAAACTACACCTATAGAAGAGACCTACTTGAAGTAAAATAGGAAAAGATAAGAACAAATTTAAATATTCTAACAGTAACCTATGTCTAGACAATTTCAAGGATTTGATATATTATTAATGAATAAAGAAGTGAAATTCATTTGGCATTACTTTGTTTGTGTTCACTTTATCTGCTTCATACATATCTGTTCACTACGCAAACAAAGCCCACGGATTGAAAACGTACTTCGGGGACTGGGACTACACTTGGAGGTAGGTCCATGAAATCAGTCCCTCCGAATCAGTCCGAAAATCTCCAAGTCAAGGAATCTCGAAAATGGGTACCGAGATTCCCCTTGAGACTTGCACTAAGCATCTGCTGTCGTATTTCATCGACGGGTGACGAAGGTCATCTAAGCAGTGTTAGTGGGTTAGCTTGCTAGGGAGCAGCTGATTGAGGTGACTCGCGGGAACCGTCTTACGGAGGACCTTGAGTAGGATCGGCTAGGTATGATGTGTGTTCCCGGTTCCAACGGTACAGGTCAAGTCCTTTGACTTGAGGAACTGCTGAGTTTACTTGTATATCAGGTCTGTATCTTAGATATGGTGAGAGATTGCCAAGAAGCACTTGAGTAGTCATAAGCCATGTCTAGTGCAGCTCTGGTCTACAGAGTGACAGTAGTTTCCAAGAAAGGATCTGTCTCCTGTCAAAAGGCATTGACAGTTGAGGCTCACATATGCTCCGTGTCTTGTCCCTAAAATCTGTGTCCACAGTAACTGAACAGAAGGGAAGGTTTCCCTTGCGGCGTTTAGTAAGGACAGACCGATACTTAGGTCCAAAATGGGTACCTGCATTCTCCGTGCCCTAGACCCTAAGTGGTGAGACCGTAGACGCAAGGACAAGTGTACTGTTAGAGCCTAAATGTTCATCCCCGAATATTCACCTAGTCTCTAGTGCCATGGACGGTTGCTAGATGGCCACCCATGGTAACGGGCGGATTCTAGGAATCCGACCAAGTCTAGCTGAAAGGTGAACTTAAAGAGTCACACACAATCCACACACATTAAATATTTAATTTAGAATTAAATATTTGGAGAAATGGAATGATTATTGGATTTAATCGGGTCCTTGATTTTCTTGGAAAGAGTTAATTCCTATTATTAGATAAAAGGAATTAATCTAATAAATTAGATTTATTAGAAAATTAATTTAATGGGCCTAGGATAAATATTTATATTTATTATATTTTATTATTGCCCTTTGGAATATTTAAATAGGTTTTAAATATTTCATTAAATTAAATTAATGGTTGAGATTAAAAGGAGAGATGGATGGCTAGGATTAATTTGACTAGGTCAAATTACTACTTTGACTAGGACTTTGACTAGGTCAAAATCCTAGTCAAATTAGTCTTCTAGAGTTGGAGTTTGAAGAGGATTAAACTCCTCTTCTATAAAAACTCCTAGCCTTTCACCTTTAGAAGGATGATGAATCTTGACACACACACACACACACACACACACACACACACTTCCTCTCCCTCTCCTAGTCTCGTCCGCCCTCTCTCTCTCTCTGTTTCTCTCCAAGAAAATCCATTTTCTTGTTCTTTTGTTCTTGGGAACAATTGAACATTGGAGGATTGATCCCGTTAACCTAATAACGTGTGATTGATCCATCCTCTCCTAAATACTTGTTCGTTTGCTAGCACGACGTGCAAGATACGTTGGTGGATTGTGTGTCACAATTTGGAGAGTCTCATATACGAGATTTAGTGCAAATCGGGGAACAACGCGAGTACCGGTTAGAAGACGAAAATGACATTCGGTAGGTTCCGATTTATTTTTTCGTCCCTCTTTCATTTTTAATCCTATGGCCTCCATGATTCTTGTATGCTTCTAATTCATGAGATACACCAAACACCCGGGAACTTCAAGGGAACACCCCTTGAACGTGTTCTTTATTTTTTGTAAAAGCATGTTTAAATTTTGTTATTTAAATTTATACCGCGCTTCCGCATTCACGCTATTTTTGGAGACAATCCACAATCTTTCAGTGGTATCAGAGCCCGGTTCGGTGTATAGGCCTAGGGTTCTACGTGCGTTTTAAGCATGAAAACGTGATTTGGCATGTTATAATTGATTCTTGATTATCTTATTATTAAAGCATGTCATTTTTCTTGCTTTTAATTCGTATGATTTTTGGTATTGTTGGATTTTCTATTTTTCTTGGGAAACGGGGGGCAAGAAACGAACAAAACGGAAAAAACGCAGCACGCGGCCGTGCGCACAGGCGAGGCAGACACGCGCAGGCAGAGGAGCCTGCGCCAGGCGCGAGGCCGCATGCGCGCAGTCAACCTGCCGGATGGCGGCTGGCCGGGCGCGCGCACAAACGGGCAGGGAAGCCCGCGCACACGCATGCGCGCTAGGCCAGCGTGCGCCCGGACGCGCGGCCAGAGATGCCGCTAGGCCCGCGCGCACGCAGACGATGGTGTCTGCGTGCGCGCCTGCGCAGGGCAGCCGCACGACTGGTGGTCGGCAGGCTAGCGCGCGGGGGCAAGGGAGCTTGTGCATGCGGCAGCCTGCCGGCACGCACGGCCGTCCGCCGTTCTTAGGGTTTTATCCCTATTTTCAGTTTTTAATTTTTTAATTAATTTTGAAAAATTCATTTTTGTTTAATTTTTGCCTATTTTCTAAGATATTATTTTGGTAGGTTGAATTATATTGGATTTGGAATCCCGGTGATAGTTTACCTAGAAATAATGAGGAAGGGTTTTCCTAAAACGAGAAAAAATATTATTACCAACCGTTATACCATATTTTTTCATGTGTTACGCATTTATTTTATCTTGGATAATTATGATTGGTAATCATGTGATGTTAGCATGTATTTTATGTGATTGGATCATATGATTGTATGCGTTGGATGGAAATGGATGATCACGAGCCCTATACCGAATGTATGGTTTAATTTTCTGTTGGGCTTGTGTGCCTCTTTTACTGCTTTCTCCTTCTCCCTTTCTAGTTGCCTTGGAATAATAAGGCATTCTACCTCCCTCCTTATGTACTCCCCCAGGTTTTCGCTGGGGTTTCTATTTTTTTTAATATGTAATGAGAGTAGAATAGAAGTGAGGTTTTATTTTATGTAATTGGTGGAGAAGAAGGAAGGCCCACATGGAGAGCCCAGACCGGACGTTCCAAGGCGTTTCCATGAAGAGAAGAAAGAGAAAAGAGACCAAGGCCCATCAGAATGATGATTGGGTTACTATTAATGTAATAGTGTAGGACCAATCCCTAGATTGGCCATAGATCCGCTGCGGGCCCAGTGGGTCGCATAGGATTCGGGCTCGTGATCATCCAACAGGGGCGTGCTAGGCTTTAATTTTGCATGTGGTTATTATGATGGATGAATGGTGTTTTATTTATCATATCACTGCCTTGGGATGCCATTTATTTTCGCATTATGGATGAATGTGTTAATATCTATTTATGAGATCTCGGTCATTTACTACTCTCACATTGGTTGGACCAATGTCCAAATATTAGACCCTAGACAAAGTGGACATGGACTCTAGGAGTCCGTCCATGCCTTCCAATCCATGGCATAGTGAGGAAGCTGATTTAGGTCGATAGCGTGGTCTCACGAGTCGTGGCACGTCTATCGTACTTAAAAGAAGTTGCACCATGTCATGAACGAAAAGTAGACCGCTGTTACCTGTCTCACGAGTCGTGGAGGTAGCAGTGGGTCTATGGCTCGGTTGATTGGGTCGGGTCTAATGCCCGATTAGCATGATTCGCTTGGAGCCCTCGGGATCATGTGAAAGGGTGAGGCAATAATCTTGGGAATCTCGTGGAACGAGAATGGTATGGCATACCTCCCACAGGATTCTTCACATGCGAATCGTAAAAGCGGGGTATGGGGAAATTCGCTGTGGATCCCAAGCCCACTAGGAAAAGGTTTCCCAAAAACAACGTTTGAGAGTGCCGTGTTTTCGTATAAATAGTGGGAGTATGAAATGACTAAAGACCAAGCATTTAATTATATATATCAAACCTCCGTCATTTAAATTCTGCTGATCGCGAACTCTATTTTTTAAATGTAGATTTAAAATATCTAAGAACCCTTTATCAACCATTCTTGAGACCAACAAATTCAATGGAACCAATTACAACGACTGGTTGCGCAATCTCAGGATAGTCCTGGATTACGAGAACCAAGGCTACGTCATGGACGAGCCTATCTCCAGGACCTTACCGGAAGGATCCACGCCAGAAGAACGTGTGACGTTCGAGACTTGGCATAAGGATAACCGGAAGGTCCGTAGCGTCATACTTGCTTCGATGACGAATGAGATTCAAAAGCAATATGAAAGGCTAGACGATGTCCCTTCCATTATGGCTCGCCGTAAGGATTGCTATGCAGTCCTAGACCGGCATACTAGGTTTGTCGCGACTAAGGCGTTCTTTGGAACTAAAATGACAGAAGGATCCTCCTCTGCACAAGAGCACGGGGTTAAAATGCTTACCCTGGTGGAAAAGCTCGAGGACCTAAAGGCAGGCCTCGATAATGAAACGTACATAGATGTGATCCTTCAGTCACTCCCACCCTCCTTCGACCAATTTATTATCAACTACAACATGAACGCACTTGAGAAGGGCATTCATGAGTTGATCAATATGTTGGCGCAATACGAGGCAACGACCAAAAAGTCCACGCCTTCGGGTGCCGGACGTTGGAAAAGCAAGGGAAGGGACAAGCCGAAGGCGTGGACTTTGGACGAAAGGCAAGGGTGCCGGACGTTGGAAAAGGAAGAAAGGGAAGGGACAAGCCGTCAAAGCAGTCACGAACACTAAGAGTCTTCCCATTGCCAAAGAGGGGAAAGGCAAAGAAAAGGGAAAGGTTGTCACCAAGCAGCAGTCGAGGGCATATGACATATGTATCAATTGCCGTGAGAAAGGGCATTGGAAGAGGGAGTGCCCCAAACTCTTCTCGAACCAAGGTATATTTGTGATTGAGGTCAATATGGTCACTAATTCTGCCTCTTGGGTATTAGATACTGGCTGTGGAGCTTAATTTGCAATGATTTGCAGGTGCTGAAAAGAAGCAGAAAACTGGGGTAGCGGGGATATGATCCTGAAGCTTGGGAATGGCAAGGTCATCTTGGCAGAAGCAGTAGGATCCACCACTCTAGTAGTTAGAGATCGTATTAGCATAGAATTAGAGCAAGTTTATTATGTACCCAGTATGATTAAAAACATCATTTCCATTCCATTGTTAGACAATAGTGGTCATGAGTTTATGATCAATAAAATTGCTTTTATTTGATGAGGTGTGGAATTGCTCATCTACTTGGTACACTTAATAATGGGCTCTATATCTTGCAACAAACGAACTTCATTCTTAACGCTCAACACAAATGTAAAATAGATAATAACGGAAACGCACGACTGTGGCATGCTAGGCTAGGTCACATATCCCAAGATAGGATGAAAAGATTGGTACAAAGAACCTAGAGGTAGGGGACTTGAGTGAGCTACCAACCTGTGAATCCTGTCTAAGAGGAAAAATGACCAAGAAGCCCTTTGTGGGACAAAGTAGGCTTGCCACAGGTCTGTTGGACTTGGTCCATACAGACGTATGTGGACCACTAAGGACGCAGGCCCGAGGTGGGTTCTCCTACTTCATAACCTTTACCGATGATCATTCACGGTATGGTTATGTTTACCTGATGAGGTACAAATCTGAAGCTCTTGAGAGGTTTAAAGAATTCAGACTTGAAGTGGAGAACCAAACCAACTGCAAAATTAAACTCCTACGGTCAGACCGAGGCGGAGAATACCTTAGTACCGAGTTCCTTAATTATCTAAAAGAAAATGGTATAATATCTGAATGGACACCTCCCGGAACACCACAATTGAATGGTGTCTCTGAAAGGAGGAATCGAAACCTGTTGGACATGGTTCGATCCATGATGAGTTTTACCAAATTGCCCTTGTCCTTTTGGGGCTATGCATTGGAAACGGCAGCCAAGTTCTACTGAAGTTCTTTTATCAATCTGTTCACTTTTCCAAGCAGCAGGGTTTAAGGTGAATGGGTGATGAATCAAGGTAGGGGTAGGAACGTCGACGTCGGAGTAAACTATCAAGATTGTGGGAACCAAGCTTTTTAGATTGTTGCACATGAGAAGGCAGTTGGTGTATGAGCCGAGGGTTTTCGTGCCCAACCCACGTAGAGAAAAATTCAGAGAATTACAAGAAAGAGCTTACCTTTCTTTTGCACACAAGAGTAGAGGAGATGGTGGAGCACAGCGAGGCAAAGAACGGCGAGGTAGCGAATGGCGATTTGGGGATAAGAGACGAGAAAATGAAGTCTGTGGAGTGTGGAGAGAGGGAGTGATTTAGGTCCAACTTTGGGTACGGGTAAATCGGGTAGTACCGGGTCTTGACCCAAACCCAGACCCAATAATTTTAATTTAATGGGTATGGGCCTGGGTCTGGGCCTGGGTTAAATATGTGGGTACGGGCTTGGGTCTGGGGTTGTTTTAGTGGGTCTGGGTCTGGATAAATTGGGCCCATTGCCAGGCGTATCCGTGGGCATTTGTTATGATGTTGAAACGCCATTCAACGTTAGTAGTAAGCACAACAAACACAGTGCTAGTGATGAATACTTACTCTATTCATCAGGATAATATTACTGTAAAAGATTGATGAATAGTTTCCAATACCGCCAATTTAATTGGCTTTCTGGTCAGCTATTCTAACAATCTCCCAGTTGACCTCAAAGCCAATTACCCATGTCACTCAGAACCTTCTGAGAATGAGTGATCTGCGATACCAACTAAGTCTCGCTGGTCTACTTTATTTTTTTTTCCGAGGTGATACGGTACAACCGTATATTGCCTCTTCCTACCATCGTTACCTGCAGATGGTGGCTGTCTAAGAATTTTCAATGGATCTTGTGATGAGATCTCTGTCCTAAAAGGCTTTAACCATGGCCTAGTTGTCAACCTCCAAGGCAACTACTGGCTCGGCTGTGCTAGGCACTACATCCATCCAATGGGTGTCATTTTCATCCGAACCACTTTTCAGAAACGACTTCCAAAGTCGTCATATGCCGACTTTCATGGTGAAATATTGTGGTATCCTGCTTGGAACCTTTCCAAGCTACCATATTCACCATTAAGTCCGAACATACATAGGTATTGAGACTAAATATTATTCACATGATTCTAGAAGCTAGTATCGCTATAGCCTTCCAGAATCAACTCTCCATAAACCGTGCATCCAGAACACTTCTCTAATCCTTATTCAGGTCTTAAGGACTGCTCTCAACTGCTGTCTATTGCCTCATCAGTACAGACCCGATATCTATTGTCATGTACGGTGCATAAACAACATCACCAACAACATACTCATGCTGCGTACGAGACGTAGGGGATGTAAAATATCTAAGCTTCCTCATTAGTCAATCATGACGACGTTTTGGAAAACTTGGCCCTATGAATGGGAATCCAATTCCTTTCATGGAGAATTGCGTGAACAGTACTTGTGTTTCTAGTGTTTCCTAACATTTTAATATCATTCCAAATGAATAAGATGTTACACACATAACACTCGGAACACAACCACACTCCCACTGACCCTAATGCTCATTATTGATCGAGTCATACATCATATGGGTTCGTCAAAATGAATATTAATTACATGAAATCTCAAACTCAATTTGAATTTCAAGACAGATCCCTCTGCTCCAAGCCATTGATCCAATTTTGATGTCCAACATCGCTTCTCCATATGCCCTTTCGATCATGTTCCAATTGAACGGTTGGACCCACAAATCTGTACCCATTAGGTATCTAAGGTATTCTGGTCGTCCCTAGGAGGACTGAAATATAGTTAGTGGAAAATAACCTGATGTTTGCATTATTTTGCAATAGACCTGCACAAACCAGACACCGAGTCTAGTCTGTCTTCCTACTAGTCCCTTGTCGTATACAGGACCATCTCACATACTCAAGAACTTTGTAGGATACAGGCTTTTCAAACTACATCCAATATAGTAACTTAATCATAACATTAAGAAAGTGCCATGTTTCTCAACTTGGCAACTTTCAAGTCCATGTCTAGATGGGCTAAGGTAACTTCAGTGAAATACCGAGCGAACCAAGTCCAACAGGGTTCGTTTTCTCCCTTATCAGAGACCATTCAACCAAGGCCGCTTGAAGAAGAATTTCACTGATTGAGAATTCCATTCTCATTTGGATATTCAAGAACTCCAACTGAATACACGTCCTTTCGATTTAATCAAAAGGTAACCAATTCGATTCACCACTCCAAGTCTAATACCCCAACCTACCAAAGATTTTTAGACTTGTGAATTCTCGTTTAGTCTTGTGTATTCAGTAACCTTACAGATATCCTCTTTGGATCCAATCCAATAGGCTGTTGGCACTCCTACTAAATACACACCCTCTCGATCTAATCAAAAAGTGACCAGTTTGGTTCACCACTCCAAGTCTGATTCCCCGAACCTACCAAAGGTTCTTAAACTTGTGAACCCTCTTCTGGTCCTGTGTATTCAGTAATCCATAGAAGTCTTTTTGGATCTAATCCAATAGACTATCGGCAAGCCCACTTTATCTAACAAAATGACTCTTTAGTCTTTTCCTCCTCAGAGAAGAGTTGCAAGCTAGTAGATCCAAATCATCTATTGCTAGACTCTTTGGATCTTCCATCGTCCTCATCCTTAACTAAAGGAAACTAACCGAGCCATGGATGCAAAATCCATAAGTTCATCTTGATTTTATCCATTTTAGTCATTTTTTTTGAGTACTCATAATCTAATTATGGGCCAATGTCAAGTGTTTATGTACCAAACCTAGCAGACAAGAATCGCCATTCTTTGTCAAATAAAAGTAGTTTTATTGATCAAATTATTGTATCCAAAATTTTTCAACAATAAATGGAACATAGTTTGATTATGCTAGGTTACATAATTCCCACAGACACAATCTTAACATGATCACTTCTAAGCCTAACTAGTCCTTAGTCTTTGTAGCAACAGTTTTGCCATTGCTAGACCTTAGGATAGTATGTCTTAACTTTTTCTTCCTTATCATCACCTGCGAACCATTCACAAGTTATGAACGACTGGTATCCAATACCAAAGAACAGAATAGTGATCATGTTGATACTCAATTCAAATGTCACCTTTATTGGAGAGGAACTTTAGGAAACTCCCTCTTCCAATGTCCCTTTTCTCACAGTTAATGCAAACATCATTTGGAACCTCTGACTGCCGAACCCTTTTCCTCTTTCCTTTACCCCCGCCCAACAGTGTAATAGGAGCACTCAAAGTGCTGGCAGCGGCTGATGTTGTCTAAGCCTTCTTCCTCTTCCTGCATCTGGCACCCTTGCCTTTCGCTTTAGAGGTCGAAGCCTCCTCACTAGTATCATCGACACAGATTTTTCAATCGTTGCCTCGTACTGGACCAATATTTTTTATCAACTTATAAAGGTCTTTCTCAAGCCCATTCATGTTGTAGTTGACTATAAATGGGTCGAGTGTGGGGAGAAGAGACTGAAGGATCACGTCGATGTACATATCTCTTTCGAGATCAGCTTGGAGGTCTTGAGCTTTTGCACAAGGGATAGCATCATCACTCCATGCTCTTGTATCGACGATCCTTCTATCGTCTTCGCTCCAAAGAATGCCTTCATTGCTGCATATCTAACATGTTGGTCTGGGACTGCATAGACTTGCTGCAATCGAAGTATCATTGAGCCAAAGTCCTCCAGCCTGTCATACTGCTTCTGGATCTCATTATCCATGGATGCCTGCATGATGCTGCGGACTTTCTAGTTGTCATCAAGCCTCTTCTTGAACATCAAACGTACTTTGGGCGATGACCCTTCCGGCAAGTTGTGAGGAAAAACCTTATCCAGAATATAAGTCTGGTTCTTTGAAATCTAAAGCCATCTTAAGATTTCACAGCCAGGCGTGGTAAGACGTTCCATTAGCCTTATTAGTCTCAAGTATAAGGGTTAGTGGATTCTTATACATTAACAGTTAAACAGGAAAACATTCAGTAGATTATAACAATATTATGTTCAAGTTATGACTTGGTCCTTTAGCCATTAACCCATCCCACTATTTCTACGAAAGCCCATCACTCTCAAATGTAATTTCAGAAAATCATTTCCTACTGGGATTGGGATCCACAAGCGCAATTCTCCATGCCTCTCTTTTACGATTCACAAGGGAAAAGCCTCGTGGGAGGTATCTAATACCATTCTCATCCGATGAGATTCCTAAGATACTTTGCCTCATCTCTTCACATGATCCTGAGGACTCCAAGCGAATCATGCTACTCGATGTTAGGCCCGACCCATCAACCAAATCATACCTCAACTGTCGGCCCCCCACGACTCGTGAGACAGGAAAACAACGAGCATATTCCTTTGTTCACAACAATGGTGCAACTTTCCTCTATTGCAAATGTGCCACGACTCGTGGGACCACACTTGGTAGCGATAGCTTCCTCACAACATTGCTATGGATGGAAGGCTTGGACAGATCAAACCATTTGACCCAAGTCCATCGTGGGCCTAATATTTTAACTTGATGTTAGGCCCGATCCATCAACCAAATCATACCTCAATTGTCACCCCCACGACTCATGAGACAGGGAAACATTGAGCGTATTTCTTTGTTCACAATAATGGTGTAGCTTTCCTCTATTCCAAATGTGACACGAGTCATGAGACCACATGTGGCTAGTGTTAGCTTCCTCACCATAATGCTGTGGATGGAAGGCTTGGACGGAGCAAAACCATTTTGATCAAAGTCCATTGCGGGCCTAACATTTCAACTTGGTCCTACCAAGTGAGAGTTCGTAATTATTGATCGAGAACTCATCACATTAATATTTTGCATGCATAAATATCAAATATTATAAAGCATTTAAATAAACGCATGGCATGCAAGTAAACCTAGCATACCCCTGTTGGATGATCACGAGCCCAACCTATGCGACCCATTGAGCCCGTAGTGAGTTTATGGTCTATCTAGGGTGGTCCTACACTATTATAAAAAATTAACCCAATGTCATGCCAATGGGCCTTGTACTCTACTTGTTTCGCCTTGATGTCTCACCTTGAGCCTCCGTCCAATGTATGCCTCTTTTTTTCTTCGCGGGCTTGCCTTATTATACATAAAATGTAAAACCTCACCAAAAAATTCCTAACTACTCTTATTACAAGAGAAATGGAATACATGGGAAATAAAACGAAAAAATTACAAGCCTTAACATCATGAGGCAAAAGTGGGAGATAATAGTCGCAAAACAAGAGGCACACAGGCCCCACCTAAAAGGAATTTAAAACCATACATAGGTAAATCGGATTCGTGATAATCACTTGTTAATCCAATTAGCAAAACACAACACAATTACATATCCAGTATAATCATGCTCCAAATAATACATATCTTCTATTAAATCAATGATATCCAATATCATTCCATAACATAATTAAATGAAGAAAAATACATGTAAAAAATGCAATTAAAAACGGATATTAGAAACCTCGTACAACCCATGTACTTTTTTTTTTGGGAAACCATTTCCAAAATAATGTTATGCTATTTAACTTTAGGAAAAATCATTCTCAACTAAAATTAAATCAACCATAAATTAAATATTCTAATAAAATATGCAGAATACCAGAAAAATCCAATTTTTTGGAAAAACGGTGAAAAACGGTCTAGCTGTTCAGCTGTGCCGGCCGGCCGCGTGCGCGGCTGATAGCAGCTGCCTGCCCAGCCCGGTGCGAAATAAAAGAATTTAAACCGCGTTCAAGGGGTGTACCCTTGAACGTTCCCGGGCTATCAGTGTATAAACGAGTAATACAAACATGTATATAACAATTAAGCGTTCATGGATATAGAATAAAAGAGGAAAAACAAGAACATAAACGCAAAATACTTTTCTTGATTTTGTACTCTGATCGGCTACACACGTTGATCTCCTCCCGGCGTTCATCCACACGAGGCCTCAATGTAGAGACCCTCTAGCGTAGTCCACACCACACACTGAGGGAGATCTCGTTTTTCTTGCTAGAGAAAAATGGATCTAGAGGATGAAATCGAAGAAGGGATTGCACTATCAAATTAGTGTTCCTTCTTGATCTTACCTTGTTCTTTAATCGATCCTAGATCAATGAAGCAACAAAGAGGATTTAGAGAGTAGAGAGAGAGGGGCCGAAAATGGCTTGACAGATTGTGTAGAGAGTGTTCTTCTATTTTCTAGAAAAAGATGAATGATAAAACTCTTGTCTTTGATGATAGTTTATACACATATATATACTTTATTAATATGATTAATGGAATGTGTCTAGTCTCATCCAAGGATGTCTAGATATATTTCAATTAATCCCCATTAATCATCAATCAAGCCTACCATTTCATAAGGTATGATTTAATCATACCAAGTGAAAGAGGCTTGAATGGAATTGATTTGTCTCTTTCCAAAAGAGACAAGTCAACTTGTCATCAAAGGTCTTCATGGCCGCTTTTAGTGCTTCCAAAAGAAGTAATTTTTGGCCATCCCCTTGGCCCAAGATTGTAATCCAATTACAAAAGCCCGAGAATTAAATCCTATCCAATTCATGGTCCAATTAAATAATTCCCATTGATCTTTTAATCCAATTAGTGAAGAGAAGAAGAAAACAATTCCAAAACAACACTATCAATTAGTGATCTTTAGAATGTTTTAAGTTCTTTTCTTTTCAAAAGAAAAGAACACTTAGGGAATAGTTTCAGAGGTGTTCTTGCCTTAAAATCTCCAGCAAATTATGAAGCAAGTGTATGTATTTTTGTGTAGTGTATTTTATGTGTAATTAGGAATTTGAATTCAAAATTCAACTTCCATCAATTAACCTCCAAGGCTAACTTCCACATATACACTATTATAGAACCAGTATCACCCATGATGGCACATGAAGAACCACCTCCACATTCACTCCACATGTCCTATACACACTAGATACACACTAGGAGAAATCTCCAAATTCTCCTACAACTTTCTCTAACTTGTATAAGATGTGGACTTGAATTCCATGCTTTTGGACTTTTATTTAATCTAATTAAATTTAAGTCCAAACAAGAATCATTGAGAAATAATTAATCTAATTAATCTCAATCCAATTGAAGCCCAATATTTTATTTAATCCAATTAAATAAATATAAGTCCAAATTAAGAATAATTGATCCCATCAATTATTCTAGTCTAAACCTGATAAATTAATCCAATTAATTTAAAGGTTCTTCGTCCAAAATTAACTAATCTAATTAATTAATCTTGGACCATCCATCAAATATATGTCCCAATAAATGATCCAATCATTTATTTTCTCTCTTAAATAAATTTAATCCAATTAAATTTATTTGCTTCTTCTAGAATTAATTTCAAATTAATTCCACCAAATTCAAAGTGATTTCATAGCTGCCATCCAATACGCAGCCCAACTACATGGGTTATCCAATTGGTCTGTGGGTATTTGTTGTGATGTTAAAATGCTATTTTAACGTAATTAGTAAGCACAACAAACATATAGTGCCAAGGATGAATACTTACTATATTCATCAAGTCAATATTACTTTAAGAAAGATTGCTAAATAGTACCCAAAATCGCCAATCCAATTGGCTTTCTGGTCACCTATTCTAACATCGTGTCCAACAGGAGCCTGTCACCATAGGTGGCCGTCTAGCAACGGTCCATGGCACTAGAGACTAGGTGAATATTGGCGTGAACATTTAGGCGGTGATTCCATACAGGTACAATCCTACTATCGACCATCCCCCAGCCTTAGCCTAGGGTTTAGAATTGGGCGTCGGTTCCCATCCTTGACTAGGCGTCTATGCTTAATACTCGAGATGCATTTATCGATCGACATAGGAAACCCATTCCTACTCAATCAATTGCTATGGCCATAGACTTTTAGAGTCTAAACCATCTCAGAGCGCATAGCAAACATCACTGTAATATACTGACAGGGGATAGATCCTATCTTGGAATCCACTGTCCTCACTACTACATACTCTAACTGCATTGGACAAGGCTTATAATGACCATCTTACAGAATGATCACCTCTCGCCAGATCCAAGATACAATCTTCATATGCACGTGACTGCCATGAGTTCTCAAGTCCGAGGACTAATCCCATACTATTGGAACTGGGAATTCCAGGCATACCGACCAAGCCTTCAAGGCTTCCATATGACGATTCCTGCGAGTCAGTTCAGTTAGTCGACCACCTTGTCAACTAACCTACTAAAATTGCATTGACGACCTTCGTTTGTTGCCGATGAAACTCTAAACTCACCCAGTTAATGCAATACTTAGTGCAAGTCTCAATAAGATACTCGAGGCCCACTCTCGAGGTCCTCGACTTGGAACATTTCACACCAACCCTCAAAAGTTGGTTTCATAGCCGCCATCCAATGCACAATCCAACTACATGGGTTATCCAATTGGTCTGTGGGCATTTATTGCGACGTTGAAACGCTGTTCAACATTAGTAGTAAGCACAACAAACACAGTGCCAGTGATGAATACTTACTCTATTCATCAGGATAATATTGCTGTAATAAAGATTGATAAATAGTTCCCAAAACTGCCAATCCAATTGGCTTTATGGTAACCTATTCTAACAAGGCGTCGACTGCACATTCCGAAAGAAGGTGTTAGATTAGGTGACCAGAAAGCTAATTGATTAGATGTTTTGTAATCTATTTAAGCAATTTATTTTCACTTTGTAGTGTTGAATTAAATGAATAAGAGTAAGTATTCATTTGGCTTACTTTGTTGTTGTAATTCCTGTATTATTCATACATTGCAACAAAGCCCACAGATCACGAGTTAACCAATGAAGTTGGGTTGCGCATTTGATGACAACTATAAAACCAACTTTTGGGGTTGGATCTGAAATATTCCAAGTCGAGAATCCCGAGAATGAACATCGAGGGTTTCTATTGAGACTTGCACTAAATATTGTGTCGATATGATGAATGTCATGAGATAATAACAAACTCCTATTCATTTTGATGTGTGTTGTGTTCCTAGGAGTCTATGGTTGCAGCGGGTGATCAAATAGGAAAGTCATTTTCAATGTTGATCAAGTGGAGAAACACAATCACAATATTAAGTATAGACGTCTAGTCCAGAATGAGAACCGGTGATCAATTCCATGCCCTACACTAAGACCGGGAGATGGCCGATGGTAGGACGTACCCATATGACACTCGATATTCTTAAGGTTCACACCATTTTCACTTATTCTCTAGTGCCATGGACCGGTGCTAGATGGTCACTTATGGTGATCGGTGCTTTTCGGATGAAGAGTTAATTAAAAGCAATCAATTAAATATGATTTAATTAATTTAGCACAAAAAATATTTGCAATTAAATTGTGTTAACACAAGCCCAAGTCTAATTGAGGGGGTGAAAGAATTAGGTATGGTCCGGAAATGCAACGGAAGCGTAAAAAAACATATTTTAAGCAGATTCCAAGGGGTGTTCCCTTTGAACTTCTCGGGCGTTCGGTGTATGTCAAAGAATAAATAAAGAAGGAGAAGATGCTAGACATGTGGCTAAAAGAACAAAAATACACGCAAATGTAAATGTAAACCAACCTTGCTCAATATACGTAGAACGGGTTCGTGCATTGTTCCTTTCCTTTCTTCCTTTGTTCGTCCACTAGAGAGCCCAACGTAGAACTCCTCCAATGTAGTCCACACCACACAATAATTTATTTTTATTCTATTGCTTGATAGAAGATAGAAAAGGAAGAAAAAACACTTCCAAAGTAACACTATGAATTAGTGATCCTTGGATTGTTTTAGTTCAATTCTTCTCTAAGTATGAACACAAAAGAGAGAATTTTCAGAGTAGTTTTGACCTAAAATCTCCATCAAAAAATGAAGCAAGTGTGTGATTCAATGTCTAGTGAATCATTTTGTGTCTGTAGGATTTTGAATTCAAAATTCATTATCCACACTTAACCTCCAAGGCAACTTCCAAATACAAACACATTACTAGCTCAACCACCTTGCATGATGGAAAGAGAAAACCTCCCACAAAGCCCCTCATGGCCAGCCACTTAAATGCTGGAGGAGTTTCAACTCCTCATAACTTGCTTCAACTTGCATAAGATGTTGGACTTGGATTTTATAGTTTGGGCTTATATTTACTCTAAGGGTAAATTACATTGACACCCCTGAGGTTAGGTCCAATTACACAAACACCCCCTATATTTTGCATAATTACAGCTACACCCCCTGAGGGGTGTTAGTGTAATATTTTTTAAGGGGTATTAGTGTAAGCTTTGCCTTTGAATAGGGGGTGTAGTTGTAATACAATTATAACCTCAGAAGGTGTAGCTGTAATTTTACAAAAAACAAGAGGTGTTTGTGTATTTTGGTCTAACCTCAAGTGTGTCACTGTAATTTACCCTTAATCTAATTAAAATAAGCCCAAACAAGAATCAATTGGGTATTGATTAATCAAATTAATTTTAACACAATTGAAGCCCAATAATTTATTTAATCTAATTAAATAAATATAAGTCCGAATCATTAATAATTGATCCAATCAATTAATCCAATGAAAACTCGATAAGTTAATCCAATTAATTTAAAGGTTCTAAGTTCAAAAATTAACTAATCCAATTAATTAATTCTTGGAACATCCATCAAATGGACTTTCCAATAAATGATCCAATCATTTATTTTTTCTCTTGAATTAATTTAACCCAATTAAATTAATTCACTTCTTTTAGAATTAATTCCAAATTAATTCCTCCAAATCCATAGTGATTTGTGTGTGACTCATTAGGTTCACCCTCAGCTAAATTTGGGCTTGTGTGCAACATAATTGGTCAATTAAATCCAATTTAATTAACTGTTTTCCAATTAACTATTAATCAAAAAATGCCCATCAACATGGGTGGCCGTCTAGCAACGGTCCATGACACTAGAGACTAGGTGAATATTGACGTGCACATTTAGGCTCCTGACTTCCATACGAGTATGGTCCTTCCATCATCCATCTCCCGGTCTAAGTCTAGAGCATGGAATTGGGTGTTGGTTCTCATCCTGGACTAGATAACTATGCTCAATAACTCGAGGCACATTTGCTCTATTGATCGACTTAGGAAACCATTCCCTACTCGACCAATCACTAGCCCACAGACTCAAAGAGCTTAAACTGTATTAAAGAGCATAGGAGACTCGACTGTCATATACTGACAAGTGACAAATCCTATCTTGGAATCCACCATCCTCAACACATCTTTGTCTTAGGGAGCATGCAAATGTTGTTCGTGCATTGGGCCTGATGTTGTGTATGCTTTGGGCATAACAACGGTTATTGGGCTTGTGCCGAGAAGGCAGTAGACAGCTGTTGAGAATATCTTTAATACATGAATAAGGATTAAAGAAGTGTTCTTAATGCACGTTTTGTGGAGGGTTGATTCTTGAAGGCAAATAGCGATACTAGCTTCCAGAATCATGTGAATAATGTTTAGTCTCAATATGTATTACATTTGGACTTAATGGTGAGTGTGGTGGCTTGGAAAGGTTTCAAGCAGGATACCATGATATGTCATTATTGTTAGAATAGGTGACCATGTAGCCAATCTTGTTAGGCGAAATGTAACCTATGTCTGAACAATTTCGAAGTTTTAATAAAACCTTGATGAATAAGAAAGTAAAATTCATTTGGCGCATACTTTGTCTGGGTTCACTTTATTTACTTTATAACTGTTCGCTACACAAACAAAGCCCACAGACTTAAATCACATTTCGGGGACTGGGACTACGCTTCGAGGTAGGTCCATGAAATCAGTTCCGCCAAATTAGTCTTGAAATCTCCAAGTCAAGGAATCTCGAAAATGGGTACCGAGATTCCACTTGAGACTTGCACTAAGCATCTGCTATCGTCTTTCATCGACGGGTGACGAGGGTCGTCTAAGCAGTGTTAGTGGGTCGGCCTGCTGGGGAGCGACTGACTGAGGTAACTCGCGGGAACCGTCTTACGGAGGATCTTGAGTAGGGTCGGCTAGGTATGAGGAGAGTTCCCGGTTCCAACGGTACAGGTCAAATCCTTTGACTTGAGCAATTGCTGAGTTTACCTGTACATCGAGACTGTATCTTAGGTATGGTGAGAGATTACCAAAATACAGTTGAGTAGTCATAAGCCATGTGTAGTGCAGCCACGGTGTACAATGTGACAGTAGTTTCCAAGAAAGGATCTGTCTCCTGACAAAGAGTGTTGACAATAGTCTCTCACAATACTCTGTGTTATGTCCCTAAAATCAGTGGCCACAGTAACTGAACAGAAGGGAAGGATTCCCTACGGCGTTTGGTAAAGGACAGACCGACACTTAGGTCCAAAATGGTTACCTACATATCCGTGCCCTAGACCCTAAGTGGTGAGACCGTAGATGGAAGGATAGATGTACTGTAGAGCCTAAATGTTCATCCCCACGCATATTCACCTAGTCTCTAGTGCCATGGACCGTTGTTAGACGGCCACCCACGATGACGGGCGGATTCTAGGAATCCAACCAAGTCTAGCTGAAGGTGAACCTAAAGAGTCACACACAATCCGTACACATGATGTATTTAATTTTGGAATTAATATTTGGATAAATGGAACGATTAAATTGGATTTAATCGGGTCCTTCTTTTCTTGGGAAGAAATTAATTTCTTTTATTAGCTGAAAGGAAATTATCTAATAAATTAGATTTATTAGAAATTAATTTAATAGGCTTGGAATAAATATTTATATTGGATATATTTATTTATTGCCTTTTAGATTATTTAAATGAGATTTAAATATTCCATTAAATTAATCAATGGTTGAGATTAAAGAGAGGAATCAATGGCTAGGATTGGTTTGACCAAGAAAGCTAGTAGTTGACTAGGATTTGACTAGGTCAAATCCTATTCAAGGAGGAGTCTTCAAAGAGTAGGAATTAGAAGAGGAATAGGATTCCTCCTCTAGAAATACTCCTAAGTGTTCTCTTTAGAAGAGATGATTAAAAATTGAAGCACACACACACACATAGCACTTCTGCTCCTCCTCTCTCTCTCTCTCTCGGCCGAGTTATCTCTCTCTCTCTCTCTCTCTCTCTCTCTCTCTCTCTCTCTTTCCAAGAAACTCTTCCAAGTTCTTTTGTGTTGACAATTGAACTCTAAGGAGGGTTGATCTCGTTAATCAATAACGTTCGATCAATCCGTCCTCTCCAAATAAACATACACTTGTTCTTTCGCTAGCACGAAGATCAAGATACGTGGGCGGATTGTGTGTACGAATTAGAGGGTCTCCCATTCGAGATCTTGGAGCAAAACAGGAAACAACACGAGTCCCGGCTTGAAGACGAAAACGACAATCGGTAGGTTTCCGGTTTAAGATTTTCGTCCCTTTTCTTTTAAACCCTATGGCATCCATGAAAAGTTTTGTATGTTTTTATTATTCATGAGATGCACCAAACGCCCGAGAGATTCAAGGGAACACCCCTTGAACGTGTTTATTTTATCTCGTTTATGCATGTTTAAATTCTTGCAATTTTAATTTATACCGCACTTTCGCATTCGCGCTACTCCCGTGCCGATCCACACGCCTTTGCTAGGCTTTCAATTATGAAAGTCGAATGTATGGGGACTTTGGAATTTGTTTCTGGAAGTCGTTCAAGCATATTTTTCTGTATGTTATGATGCTTTTGAATAAACCGAACGCCCGAGAATTCAAAGGGAACACCCCTTTGAAATCGTTTTTAATTTCTTTTATTTTATGCTTCGGCCGCGTTCCCGGCTGTACCGATTCTTTCAAATACGTACCAAGCCTCCAAAGCTTCCATATGATGATTCCTGCAAGTCAGTTCAGTCAACTGACACCCTTGTCAACTAACCCACTAATATTGCATAGACGTCCAACGTTTGTCACCTATTAAACAGGCACTCATCCAATGGATGCAATCCTTAGTGCATGCCTCTATATGACCCTCGATGCCATGTCTCGAGGTCCTCGACTTGGAGCGTTTCAGATCCAACCTTTAGAAGTTGGTTTCATAGCTGCCATCCAATGCGCAGCCTAACTACCTGGGTTGTACATTAGGTCTGTGGGCCTTGTTGTGATGTTAGTAGAATAAACATAAATAGTAAGCATAACAAATAGAATTGCCAAACATGAATACTCACTTTATTCATATATACTATTACAATTACATTGAAATTGTCATAAATATATTACATCAAGGCCAATCTAATTGGTTTTTCGGTCACCTATTCTAACAATCTCCTACTTGACCGTAACGCCAATCACTCATGACCCTCAAACCTATCTTCCCAAGATGCTGAGCATGAGCAACCTACGACACTGGCTTGGTCAGTGGATCGGCTGTATTTTTTGCCAATATGACTCGGTCCATCCATACGTCACCTCTTCCCACCATCTCTCTAAGCAGATGGTAGCATCTAAGAGTGTGTTTGGGTCGGTGATGAGATCTCAGTTCCTTCGCTTGCGCTATAGCACCATTGTTATCACATAAGATAAGCACTGGCTCGGCAATGCTAAGAACTACACCCAACTCTTCGATGTAGTTTTTCATCCAAATTGCCTCCTTAACTGCTTCTAAAGTTGCTATGTACTTAGCTTCCATGGTGGAATCAACTGTGGTATCTTGCTTGAAACCTTTTCAAGCCACCACACCACCATTTAGCCTAAATACAAATCTTGAATGGGACTTGGCATCGTCCTCATCAGACTGGAAGCTAGCATTGCTGTACCTTCCAGAATCAACTCTCCACCACCGTAAACGAAGAATATATCTTTAGTCCTTCTCAGGTACTTAAGAATGGTCTTGACTGCAGTCTAGTGAGCCTCACCGGCAGAAGCCTGATATATGCTCGTTACACTCAACGAAGGTGAAATCGGGCCTTGTGCACTGCACAACATACTGTATGCTGCCTACAGCTGAAGCATAGGGGATGTCCAACATCCTTCTAACCTCCTCATCAGTCTTAGGAGACTTCTTTTGGACAGTTTAAACCCATGCCTCATAGGAAGGAATCATCGTTTGGAGTTTTCCATCTTGAATCTCTTCAAGACATTCTCAAGATACGAGGTTTGGGTCATTCCTAACATCCTTTTAGATTTATCCCTGATAATCTTGATGCCTAAGATGTAGGAAGCATCACCCGAATCCTTCACGGAGAATTATGTGGACAACCATGCTTTAGTGTCACCTAACATATTGACATCATTCCCTATGAGCAAGATGTTGTCCACATGAAGCACTAGGAACGAAACGGAGTTCCCACTGACCTTCTTATAAACACACGGGTCAAACTCATTCTTGATGAAATCATAACCCCGTATGACTCATCAAAATGGATATTCCAACTTCAAGAAGCTTGTTTGAGACCATAGATGGACCTTTGGAGATGGCAGACCTTCTGCTCTTCTCCAACAGATGTGAAAAATTCCGGTTGATCAATATAGATCTCTTCCTCAACATACCCATTAAGGAAAGCCGTTTTCACGTCCATCTGCCGTATTTCATAGTCATACCATGCAACTATGACAAGGATTATCTGAATGGACATGGCCATGGCTACGGGTGAATAGGTTTCCTCAAAATCAATCCAGGCCACCGAGTATAACCTTTTTCCACAAGCCTGGCCTTGAAATAGCCACCTCCCCGTCAGCTCCAAGCTTACGTTTATAGATCCATTTACACCCACGGGACTTGACACCCTTGGGTGGATCTACTAAGGTCCAAATCTTGTTTGAACTCATAGAGTCCATTTCGGATTTCATGGCCTCAATCCATTTTCTTGAATCGATGTCCAACATCGCTTCTCTATAGGTCTTTAGATCCCTATCCAACTGACCGGTCAGACACAAAAACCCATACCTATCAGGTTGATGGAAAACTCTAGTCAACCCTCAGAGGATAGGAATATCGTAAGTGGGAGCTACAAGTGTAGGTGATGTAACTTCATTTGTTTGAGGTAATGCCTCACTTGATTCCTCAAGGAGCAATTCCTCACGACCAGTATCCGCTAGAAAACCCTTTTTCAAGAACACTGAGTTTCTCAAGACAAAATCCTTTTACTCAAAAGGATCATAGAAATAATACCCGCAGTTTTCTTAGGATAACCCATGAACCTGCACAAACTAGACCTTGAGTCCAATTTGTCTCCCACTAGTCTCTTAATGTATGCACGGCTACCCTACACTCTCAAGTACTTGTAAGAAGCAGGCTTGCCATGCCATATCTGATATGGCGTCTGGGCCACAGTCTTAGAAGACACCATGTTTAATAACTTGGCTGCCTTCTCAAGAGCATAATCCCAGAAGGATAAGGAAAATTCGATAAAACACATCATGAATCGAACTATGTCAAACAAGGTTCGATTCATCCTTTAAGAGACGACGTTCAGTTGTGGTGTTCCAGGAGGAGTCCATTAAGAGATAATCCCATTCTCTTTTAGGTAATCAAAGGTTGCCCACTTAAATACTCACCACCTCGATCCGACTTAAGGGCTTTAATTTTGCGACCAGTTTGGTTTTCAAGTTCAAGTCTGAACTCTTTAAACCTTCCAAAGGCCTTAGATTTGTACCTCATAAGGTAAACATAACCATACCGTGAGTGATCATTGATAAGGATTATGAAATAAGAAAACCCTCCTTTGGCCTGTGTATTTGGTGGCCCACAAACGTCTGAATGCTCAAATCTAACAGATCACTGGCAAGCGTGCTTTTTCCAACAAAGGGCGTCTTGGTCATATTCCTTTTATACAAGACTTGCAAGCTGGTAGATGATCCAAATCATCTATTTCTAGACTCTTTAAGTCTATCAACCTCCTAATCCTATCTTGAGAGATGTGACCTAGCCTTGTATGTCAAATCTGTGCGTTTTCTTGATTATCCATTTTACATTTGTTTTGAGCAGTCATGATCAAATCATGTTGTTGAAGAATATAAAGACCATTATGAAGCTTGCCTAGCAGATGTGAAGAATCATTTTTCATCAAATAAAAATAATTTTTATTGATCATAAACTCAAAACCAGCATTGTCCAACAACGGAATGAAAATGAGATTTTTGATCATGCTAGGTACATATAACAATCTTTTAATTCTATCCTAACTCGATCACTAACAACTAAGTGGACTAGACCTACAGCTTCAGCAGTAATAGCCTTGCCATCACCTAGCCTCAGCACGACCTCGTCCCTACTTAGCTTTCTGCTTCTTTCCAGCACCTGCAAATCATTGCAGATGTGAGCTCCACAGTCGGTATCCAATACCCAAGAAGCAGAATTAGTAATCATGTTAACCTCAATAACATACATACTTTGACTGGAGCGGAGCTTGGGGCACTCCCTCTTCCAATGCCATTTTTCATGGCAATGCATGCAGACATCATTTGCCCTCAATGGCTGCAGTCTAACCTTTCCCTTTCCTTTGCCCATCCCCACTGGGGAAACAGGGGCTCTTTGAGCGTTTGCAGCGGCTTTTGCCTTTCCCTTCTTCCTCTTCCAGCGTCTGGCCTGCTTGCCTTTCGCCTTAGAGGTCGAAGCCTCCCCAACCAGTATCGCCGGCGCAACCTTTTGGTCATTGCTTCAACTGGGTCAAAACGCTAATCAACTCATGTATGGACTTCTGAATCTCATTCATGTTGTAATTCACAACAAAAGGGTCGTAAGAGGAAGAAAGAGATTGTAGGATCACATCTATATATATATATATATTTATATCATTATCAAGCCCAACTTTAAGATCCTCGAGCTTTTCCTTGAGGGAAAGCATCTTGATCCCATATTCATGTACAGAGGATCCTTCAGTCATCTTGGTGCTGAAAAATGCTTTTTGTGGTGGCATATCTAATATGTCTATCCGGAACCGTATACACATCTTGTATACGGAGCATTATCGCGCTGACATGGTCCAACATATCATAGTATTTCTGGATCTCACTGGTCATAAATGCCAATATGATGTTGCGTACCTTGTGGTCATCCTCATGCCATTTTTCGCACGTCAAACACTCTTCTGGCGAGGAACCCTCGGGCAAGGTTACGGGAAGAACATAAGCTTAGTTTTCGTAATCAAGGACAATCCTCATATTACGCAGCCAATCGTTTTAGTTCATTCCATTAAATTTGTTTGTCTCCATAATCATAGATAATGGATTCTTAGATATCTATATTCAAAATGTAAAACAGAAATGAGCAAACAAATTGTACTATTTAATTCAAGTTATGACTTGTTCTTTAGTCATTAACCCTCCCATTATTTCTACTAAAGCCCACCACTCTCAAGTGGGGTTTTGCGAAATCATTTTCTAATGGTCTTGGGATCCACAAAAACAATTCTCCATGCCCGACTTTTACGATTCCATGGAAAAAGCTTTGTGGGAGGTATCCAATACCATTCACATCCAATGAGATTCCTAAGATATTTTGCCTCACCTGCTTCACATGATTCCAAGGACTCCAAGCGAATCACGTTACTTCGGCGTTAGGCCCGATCCATCAATCAAATCATATCTGAACTGTTCCCCCCACGACTCATGAGACAGGAAAACATGAGCATATTCCTTTGTTTGTAATAATAATGCAAATTTCTTCCATTCCAAAACTTTCAATGACTCGTGAGACCAGCTTTAGATGAAAGTAGCTTCCTCATTACATTGTTACGGATAGACGGCTAGGAATAATCAAACCATTTGATTTAATTCCATTTTGTGCCTAATATTTACTAGGACCATCCAAGTGAGAATTCATTATTTATTATGACTGAGACCTCATCATTATTAGTATTTTTCATGCTCAAGTTTTATACACATAATGTAATACGATGCATTCCATACACACCATACATCAAAGCATAAAAATATAAGAACATGCAAAACAAGCCTAGCACGACCCTATTAGGATGATCACAAGCCCGTTCCTAAGTGATCTACTGAGCCCGCAGTGTATCTATAGTCAATCTAGAGTAGGCCTACACTATTACAATTTTTACATCCTATTATCATTCTAATGGGGCTTTGTATATCCTCCTTTGTTCTTCATGACCTTCCATCGTAGGCTCCATCCAATGGACCTTCATCTCCTTGGAAGCTTACATTTATAAAAGTAAAACCTCACAAACTAATCTACTCTCATTACAACTTAAAAAAAAACAAAAACCCTAATCATAAGTTGGGGGAGTATATTAAAGAGAGAAGAAAGCCTTATTATTTCAAGGCTAAAAATGATAAAGAGAAGAAAAACAAAGAGGCACGTAGGTCTCACACAAATGAATTTAAACCATCCATAGGCTAAAAAGGGCTTAGTGATCATCCTCCTTGTTTATCTAATAAACAACAACAAAACACATTTATATTAAATATAAACATGCCGACATATAAATACATCCCATGCATTTATAAATAGATATCCAATAGCTAACTAAAAACATAACTAAAATGCAGAAAATACCATATTAATAATGCAATTAAAAAAATGGATATCAACTGTACATCCAATGTACAAACCACTTTTTGTTTGGAAACCATTTCCAACATAATCTAAGGCATAAAAATAATTTTAGAAAAATCTAATTTAACTAAATTTAAAATATGCCAAGATAATCACATTCAGAAAAGTAGCAGAAATTAAAAAAAAATCCAATTTTCATGAAAAATGATGCAAAACAGCCCAGCCATCCCAGATCGGCCGACGGTCGCGCGCGCACGGGAAGGCCGCGTGCTCTGGTCGCGCTCATGCGTACAAGCCCATTTGCCTACACGCCTGCCAACACACACAACCATAGGGCGCGCGTAGGCCACTGCCGGCGCGTGCGCCCGGCCTGCGCGCTTGCTGGCCCAGTGACCGGCCGGCAGGAAGCAGCAAGCAAACAATCGTTGAACATTTTTTCATTTTTTTTTAAAATTTCTGCCATAAAACTGAAACATAAAACATGCATTTGTAGAAAATCCAATTCTCATAAAATGCATCGATATCTATAATTTAATAAGCAAAATTAATACATATTTTCATACATATAATCATGCTATAAAAAACCATAAACCATGCTTTCCAAAAGTATTTTAAACACGTTCTACATGCTTTACACATAATAACATGTAAATTCTGAAGCCACAACACTGAACCGTAATCTGATACAACTGAAAGAATCTGGTACAGCCCGGGAATGCAATGGAAACATAAAAAACATAATTTAAGGCATAATTTTAAGCGGATTCAAAGGGAACAGTGGATTCAAAGGGGTGTTCCCTTTGAACTTCCCGCACGTTCGATGTATGTCAAAGCATAATAAAAAGGAGAAAATGCTAGACATGTGGCTAAAAAAAATGAACAGAAGATACATGTAAATGTAAATGTAAACCAACCTTTGCTCAATATACATAGAACGTGTTCGTGAGTTGTTCCTTTTCGTTCTTCCTTCGTTCGTCCACTAGATAGCCCAACGTAGAACTCCTCCAATGTAGTCCACACCACACAATAGATTTATTTCTATTCTATTGCTAGATAGAAGATAGAAAAGGAAGAAGAAACACTTCCAACGTAACACTATGAATTAGTGATCCTTAGAATGTTTTCGTTCAATTCTTCTCTAAGAAGTATGAACACAAAGAGAGAATTTTCAGAGTAGTTTTGGCATAAAATCTCCAGCAAAAAATGAAGCAAGTGCGTGATTCAATTTCTAGTGAATTGTTTTGTGTATGTAGGATTTATGTAGGATTTTGAATTTAAAATTCAATATCCATAATTAACCTCCAAGGAAACTTCCACATACACACACATTACAAGAACAACCACCATGCATGATGGCAAGATAAAACCTCCCACAAAGCCCTCATGGCCGGCCACTTCATGCTACAATATGGGGGAATTTCAACTCCTCTTTAACTTGCATAAGATGCTGGACTTCGATTTCATAGTTTGGACTTATATTTAATCTAATTAAAATAAGTCCAAACAAGAATCCATTGGGCATTAATTAATCTAATTAATTTAAATTCAATTGAAGCCCAATAATTTATTAATCCAATTAAATAAATATAAGTTCAAATCATGAATAATTGATCCAATCAATTAATCCAGCCAAAATCCGATAAATTAATCCGATTAAGTTAAAGGTTCTAATTCCAAAAATTAACTAATCCAATTAATTAATACTTGGACCATCCATCAAATGGACTTCCCAATAAATTATCCAATTATTTTTTTTCTTTCTTGAATTAATTTAATCCAATTAAACTAATTCGCTTCTTCTAGAATTGATTCAAAATTAATTCCACCAAATCCATAGTGATTTGTGTGTGGCTCATTAGGTTCACCTTCAACTAGACTTGGGCTTGTGTCCAACACAAATGGTCAATTAAATCCAATTTAATTAACTATTTTCCAAGTAACCATTAATCGAAAAACACCCATCACCATGGGTGGCCGTCTAGCAATGGTCCATGATACTAGAGACTAGGTGAATATTAGCGTGAATCTTAGGCTCTCGAGTTTCCATACGAGTACGGTCCTTCCATCATCCATCTCCCAATCTAAGTCTAGGGTATGAAATTGGGCGTCAGCTCCCATCCTGGACTAGACAACTATGCTCAATAACTCGAGACACATTTGCTCTATTAATCGACTTAGGAAATCGTGAATATTGGCATGAACATTTTGGCTCCTAAGTTCCATACGAGTACGGTGCTTCCATCATTTATCTCCCGGTTTAAGTCTAGGGCATGGAATTGGGCATCTGTTCCTATCTTGGACTAAACAACTATGCTGAATAACTTGAGACATGTTTTCTCTATTGATTGACTTAGGAAACTAATCCCTACTCGACCAATCATTGTGGCCATAGACTTAAAGAGGTTAAACTATCCTAGAGCGTATAGGAACTCGACTGTCATATATTGACAAGTGACAGATCCTATCTTGGAATCCACTGTCGTCAATACATATTCCGACTGTATTGGATAAGGCTTATGATGAACGTATCCCAGATACAGACATCTTTTGCCAGATCCTAGATACAACCATCATATGTATGTGACTACCATGATTCCTCAAGTTCGAGGACTAATCTCGTACTATCAGAGCTGGGAATTCGAGTGATACCGACAAAGCCTCCAAGGCTTCCATATGATGATTCCTGCGAGTCAATTCAGTCAACTGACACCCTTGTCAACCAACCCACTAATATTGCATAGACGTCCAACATCTATCACCAATGAAACACGACACCTATCCAATGAATGCAATCCTTAGTGCAAGCCTTTATAGGACACCCGATGCCCTGTCTTGAGGTCCTTGACTTGGAACATTTCAGATCAAACCCTTATAAGTTGGTTTCATAGCTGCCATCCAATGCGCAACCCAACTACATGGGTTGTACATTTGGTCTATGGGCTTTGTTGTGATTTTAATAGAATAAACATAAATAGTAAGCACAACAAATAGTGTCAAACATGAATGAATACTCACTTTATTCATATGTAATATTACAATTACATTGGAATTGTCATAAATAAGTTATATCAAGGCCAATCTAATTGGCTTTCCATTCACCCTAACAAGGGGAACCTACAGATTCACATAAAACACCACTCAAGGAAGTAGTAGAATTAATTATGAATTAATTCTAGAAGGAAGAAATTAATTTAAAAAGTTTAAATTAATTAAAGAGATTGAATGATATGATCATTTAAATGGGAGAACACATTGCTAGGATGCCCAAGATTTAATTAATGAGATTAATTAAATGCGGGTTATGTTCAATTAATATTATAAGATCAATTTAATTGAACTAGATGAATTAACTAAAGTTCGGACTTGGTAATTTATTGAGATGAAATCAACTAAGTTAGCCTCAATTATTTGATGGGATTAATCAATTGGCCCTATGGGCTAGGATTATCTAATCATATAAAATAAATCCCAAGTGGGCTTTTAGAATCAACTAGATTTATTCTATAGAGGCCCCAGTGTATGAGATTAATTTTTGAATTAAGCACAATAGGTCATATATATGTGTGTGTATAGCCTACCTTATATATATATATATATATATATATATATTGATGCCCCCTCAAACATTCATCTTATAAGACCAAGAGCATGGAGTCCTCGGACTTGAGGAATCATGGCAGTCGCATGCATATGATAGCTATATCTAGGATCTAGCAAGAGATGTCCGTATCTGGGATACGTTCATTATAAGCCTTATCCAGTGCAGTCGGAATATGTATTAAGGATAGTGGATTCCAGGATAGGATCCATCACCTGTCAGAATATGACGGTCGAGTCTCCTATGCGCTCTAAGACGGTTTAAGCTCTTTAAGTATGTAGCCACATCGATTGGTCGAGTAGGGAATGGTTTCCTACGTCGATCAATAGAGCAAACGTGTCTCGAGTTATTGAACATAGTTGTCTAGTCCAGGATGGGAACCGACGCCAAATTTCATGCCCTAGACTTAGACCGGGAGACGGATGATGGAAGGACCGTACTCGTATGGAACTCGGGAGCCTAAATGTTCACGATAACATTCGCCTAGTCTCTAGTGTCATGGACCGTTGCTAGATGACCACCCATGGTGACGGGTATTTTTCGATTAATGGTTAATTAGAAAATAGTTAATTAAATTGAATTTAATTGACCAATTGTGTTGGACACAAGCCCAAGTCCAGCAGAGGATGAACCTAAAGAGTCACACACAAATCACTATGGAATTGGTAGAATTAATTTAGAATTAATTCTAGAAGAAGCGAATTACTTTAATTGGATTAAATTAATTCAAGGAGAATAAATGATTGCATCATTTATTGGGAAATCCATTTGATGGATGGTCCAAGAATTAATTAATTGGATTAGTTAATTTTTGGACTTAGAACCTTTAAATTAATTGGATTAATTTATCGGGTTTGGATTAATTAATTGATTGGATCAATTAATTACAGTTCGGACTTATGTTTATTTAATTGGATTAAATAAAATTATGGGCTTCAATTGGATTGAGATTAATTGCATTAATTAATGCACAATGGACTTTGTTTGAACTTAATTTAATTATATTAAATAAACGTTCAAGACTAGTAGTCCTAGTCCATGAAAAAATACAATTTATAGCAAGTGAAGGAGGAATTAAAATTCTCCACATGTGAGGCACATGTGACTAGCCTTTATATGATTTGGTGGGTGATTTTATTTTCTATAATGGTGCATGGTTATGTGGATAGTGGTGTGTGTATGTAGGCTGCTTTGGAAGTTGACAAGAGAAGTTGAATTTTGAATTCAACAACTCTACATACACAAAACCGTTCACATAACTTGTATGGCTTGTCTTGCACGAATTTTTCCATCAAAATACTCTCCAAAATCTCTGAAAAATATTCTCCTTTTTATGTTCATACCTTTTGGAAAGGTTGAACTAAAAACATTCCAAAAGGCACTAAACAATAGTATTGTTTTGGAAGTGTTTCTTCTTCTTTTCTCTACTTCTATCTAGCAATAGATTAGAGGATATACATTCCATAGTTTGGTGTGGACAAATTAGAGGGATTCTTATTTGGATCCTCAAGTGAACGAATGATAAATGAAAAGAGAACAACACTAGAACCGGTTGTATGTATATTGAACAAAGGTTGGTTTCCATTTACGTTACATGTATCTTTTATTTTAAATCCTTTAGCCACATGTCCAATATCTTCTCCTCTTTTATTTATGTTTTGAAAAACACCAAACGCCTGAAAAAATTCAAAGGGAACACCCCTTTGCTTCTGTTGCGTTCCCGGGCCGTACCCGATTCTTCCAGTGGTATCAGAGCCCGGTTTGGTGTTGTGGCTATAGGATTTACATGTTATTATGTGTTAAGCATGAAGAACATGTTTAAGTTGCTTTTGAAAAGCATGATTTGTGGCTTTAAAGCATGATAATATGTGTCGAAAATATGTGTTTAATTTTGCTTTTCAAATTATGGATATCCATGCATTTTTTTAGAATTGGATTTTCGGTAAATGCATGATTATGGTTCAGTTTTTTATAGTAGAAATTTTTTAAAAAAATTCTGAAACACAGTGCCTGCCGTCCAGCGTGCACACGCCTGCGCACGGGCGTGCGGCCGGCCGTCTGCTGGCCTGAACGGCTGGGCCATTTTGCACCATTTTTCATGAAAATTTTGATTTATTGTATTTCTGCTAATTTTCGAAAATGATTAATTTTGGCATATTTTAATTTTGGTTAAATTGAATTTTTCTAAAATTATTTCATGCCTTAGATTATTTTGGAAATGGTTTTCAAAAAAAAAATTATTTGTACATTGGATGTATAGTTGATATCCATATTTTTAATTGCATTATTAATATGTTATTTTCTGCATTTTATTATGTGTATTAGTTTAGATATTGGATATCTATTTATAAATGCATGGGATGTATTTATATTCTTGGCATGTTTATATTTGATATAAATGTGTTTTGTTGTTGTTTATTTGATAAATAATAAGGATGATCACTAGCCCATTGACCTATGTATGATTTATTTTATGTTGGGTGAGGCCTACGTGCCTCTTTGTTTTTATTCCTTCTATCGTTTTTAACCTTGGAATAATAAGGCTTTCTTCCGATCTATTAATGTACTCCCGCTGACTTATGATTGGGGTTTCTTTTCAGTTGTAATGAGTGTAGATTAGCATGTGAGGTTTTATTTATTTTAATAAATGTAAGCTTCCATGTATATGAAGGCCCAAAAGAGGTCCATTGGATGGAGCCCACGACGGAAGGCCCAAGAAGAACAAAGAAGGATTTACAACGCCCCATTAGAATGATAATGGGATGTAAAAATTGTTAATAGTGTAGGCCTAGCCTAGTTTAACCATTGATCCACTGTGGGCTCAGTGGATCACTTACGAACGGGCCCGTGATCATCCTACAGGGGCGTGCTAGGCTTCTTTTGCATGTGTTTAATGTTTTCATGTTTTAATGTATGATGTGTTTGAAATGCATCTATTTATATTGAATGTTTTAAACTTGAGCATGCAAAATACTAATAATGATGAGGTCTCGGTCTTAATAAACTATAACTCTCACTTGGATGGTCCAAGTAAATATTAGGCCCAAAATGGAATTAAAATCAAATGGTTTGATTATTCCTAGCCTTCTATCCATAGGAATGTAGTGAGAAAGCTACTTTCACCCATTTGTGGTCTCACGAGTCTTAGCACGTTTGGAATGGAAGAAAGTTGCACTGTTGTTGTGAATGAATGGAATATACTCCTATTTCCCTATCTCACAAGTCGTGGGGGCGATAGTTGAGATATTCATTTGGTTGATGGGTTGGGCCTAACGCTGAGTAATATGATTCGCTTGGAGTCCTTGAGATCTTGTGAAGAGGCGAGGCAAAATATCTTGGGAATCTCATTGGATGAAAATGGTATAGGTTACCTCCCACAAATTATTTTTCCTTGTGAATCATAAAAGTAGAGCATGGAGAATTGCGTTTGTGGACTCCAAGCCCACTAGGAAATGATTTCCCGAAAATGCCACTTGAGAGTGATGGGCTTTTTGAATAAATAGTGGGAGGGAGAATGACTAAAGACCAAGTCTTAACTTAAATTCAATATTATTATAATCTACTAAATTCCTGCTTTACATTTTGAATGTAGATGTGTAAGAACCCACTCGGTGTAATTCTTGAGACTAACAAAATAGATAGAACAAACTATATCGATTAGCTGCGAAATCTGAGGATTATCCTCAATTTCGAAGACCAGGCTTACGTCTGGATAAGCCTCTTCCTCGGATCTTGCCGGAGGGGTCCTCTTCAGAAGAGCGTTTGACGTTCAATGATGGCAGGAGGACAACCGCAAGGTCCACAACATCATACTGGCATCCATGACCAAAGAGATCTAGAAACAGTATGACCGGTTGGATGATGTCAGCTCGATAATGCTCAGCATGAAAGACGTTTATGCGGTACCGGACCGGCATATTAGATATGCTGCAACGAAGGCATTTTCGGAGCTAAGATTACTGAAGGGTCGTCTGTACACCAGCATGAGTGATGATTGCTATCCCTAGTAGAGAAGCTCAAAGACCTCTGAGTTGATCTTGGAAAAAAGACGTACATTGACATGATTCTTTTAGTCTCTCCCTCCCTCTTTTGACCTGTTTATCGTTAACTATAACATGAATGGGCTTCAAAAAGACCTTCATGAGTTGATAAACGTGTTGGTCCAGTACGAGACAACGATTGAAAAGTCTATGCCGTCAGTATTGGTGGGGGAGGCTTCGACCTCAAAAGCGAAAGGCAAAGGGCCGACGCTGGAGGAGGAAGAAAGGTAAGACAGAATCAGCCGCTTCAAGCACTCAGAGCGCTCCTATTGCCATGTTAGGCATGGGCAAAGGAAAGAGGAAAGCAGTTCGACAATCAAGGATTGTAAAAGATGTTTGCATATATTGCCGTGAAAAAGGGCATTCGAAGAGAGAGTGTCCTAAACTCCTCTCCAACCAAGGTACATTTGATTTGAGCTTTAACATGATTACTATTCTACTTTTGGGTATTGGATACCAATTGTAGAGCTCATATCTGCAAATGGTTTACAGGAATGAGAAGAAGTAGAAGGCTAAGATGGAGTGGTTCTAAAGCTAGGCAATGGCTGAGCTGTTGCTGCAAAAGCTATAGGATCAATTAAGCTTAGCCAGTGATCATGTTAGGATAGAGTTGATAGGTCACAATTATGTAGCCTAGCATGATCAAAATTATGTTTTTCTATTGTTGGACAATTAGGATTACATGTTTTTTATCAATAAAATTTGACAAAGAATGGTTATTCTAGTCTGCTAGGTTGTTTGCACAATTTTTTCAATACTATCCCATAATTAGATTATGAATACTCAAAAAAAATGATAAAATGGATAATCAAAAATGATAAAATGGATAATCAAGATAAACTCACAGATTTGGCATGCAAAGCTAGGTCACATTCAGATAGGATAAAGAAGTTAGTAGATTCAAAGAGTCTAGAAACAGACAATTTGAGCATGCTAGCTTGCAAGTCCTTCCTAAGTAGAAGATGGCCAGAAGCTCTTGTAGGACAAGGTATGCTTGCTAATGGTCTGTTGGATTGGATCCAGTCAGACATCTGATGGGTCACTGAATACACAAGACCAGAAGTGGTTCACAAGTCTAAGGCCTTAGAAGGGTCTATGGAAGGCTCAGGGAATTAGATTTGAAGTGGAAACCAAACTGGTTGCGAAATTAACCTTCGATTAGCTTGAGTGGTGTGTATTTAGTGGGAGCTCTTGATGTATCTAAATGGGAATTGAAATCTCACTCAGTGGAATTCTTCCTGGAATGCCACAATTGAACGACATCTCTGATAAGGAAGGAATCGAACCTTTTTGGGCATGGTTTGGTCGATGTTTTCACTGAACTACCTTGGCCCATCTGGGCGTGTTCTTAGGATGGTAGCTAAGTTGTAAAACATGGCACTTTCTAAAGATCGTGGCCCAGGCACCATATTGGATATGGCATGCTATGCCTGTATCCTACAAAGTACTTGAGTATGTGGGATGGTCTTGCATACGTCAAGAAACTAGTGGGAGGAAAACTAGGTTTGCACAGGTTCATGTGTTGTCCTAAGGGAAACCGGATTTCTGAGGATAACCGGTGTGAGCAGTAGCTCCTTGAGGAATCAAGTAGAGCGACACCTCACTAAGATATAGCAAACATCATTCGTAATCGAGTTTGCCCACTGACTATATTCTACTTCTCCTAAGGACGATCAAGATATCCTAGATACCTGAGAGTACAGGTTTCTGGGTCAGTCCGGTCAATTAGATTATAATCCAAAAGACATAAGGAGAAGCAATGTTGGACATTGGATCGAATCAATAGCTTGGAGCCGTGTGATTCAAATGGAATTCAAACTAGGTTTGGAACTCCATGGAACAGGACGTTTTGATCAGTTCATACGGGGTATAACTCGATCAGTAGCGAGCTTGAGGGTCAGTGGGAGTTTGGTTGTGTTCCTAGTGTTTAAAGTGTGTATCATCTTATTCATTTGGAATGAATTTAAGATGTTAGGAAACATTGAAACACGAACGTTGTTCACGCAATTCTCCATGAAAGGAATTGGATTCCTATATATATGGTTAGGCTGTCCAAGATTCAGTCAGGGTTTGCCGTAGGCAGCATGAGTATGTTGTTTGGTGCATTGTACTTCATGTTGTGTATGCTTTGGGCATAACGACGGAAATCGGGTGTGTACCAAAGAGGTAGTAGACTGTTGTTGAGAACAATCTTTAATACCTGAATAAGGATTAAAGAAGTATTTTTAATGCACGTTCTACGGAGGGTTGAAATTGGAAGGCTATAGCAATACTAGCTTCCAGGATCATGTGAATAATATCTAGTCTCAATATGAACATATATTCAGGCTTAATGGTAAGGTGGTGGCTTGGAAAAGGTTTCAAGCGGGATACCACGACGTACCATGAAAGTTGAATGTATAGCAACTTTAGAAGTTGCTCTGTAAAGTGGTTTGGATGAAAAACCACATCCAACGGTTGGGTGTGGTGCCTAGCACGGTCGAGCCAGTAGTTACTTGGAGGATAACAACATAGTTGTAGCGCAAGCTAAAGGACCGAGATCTCATCACGGATCTAGGAAAATTCTTAGACAATACCATCTGCTCGGAAGCAATGGTATGAAGAGGTGACGTGCAGTTGGACCGCATCATCTTGGCAGAAATGAGGTAGACCCGTGAGACTGAGCCGAATATCGCAGATTACTCATGCTTAGATAAGTCTGAGCAACATGGGTGATTGGCTTTAGGTCAAGTAGGAGATTGCTAGAATAGTTGACCAGAAAGCCAATTGGATTGACGATATTCGGTACAATTTAGCAATCTTTATTAAGTAATATTGACTTGATGAATATAGTAAGTATTCATCCTTGGTACTATGTGTTTGTTGTGCTTACTGATTACGTTAAACAGCATTTTAACATCACAATAAATGCCCACAGATCAATTGGATAGCCCAAGTAGTTGGGTTGCGCATTGGATGGCAGCTATGGAACCAACTTCTGAGGGTTGGTCTGAAATGTTCCAAGTCGAGACCTCGAGACAGGGTATCGAGGGTCCTATAGAGACTTGCACTAAGGATTGCATTCATTGGATGAGTGTCGTGTTTCATCGGCGACAGACGTTGGACGTCTATGCAATATTAGTGGGTTAGTTGATAAGGGTGCCAGCTGATTGAACTGACTCGCGGGAATCGTCATATGGAAGCCTTGGAGGCTTGGTCGGTATGACTGGAATTCCTGGCTCCGATAGTATGAGATTAGTCCTCGGACTTGAGGAATCATGTCAGTCGCATGCATATGATGGTTGTATCTAGGATCTAGCAAGAGATGTCCGCATCTGGGATACGTTCATTATAAGCCTTATCCAGTGCAGTCGGAATATGTATTGAGGACGGTGGATTCCAAAATAGGATCCATCACCTGTCAGAATATGACAGTCAAGTCTCCTATGCGCTCTGAGACGGTTTAAGCTCTTTAAGTTTGTGGCCACAGCGATTGGTCAAGAAGGGAATGGTTTTCTACGTCGATCAATAGAGCAAACGTCTCTCGAGTTATTGAGCATAGTTGTCTAGTCCAGGATGGGAACCGACGCCAAATTCCATACCCTAGACTTGGATCGGGAGACGGATGATAGAAGAGACCGTACTCGTATGAAACTCGGGAACCTAAATGTTCACGTCAACATTCGCCTAGTCTCTAGTGCCATGGACCATTGCTAGAACGGCCACCCATGGTGACTGACGTTTTTCGATTAATGGTTCATTGAAAAACAGTTAATTAAATTGGATTTAATTGACCATTTATATTGGACACAAGCCCAAGTCTAGTTGAAGGTGAACCTAAAGAGTCACACACAAATCACTATGAAATTGGTAGAATTAATTTGGAATTAACTCTAGAAGAAGCGAATTAATTTAATTGGATTAAATTAATTCAAGGAGAATAAATGATTTGATCATTTATTGAGAAATTCATTTGATGGATGGTCCAAGAATTAATTAGTTGGATTAGTTAATTTTTGGACTTAGAACCTTTAAATTAATCAGATTAATTAATTGATTGGATCAATTAATTAGAGTCCCGACTTCTGTTTATTTAATTGGATTAAATAAACTTATGGGCTTCAATTGGATTGATATTAATTGGATTAATTAATGCCCAATGGACTTTGTTTGGATTTAATTTAATTAGATTAAATAAAAGTCCAAGACTAGTAGTCCTAGTCCATGAAAAAATACAATTTATAGCAACTGAAGGAGGAATTAAAATCCCCCACATGTGAGGCACATATGACCAGCCTTTATATGGTTTGGTGGGTGGATTTGCTATAATGGTGCATGGTTATGTAGATAGTGGTGTGTATATGTAGGTTGTTTTGGAAGTTGACAAGAGAAATTGAATTTTGAATTCAACAACTCTACATACACAAAACAATTCACATAACTTGTATGGCTTGTCTTGCACGAATTTTTTCATCAAAATACTCTCCAAAACCTTTGAAAATTTTCTCCTTTTTGTGTTCATACCTTTTGGAAATGTTGAACTAAAAACATTCCAAAAGACACTAAACAATAGTCTTGTTTTGGAAGTATTTCTTCTTCTTTTCTCTACTTCTATCTAGCAATAGATTAGAGGATCTATATTCCATAGTGTGGTGTGGACAAATTAGAGGGATTCTAATTTGGATCCTCAAGTGAACGAAAGAGAAACGAAAAGGGAACAACGCTAGTATCGATTGTACGTATATTGAACAAAGGTTGGTTTCCATTTACGTTACATGTATCTTTTGTTTTTAATCCTTTAGCCACATGTCCAACATCTTCTCCTCTTTTATTTATGCTTTGACAAACACTGAATGCCCGGGAAATTCAAAGGGAACACCCCTTTGAACCTGTATTCAATTATGCTTTAAATTCACGTTTTTATGCTTCCGTTGCGTTTCCTGACCGTACCCGATTCTTTCAACATAATCATTCAAACTAATGATCGATCACTCACATAATTCAAAATAGATCAGTTCCAGCACGAATCATAGACTTATGTAAAAATAATATCACAGAGGAAAAAAACATATATGATAGTACTAATTATTTACTTACCTCAACCTTACCACGATTTAATTAGCAGATATAAAGATGTTATGTCCTTTACTTTATCCCCCAATTTCGAAATCGCTGTAAAGGATATTGAAGCTTTCTCAAAATTAAACTTATGTACGAGGTTATCATTTATATATAATCACTACTACATATATATTTTTAATACTCAAGTGGTGCATAATGCACTACTTGCTAGCCGCAAAACAATAATTAGTGGCAGCCACGTATGCTGCCAGTTTATTTTGTATTGATCTTTTCTCTTTTGTTTATTTTTTTAAAAATATCCATTATATCCTTTTTAATTTTCTTAATTAATAATTTACTTTCAAATATTATATAAAGTTTTAATTCACTTTATTCAAGTTTTAATATGATCAAAATTAGATTTATAAATTATTCATTACTTAACTAAATTTCTAAAATAATTACCATTAATCTCCTAATTATATATAAAAATTTGTGGATGTCACAATAAATATAATAAGAAATGACAAAAACACCCCTTCAGGTCTATATTACACTTTATCATAGAAAAAAATAGAAGCTTTTATGATGATGTTAGGTAGTATGTAATTATATATTATTAACTTAATTAAACTTATTATTTAAATTAAATATATCTTTAATAAATTATATTTATTCATGGAATATAATAATTAAATATAAATACCAAAAGAGTATCTCATTTTTAAGTTATATTATTTTCCGTAAATAATATTTAAATTAAAATTTATCATTATATACTTAACATATAATCAAATTATATGTATTGAAAATAAAAACTTAATATTCTTTATTCAATTTTAAATGTTAGAAAGATGATTTAAAAATAAATAATTATATTTTTTTCCTTATGATTTTTTTAATTTGTTCCCCCTCCATCGACCACGACAGCTAGCCCGTAATGCCACAACAACCAGACTTCGCGACTCCCCGCCGCCAACCTGGCGACTGTCACCCAAAAAATAGGTGTCGTCATTGCTTGGATATGAGCGATGGCGACGCACCCTCGATCTGGTGTTTGTCCCTAATAATTTTTTATATCGATTTGGCCCTTAAGTTTTGTAATGGAGAAATTACACTTTTAGTCTCATGGATAGGGGTTCAACACTTTTGGTCCTCTGCTTCATGGAATTTTTAAAAATGGTCCCAAATTTGGGAAAACTCGACCGTTAGTCCTATGCTTTACAGGATTTCAAAATGGCTCAAACTTTGGAACAATACATTTAGTCACCCAAATTCGGTAAACTTGAGAACTAAATGTGTCGAGTTTTTTCAATTTTGGGACCATGTTAAAAATCTCATAAAGTGGAGGACTAAATGTACGAGTTTATCAATTTTGGGACTATTTTAAAAATTTTATGTAACATAAGACAAATGTGTTGAGCCCCCTCTTATGGGATTAAAAGTGTAATTTTACCTTTTGTAACGGTTTATCTATATAAAACTACAAGAGCAACACTCAATAGCAATGAAAAAAATTAGTGTCGAACTAATTAACAAGTATAATTTTTGTTGCTAATGCATTATTTAATATAAGAAATTTACTTGCTAATAAATTTAGCAACGAAAATTTACTTGCCAACAATTTAGCAACGAATTATTTAAAATATATATTAAGCAATGTAGATTAGCAACGAGAATTTTTTTACTTCCTAATTAGCTCGACGCTGATTACAACAACAAATTTTTTCGTTGCTATTAAGCTATTTTCTTGTAGTGCAATAAACAAAATCATTGAGACCATCCACCTAAGCACTACGTATGCGTAGATGTGAAAAATCTCAATAAACTAGATTCTACCAAATGGAATACAATATATTTTTTAGATAAAACTCAAAAAAAATATTAGTATTTACCCGAAAGAGATCAAATCAATATATTATCTAACAACTTTTTTAGTTAAAGAATTAAAATATTGGTATTTATCTAAAAGAATCTAATCAATATTATCTAACAAGTTTTTTTTAAATAAAAAATAAAAAGATTAATATTTATACAAAATAATCTAAAATCAATCTTATTTGTGTAATTTTGATAACAACATGTATATTCAAAACATATTTTGATAATATTACATATCAACACATATTTTGAAACCTATCAAAGTGATTGTACATTATAAGATTGAATGGCGTGCAAATGTAATTTTTTTGGCATTTAAAAAATTAATATATATATATATATATATATCAAAACGATGATTGACTACAATTAAGAAAATTTTGACCAAATTCTGAATTTTAAGAATTTTAAATTTTTTAATTACTAAGAAAATTTCTAATTGGTTGATTTAATTTTTAGTTGGAATTTAGTTTTTTTTAACAAAAACACTTCAAACTAAATCCTAAAATTTTTGCATGAAAATAGGAAAACCCTTATGAAGATATTCGAATATTACTTCCTCTTAGAGTTGCATCCAATTCAAACACTTATAAATCATGTCAAATAAAAATATAAATACCAGTTAAACTTTTGGATTAACAAAAAAGGTGAATCCATTATGCACTACTAATTATTTTTTGTTGTGCTCAAGCTCAACCCCATTGAATGCATGAGCAGAGGTTTTCTTTCGAAATGCATATTGGCCAGCTATGTAATTTATATTATTTTTCTTTCAATATAGTAACAAATTGATTTTGCATATATATGATCATGACGTTTTGTCTTTTTTTTTGTTATTATTATTTGGCTTCGCCTTTTTATCATTAGAAAATTTCTTTTTTATATGTTATTTTTTCTCGTTTTGTATGTTCTTTGGATGTGTTCAAATTTGGAGTAATATATCCTGTAAATTTATTATTTTGATTGATGGTTTATTTTTTTATGATTTACACTCACACAAATTATTCATTTGTCAAAGTTTCTTTTTGGAAATAAAAATTCTTAATACTTCAATTGTTTATTATCATGTGCTCTAATTTTACTTTCATAGTTTTTGAGTAATATTTTTATTTTTCGATACTTTTTTTGAAATTTATATTTTCTTCAATTATTTATGTGATTTGATTGTGTGCCTCATTTTATTTTTATTTGCATAGTTTGATTGTTTTGATTTGTATGATGTCCTTCTTAGTTTTTCTTTTTGTATGATTCTACTTAATCTGCATTTTATTTATATTTAAACTTTAGCCTTTTTTTACACCAGCTCTCATATATATATATATATTGTAATTTCATCCATTAAATTTTTATTTTATAGATTAATTTATTGTTCTTTTCATGTTTTATTAATTTTTTTATTTTTTTCTACATGAAGAAACTAATATATTTACTGTTAATAGCTACATATTTTGTTTAACATTTATTTGTATGACTCTACTTAATCTGGTAATTAATTTTTATTTATATTAATATTTAGGGTTAAAAGCAGACACCCCCCAACATTTGGGTTGTTTTACACTTTGCCCCCCAACTATTTTTTTTTACATTCGACCGTCTAACCTTTGAATTTTGTAGCAGTTTGCCCCCCAACCAAATTTTTTATATTTCAGGCGAATCTAATTAGAATATTCGATTGTGTGGGATGCACGCGCTTTTGGGCGAGTTATGGGTTAGAAAAATTTGTAATTTCATCAATCAATATTACAAAAAAACAAAAAAACAAAATAAAATAAACCAAAAGTTTGAGTTTTCCCCTCCTTCGTCACCCACCTTCACCAAATTTCCAAATTTAGGGTCTTCACGTTTCCACCGTCGTCGACCTCCAGGAGCTACACCACCACCTTCACAGTCGCCGCCCTCCTTCATAACTGACACCTACCTCCTACGCCTCTCCTACAATCTTTCCCCATCTCCAAATTTTGGGTCTTTCCCCTTCTTCAAATAGAATTCCTCCACCACAAACACCAACTAATTTTCCTTCACCAAATGCATTGTAAAATCAGCCCCACCAGTCCCAGTTCAAGAAAAATCAAGCAAGAAAAAAGAAACAAATGAGATAACAATAAAGCAAGAAAAGAGAAATCAAGAATTGAAAAATAATGAAGGATTTTTCAAATGGGTTTATACCTGAACTTCATAAATACACCGAAGAGGGTGTTGCTGGTCCAACGGAGGGAGCGTCGGCGCCAAAATGGTTAGGTGGTCAGCACTGGGAAGATGAAGAAGAAGACCGTCTTCATTTTGGGGTGGAGATGAAGAAGAAGACCTTTTTAGGAGTTAGTAGCTCGAGTTCGGACTTGGACCTGTTGTTAGCAATTATAGAGCTATTGAACTAGGTCTTTATCCTCTTTTTCTCTTCTATTATTGGTTTTTTTTAGGAGCTTCATACAACCTTAAAAAGGAATAAGAAACTCTTGGGATTAATAGAGCTCCCGGACCAACATCCGAATCTAGCTTCCTCGTTCTGTCATAGAAGCGAGGGCTTCTCTCTGCTCTGATTCACCTCCAGGAAGGAGCTTGATTCGCTTCAAAAAATGAATTTTGGTGGTTTTTTTATTTTCGTTTTTGCTTCTTTTTCTTAAAAAATTGGGATGTGCAATTACAATTTTATCCACCACTAAATTAGGTTTGGGCGTGTGTACTCACGTAGCCGGAACATTCCGATTTTATACTCCAAAAAATTTAAAAAAAAAGGCAAAGTGCTACAAAAATCAAAGGTTGGCGGGTCGAGTGTAAAAGAAAAACGGTTGGGGGGCAAAGTACAAAACGACTTAAACGTTGGGGGTGCCTGCTTTTAACCCTAATATTTACCATTTCGTATCTTTTTATACACCAATTTTTTTTTATATTTTATAATTTCACCTACATTAAATTTTATTGTTCTTTTTCAGATTTCATTTTTTTGTTATATATTTGTCGGCTAATGATGTTTTACAAGATCAAAAGAATCACCTGGTTTTAACTTTTATGTAATACATTTCTCGAACTATCTAATATGATTGTATTAAATCCATGATCATATCCTTTTGTATATCCTTACATTTATATGCCAATACATATATTTCATGTGCGCATAATTTAAGTTCTTTTCTAAAAAATATTTCATGTGCGCATAATTTAAGTTCTTTTTCTAAAAAAAATCTACACATGGTTGTTTGAATTCTGTCTTCTTCTTTTATATATTTTAATTTAATTGAAAAGTTTGTAGATATGCATTAAATTAATAATAAATATAGAGGTTAATTCAATTTCTTTATATATCTTAAATATTATTTTTAATTTTTCATTTTGTGATTTTACTTCAAGTTTAAAAGATATACAACACTTTTGCTTTTGGCTTTTGTATTCCTTTATTTATTTGTTTTTTGCGTTTAAAAACATGATAATCAAATAATTTTTTTAAATTAATATGTGTATGCATATATGTTTATCATTAGAAATTAACATAATATTTTGATAATTAATATTCTGACTTTTCTCATCACTTACTTTTCTTCTTTCATCCCCTCATTGGTTTATTCGAAAACTAATTATCTATTTCATTTTGAGAAAATACTAATTTTTAGAATTTCAAATTATTTAATTATAATGAAAGTTTTTATTGGCTACATTTAAGATTTTTTAATGTTAGAATAATTTATTTACTCCCTTAATTTTTGGAACAATTTACACACATATCCCTTAATTTATGGGAATTAGTTGGAGGAGATAAAGATTTCAAGAAAAGAAGTATATATCTTATTGGAATCTTTAATGAAGAATTATCAAAACACCCAAAAAATCAACTTTCATATCCAAAATAAACCACCAAAATAGTAATAAGTTCAAGAAATTCAATCCATGATGACCCCCCGTGGTAGACGATCGTTGCTGCTTCCAGGTTGGTTGCTCGGCTGGCCTTATTCTTCACCGGTTGGGCCCGAAACTCTGGCTCGCCTAGTACTCCAATAGCTGGCGCCTGATCTGATCAGCCAGCCACGACGGTCGAGACAACTGAGCTCGTGCGTCCGAGAGCTATGTCCATAGGAAGCGGTCGGCCTGCCATCGGAACACCTTGAACATCGACTCGTCGTCACAGTCCTACTAGTAAGCTGTAGATTCACATAGTAAAAAAATTGTTTGTAATCGATAAAGAATAAATTTTCAAATTTGAAAACGTAATTAGAAATCTCGATAAATCTTACCATAAGATTATCCAACCAAATCAGTTGGTGCTCTTGCAGTACGGGCTTTATGGATCCCCATGGATGAGGATAGTGGTTGTGCACCGTAGCATTAATCGCACTATGAAAATCTCGGTCCAACCGAAAAAATAATAAAATATTAGAAATGGATAAATTCAATTAAAATAATTTAATAAATGTTTTGTACGTTACGTTGCATTGCGGAGGCTAATGTAGTGAAGTGCAGAGGGTGGTGGCACTAGCGGCGCTGGTGGTGTGGTTGTAAATCACACGGCCGAGCGGGGGATGTACTTAGGGGTCTTGTGGCACTGGAGGCTCAACTAGCATGTCCTGTGCCATTAGAGGCTCTGGCTGGGTGTGGCACCACAGACTCTGGCTCTAGTGGTTCCTAGCCACGACCACGCCCCGGAGGGTTTGGACGATAGATCGTCATGATATTATAACTTCAAATTAAAATGTATCAATTGTATAATAATTTCAACAAAAAATTATATTTAAGTATATTAAATTAATTGTATTAAAGTGTATTACTAAAATATGTACTAAATCCCATAATACAACTTTATACAAACTATATTATAATATTATATTTGCTTTTAATATATTATAATATAATGTAAACTTCATCATAATTTAATAGCAAAATTCCATAAACTAACAGCAAAATTCAAGAAATTTACAAAAATTAGCAAAACTTACCAAAATTTTAACATAATACAATTTTCAAAATTTTAACAAAATTTACCTAAAATTGATAAAATTTACAAAAAAAAATACCAAAAAGTGAACGAAAATTTACAAAAAATTAGCAAAATTTACAAAAAAAAAATTAACAGAAAATTACCAAAATTTACAAAAAAATTACCAATATTTCTCAAAAATTTACAGAAAATTACCAAAATCTACCAAAATTAACAACATTTAAAGGAAATTTAAAACAAAAAATTTCCAAAATTCTAAACATAAATCTATAGAAAAAATTTAACATAAATTAAACATCAAATTACATAAATTTTAACATAAATTGGATAGCAAATTTTCTTAAATTTACAGAAATTACAGAAATGTCCTAAAATTACATAAAAGTTCAAAATTACAGAAAATTCGTAATTTTACAGATAAATCCTAAAATTTAAAAAAAAATTACAAATTTTAAAATAGGTGAAAACAAAACTGAGTGGGGTGAGGGGAGTAGTGGTGGTGGTGGAATGTGCGAGTGGTAGTGGTGGTAGCGAGAGAGGGTGGTGGTGGTGGTGGTGGTGAATCTGCGAGAGAGGGTGGAGGTGGTGGCGACAAACAGAGAGAGAGAGCATAAAGAACAGAGAGAGAGAGAGAGGGAGCAGAGAGAACAAACGAGAGAGAGAGAGAGAGAGAGAGAGAGAGAGAGAGAGAGAGGAAGGTGAAGTGAGGAGACACGACAATCAACCAAGTATCATTTATATATGAAATGTTGGAACGGCCATTTGCCTAATTAACCGTTTCTACAGCTGCTACAAAATGAGCAAAACGACGAATTCTGATGCAAGAAGACACTGTACGATCACAGTCTTATATACTGACCGCCCATAAAGCCGCTCTAAAAGTAATTACAAAATCCTATTCGGAACCAAAGATTGTTCCAAATAGAGGTACAAAACTTATATAAAAAATATTAGTGCAAATTCCTATAAAAAGTTGTTCCTAATGGTATTAGAAAACATCAATATGATATTTTTCCTAAATCAAAATGATGTCGTATTGGGCTTGTATTTAAAAAGCCGCTCCAAAAGGAATTACAAAAAAAAAAGTTTAAAAAAAATGAGTAAAAATTAAAATAAATGGTTCCGAACACGTTAATGTTAAATAAAAGTGCATAATGTTTGGAATAACACAATTGAAAACATAATATATTTTGAAGTAAGATTGATATATGGTTACAATATGAAGTAAATTTGTATATTCATTATTGTTAGTATTGAACTGATCAAACTATTACTATATATTGTTGTACTGCATCGCTTAATCAGACCGTCAGATTTTAGATCAAACCGTTAGATATGATCAAATCGTCAAAAAAATACACTTGATGAAGTTTTGGACTAATTTGGTACATGAATGTCGAGATATTGTATTCGGAACCAAAGAGTGTTCTTCTAACACGGTGCATCATTCAATCAATCCATGTGATTTTAAATCGGACGGTCAGATTTGATCAAATGAATAGAACCTTATATGCATTTAAGTTTAGGGCTTAATGTGGTTCACCGTTGCCGACATATCGTACCTAGAACCATAAAATTTTCAAATTTATACACTTAAAGTAACGACTTTTGACACATGCTCAATTTTACTAAATTGGAACGGCCTTAGTTACTCACATTGGAGCGATAGTTTTAAATTGGGAACCCCCCCCCCCCCCCCGCCCCCCCCAAAAAAAAAAATTCAACAATTTTTCGCCAACCATATTCATGTACCCGTTTTAGTAACCACTAGTCCATATGGCCATTCCTAAATTGAAAGTTCCCTCCCATTTTTTAGGTTGCGCCAAATCGGACCACCAATTTTTTTTATTATTTGGGCCGTCTTTAGAGCGGATGTTGTTAACAATAACGGTTCCAAAATTTATTTATTTTTAAAAAAAATAAAATAAAAATTTATCCATAAAATTTTACAAGCTTAAATATTTCATTAGAAAACACTAAAAAAAGATGAAATATCATCTTCATCAGTCTCATAGTCCTCGAAGCTATCTTTGTCATCCTCGTCTTATTCAATATCTGTGTGACCATAGGGCATTGTGGATGCTTTTGCTCCCTGTTGTTGTGCCACCGAAATATCAACAAAAAGTTGCATACCATCAGGATCATACAAGTCATACGTTTGATTGTCCGTAGCAACTTCAGGGACAGGTATGAATTCCTTTGGCTGATACGCAATATTAGTCCATCAGGACTCATCAACTACTCTCCGAGCATTGGTTTTGCAAACGGCCATCTAATCCACTTTGTCTCTCTTCATGCTCGGGCACTCTGTGTAGTAAACTTGTACTGCTTGATGTGCTGGTATGAATGGTTCATCTTTCTGGTACATCTTTTTAAAATTAATATGAACAAGGTGATAACGAGGGTGTACCATCATGCCTCTTATCAGATCGACCCAACGACACTTGAAGAGAATGACATGTAAGTTCGGAATAAGTGGGTACTCCAACTGAATTATCTCTTCGAGTATCCCATAGAAGTCGTTGTCCGTGTTTGTGTATGATGAGCTTTTCACACACACCCCACAATTCATCGTTGACTTGCCAGTGTTGTAACGTTCAGTGTGGAGATTCAAACCATTCACACAATAACACGGTGGGTACTCCAACTGAATTATCCCAATAATGACACTTCAAAAGCTCCTGATCTGTGCAATTCACGATATATATACATATTTAGTACACGAGGCACTTTTGAACTAAATCGAGTTATAATAAAAAACCATCAACTTACACGACGTTTAAATCAATCCTTGAAATCAGTTGCTACCAGTTGATCAATAATTGGATCTTCCGAATGGTGGTTGTGTCCGTATAGTTTGTTAAGGAATTCCCTAATTGCAGACACATATTAATGAAAAAGCATATCACAACCAAGATTTACCCATATATATATATATATATATACTTAGTCGTAATATGGCGTGACTACTTCACAGTTGTACATCACATACGTTTTGATTATATGTCGTTCTGGACCACTTAGCCATCTCTTCTTTGAGGCACCGCTACTTCAGCCAGGGTGGTTGAAAATAGACCATTGGATTATGTCATCAATGGTTGTGAGATCGTTGTTTCTACCGGGTCTGCTTCGTTTGCAAAGAACATACGGCTCAAAGTAATGGGAAGTCTAGCCCGATTTCTTCCACAATGTATGCCTCCTCAATGGATGCCTCCACGTGTGCTTTGTTCTTCACCTTCTTTTTCAAACCGCGTAGGAATCTATTCATACAAATGTTTATTAAAATATGAATGACAATAAAACTGTAAAAAAATAGCTTGTAGGAAATAATGAGGGTGCTTATGGGTACATCCACCTGTATTGCATTAGCCCTCCGACACGGGCCTCGTATGACAGGTGAACAATGAGGTGCTCCAATGGGTCGAAGAAAGACGGAGAAAATAGTTTCTCAAGGTTGCACATGATCACGGATATACTGTCTTCCAACTCCTGTAGTTTGGTGACATCAAGCACAGTCGAGCATATGTTTTGGAATAGCAAACTCACCTCGGTTAATGCGCTCCACACATGCTAAGGAAGCATCTCATAGAAGGCAACAAGGGTCAACTTCTGCATAAATACGTGACAGTCGTGGCTTTTCATACCGTGCATCCTCATCTCCATCATGTCGACGCAGCGGGCAATGTTAGATGTATAACCATCAGGAAACCTCAGACGACGAATCCAATCACATATCCTTCTCCTCTACACCTTCGTCAGGGTATACACCGCTTTAGGCATAGCGTTTCGTCTCCATCCGTCCAACTCAAGCTCCATCCGATTACATATGATTTTTAAGTCCTTCTATGCATTCAGATTGTCCTTTGTTTTCCCCTTTATGTCTATCAAGGTTTTGAATTTGTTTCAAACACATTTTTCTCAATGTGCATGACATCAAGGTTGTGTCGTATCAGATGTGTTACCCAGTAGGGGAGATCCCAAGATATGCTTTTCTTCATCCACTTGTGGTCGGTACCGTAACCTGGTGGGAGCGTCAATGTGACACCCCATCTGTAATCACTTTCCATCTTTTAAAGAATTCATATTTAACCTAATAAGATAACCCATGTTTAATCAATCTATTATGTCGACGTCACAAAAGGACATACGCCATCCAAGTATTGTATTCACTACTTAACCTTAGCATTTATAAATAAGGAAAGGAGAAAATTATTGTTTATAGTTATTACAAAGTCAAAATAAAAATCCATTAAATTTCTAATTTATATGTATATACATGCGATTATGCAGCTAGTACTCCTAACTTAAGATATCACTGCTGACCCACCTAATAGTACTGAAGATCGGCTTATGATTTAATTTGCCTAGTCACGGTGGTGTATCTCCTGAAAAATATTTGGCAAGGAATGAGCTGGCTACTCAATAAGTATAGCTAATTAGCCTATATAAACGCATAGACACACGCCATGCCACAAATCCATGAATATTCAATATAATCACAACAAAGCTACAAAGAAATCAATACCACAATCATGCATCAATCCACTACACAATATCTAGAATCATAGTTTATACTCTTCGGGTCCTGCTTACTCTAATTGGAGTGCATAAGTCAATGGTTCTGATGGCCATCTTCATCTTAATCAATGTCATATCATATACAGCACAGGATACCCGTCGAATGTGATATCCTCACACTATGAGTGTGTATCAATATCAGCACAGAACATCACAACGAACATGGCATCCCCACACCACCCCAGTGTGTTGCTATCAGCACAAAATATTCCCCGCTACCCGGAATACCCCGGTATCCTACGCGCCATGGTACCTAGCTTATATTCATTTTTCTCATCTCACATCGTCATCAACCACATCATCATAAACTATTGACTATGTTCCCCACCTAGGTAAGTCATATCTTTATCTCAATTCAATGATATACTCATAAATGACTTCCTCGTTCAACACCAAACAACAATAGAATATAATATAAAAAAATCATTTATCAAACTTTATAATACATAAATTATCGCAAATAAACACATAACGACAACTTCACAAAATCACAAGGTAATCCAGACAAATAGCCAATTATTCACGATCACATATACAACACAAGAATATATATATATCCAATTAACTATATTTACCTCAAATCCCAAAACGATTACATTAGTAAAAAGAGCTGATCAATCGTCTATTTTATCCTCGTGTCCTATAATAGGTTATAATATGTATAATCAATATATCGAAATATCGTAAATTCTGAATGAAATTACTAAATAATATTCGTATATTTTTTGTCAATATTTTAATATTTTATTTGTATTGAAATTCAAACCTCCGTTCATTCCTCGTCTAAATAACTAGATATTATAAACTTTCCATGTATATATATAATTTATTAATTAACTTGTAAGAGATTATTTTATCAAACCCCTCATAGTCATATAATTACCGTTCTCTATAACATCCCTAACTTAAATTCTTATGAAAATCTCATATTCTTTTATGATAAATATAATATTTCTCAAATATAATTTTAATATTTTTTAAACATAATTTTTAATATTCCTATTAATTTTTGTCAATTCTTCACTATTATAGTAATTAATTAAACACCAGTACATATGTTTAAGTATTTGGTTAGTAGACCTAATGAAATTGAATAAATCAATTATAGCAATGATTAAATTAATAAATCCAGTAACTTAATTAACCAACTATAACATTCTTAATGAAAATGTGATACTTAATAAATCACTAATTTATAAATAATCAAATTTATAAAATTTTCTTATTAAATATTAAATCGGATAATAGAAATTATATTTAATAAATGAACTAATCCAATAATATTAATATATTAATTAATATATAATTTAAAGTATTAACCTTTACCTGTTGAAACGACGGAGAAGGCAAGAATTCCGAAAATCTGAAATTTTTCTAGAACTCGGCTTATTCTCTTTGCAATATGTTTAATTGTGCGTGCATGTGGAAATGGATTAGAGTTTTTAATTATTAGTTGTGTGTGTTAGGTGGCAAGATTGAAAGGCAACATGATATTTAGGTGAAGGCCACGTGTATGGCCTTCATTTAATGTATTCTCCTTATATATATATATATATATATATATTGATAACTTCTATTTAATGGATTTTTATTTTGAGTTTGTGATAACTATAAATAATAATTTTCTCCGTTTCTTATTTATAAGTGCTAAGGTTAAGTAGTGAATACAATACTTAGATGACGTATGTCCTTTTATAACGTCTACATAATATATTGATTAAACATGGGTTATCTTATTAGGTTAAATGTGAATTCTTTATAAGATGGAAAGTGATTACAAAGGGGGCGTCACAATCAATGGTTTTTCAACTGCAGGACTGATGTTTGCTACCCAATTGCACATATGCTCTCCAGTCAGCCTCGGACGAGCAATCTTTCTTTCCACTCGATTTTTAGTGAAGGTTATCTTATTCCTACGGTATGGATGGTCCTTGGGGAGGAACTGTCTGTGGCAATCAAGTAGCACACATTCCTACCGTGTTGCAGATAGAATGCCTGTGTATCTTCCATACAAACTGGACAACCCATAATACTAGCGGTACTCCATCCAGACGCCATCCCATAAGCGGGTAGGTTGTTCACGATCCACATTAACGCAGCACGCATCATGAATGCTTGGTTGGAGCATTGTCGTATGTTCGTACACTGACATGCCACAATTGCAAAAGCTCCTCGATCAACAGCTCTAGATACACATTGATTAGATGCTTCGGATTAGACGGGCCAGGAATCACCATCATAAGGAATATGTACTCAGGCTTCATGCACATTCCTGGTAGAAGATAGTACGATGTGAGTATGGCGGGCCAACATGAGTAAGTTTTACCATATTGCCCGTGCGGTCCAAACTCATATGTGTACAACCCCAGCCTAACATTACGGGGCCCCAATGCAAAGTCGGGATATGTCTGGTCAAAATGTCTCCACGCCTCTGCATCGGACGGATGACACATGGAGCCCTCTTCCGTCTGATGTGTGGCATGCCACGGCATATGGGAACTTCTGGCTACGTGGGTCTCGCTGCCTAGTCAACTTGTAACTAGTGTCTCCACAACATTTGCAATACTCCAGATCAATGTCATCCTTCCAGTACAACATGTAGTCATTTTTTACATGCATCAATCTTCTCAACAGGTAAACTAAAGTATCTTATCAATTTGTTCGTACTGTTGTAATCAGGTGGGAAAGTGTGATCACGGGGCATTATATGATCAGCCCATTAGCACAGTTAATCATATGTTCGCTCGGAAAAATTGCCCTCAGCCTTGATATTCACCAAACCAGCAACCGCCACCAACTGAGATTGGGTACAACCGCTCCACAACAACTGGTCCTCAGCGCGCCTACATCAAAAAAATAGTCTGATAACCCTGACACATAATCATATGGCCCACTCCCGTACTATGAACTAGGACAGCATAGTAGGACATGACCTCATACCATCATCATGCACACGCTCGTGGTAAGAAGAAAAATAAGTCGGGCCGGCTGAATCATAAACCATCTTGTGCGCTCAATCCATTTGTTGTTCATCACCCTAATCCGAACTACCCTTCTGCGTAGCTAGGGTTGTTATTCCTGCACTAGAGGGGAGGTCACATAATCAAAGTACTCATGCACCTTCTCCCCCCCCCCCCCCCGTGAGAAATCCAATTATAATATTCCAGCATAAACCCTCGCACATAAGTCAAAATTAACCTCATCAAGTGTTTTGAAGCTTCCATTTTTGCATTTCGAATACGGGCACCTAATCTTATTTTCGTCCATATGTCTACATTGACACTGATCCCATTCTATGAAAGTCTTAGCACCATCCTCGAATTTCGACTTAAGACCCGCCCTATTTGCGAGGTTTTTCTCATACATCCATTTTCTCAATTGCCTTTACATGATTACTACATATGCGTAAATATATAAATATATAATTATATTGCAACCTTATAAAAATAACAAAACTATCATAATTAAATAGCTTTTTGTTTAACAAAAATGGTTCGAGTTTTTACCTGGTCAACCAACTCAAGAGATCAACGGTGGCCGTTCCAAATGACGCAATTCTACCTGATAAAGTGTATATGCAAGAATTGTGTCCGATAGATATTGAGAGTGTGTGTGGTTAATCAAGACTAGAACAAATGAAATGAATTGAAAACAACATGCAACATATATATATATATATAGAAGATCATGGACCGGCTTTTGGAACAGCCTTTGTGGCAAGAAACTAGCCGTTGAAATATGATCGTTTGAAAAAACCTGTTAGACACATCTGTTGTTGGCGCGGCTTTTGTAACCACAGTAACTTTCGGACAAAACCATTGAAATTGGAACGGTTGTTGGAGCGGTTTAGTTGAATTACATTTTTGTACGCATTTGGAACGATTATTGAACCGGCCATAGAATCTTAAACATTTGGTACGGCTACTTTATACAACTTTAGGAGTGGTCGCTTTCAGCATTACGACAAGCTATCACAAGATGAAAAAGCAATTCCAAAAGTTGTTACAACATGTAACGGTCAGAATTTTGTAACGGCTATATTCATATCACATTTTTATAACGGCCTTCAAAGCGAAAATACCGCCCCAAAAATTTAAATCCATTCAGCCAAAAATGTGTCATCAATAAATTGTTTCCGCTCCAAATTTGTTATGATGGCCTTAGATATTAGAATGGCCTGATGGCCATTCCAAATCCCCTATACAAGATTTGCATTTTTTTGTAGTTTAATTCTTTATTTTTTATACTTTTGTGTAGGACTAAATATATTTAGAGGTGATCAATATATTTAATCAAATGTCACTATTGTCTGAGAGGTAATTCTCATATGAATATAATATTTTGGTAGTAAAATGAATCGTATCTGTAGTAAAGTATCATTTTTAATAATAATAATAAAAAAAATAGATTAAAAATTTAAAACTATTATTTTTACCTATTAAATAAAAGTTTTATTTTATTTAAAAATTCTTTTATACCCTACTATATTGTAAAGGAATATTTATTTTTTTTAAGAATATATATATACCCATTCATAGCACGGGTTCAGCGCTAGTTAAGTGATATGGTATAAAAGATAAGTCACAATTATATATCAATCTTAACTACTTTGTCATTTAAATTGAAAATTATTTAAAAGATAAGATGTTTGTATCATTATAAATAGTGGGTCTACAAAATAAATCACAAAGTTGTGAATTCTCTTCCCTAACATGGATAATTACCTTTCCACCTTCGCATTTCTCCCTAGACTTATATTTTTAATTGGCAAAAATGAGAAGTTTTAAAATTTGACAGAGTTATTTCCGAAATTTGCAGGTGAAATCTATATCTACATGGATGTATGTTATATTAATGGTAATGCTAATAGTTTACAATTTATTGCTAAGTTCAATGTCTATTTTTTTTTTTTTTGTCTCAATTTAAAGTAATTTCTCTATTTTTATAATTGTTTTCCTAAATTTCTAACTTACTAATTTGCTATGTCATGTATTGCACTAAAGAGATGTGATCAGTGCTCCCCTAAAGAAGAAACAGAAGAAAAAAATGCTCTCTGAAAAACCCCCAGATCCTCCCCCTCCATCCTTGTACTCTGATGAGCCGATGGAACCAGTCCGACCACCTGAAACTCACTGTTCTGCTAAACTCCCACCTACTTCTGAACCAATTCATCAAACATTTAAAAGCCAAAACCCAAATGCGGAGATGTCATACAAACAGAAACTTTTATCATCCTCCCAGCATGTTTACTTTCCTACATGGATTCACGAATGGGAACCACATATACAGGCTCCAATAGAAAATCGCTTATTATCAACATCATCTCTACCATCAATATCCCTGTCTGAAACTGAACGACAAAGAATTCATTCCAAATGGCAAAAGACGTTGATCTTGCAGACAATATCGATCGTCGATGTTCCTTTGGATACAATTACCAAACCTTCCTATAGAATATTTTGATCCTAAAGTCCTCTTTGATATTACCAAATGCATTGGGCGTCCTATAAAAACAGATTCACATACTTATAATCTTTCTAAAGGAAGATTTGCGCGGATCTGTGTAGAAATTGATACCTCTAAATTATTACCTCCAGCCAGTATACTAGACCACCATATCTAAACCATACAATACGAGATGCATACGGCTTTTTGCCACTCTTGTGGATCTATTGGACATCTACCTCCTAAATGCCCTAAAAATACAAATACTTCCAATTCTTCTGCTTCTACTAAGTCTCTGGGACAAAAGGAACAGGGTCTCATAGAACCGGAGTGGACCACGGTGAATCGGAGAAGAGGACGGAGAAATGGATCTGACTCACCCAACCACACAAATCACATACATACACAACAGGAAACACACACGATTAACACCCAACAAAATGCTCTAGCACAAAAAACCGCTTGGCTCCCTAAACAGACCCAAATAGGGGAAAACACGACGATTCCAATTCAAAATATTTTTAATAGATTAACAAGTTTGTTCAATGTGCAGGATCCAACAAAGAAGCAGGAAAAAGTTATCCCGTCGTCGGAGACGGAACCACATACCGTCAACCCAAAAGTACCGCCGTCGGTGAACAGTACGCCGGAACACGTGTTTTTTTCTTCAAATAAAAACAATAACCAGACGGACATGTGTCAAACGCATATGCCAGATGTCCTTCCTAATGATGCCACGTCAAACCAAGGTGCAAAAACCATGTCTACTGCGGGTGAAATTCAATTTCACACCAAGCCACAAAACAAACAGGATGCGCCCCAGGGTTTTAAAAAACCAGAGTCCAATTCTTGTGTTCTTAATGGTCGGTTACAGGCTGCCCCAATTGCCAACAAAAATGAACCAACCCATTGCAACAATTCAGCGTCCACTTGGACAAAAAACAATAACCATGTCACTCCTAGTCAGCAAAATATTTCTGACAAAAATATCATTACCACACTAACCCAAAACCACATTCCCACGCCTTCTAATCTTCCATTCCTTCATATAGATGCTTCACCTTCCCCTGATCACATCTCCTCTACACACATTAAACCTAACAATGGCGTTTCAGCAGAACAGAGAGGAGAACCACCAAGCATCACCACCACAAATTGTTTATTCACAGAATCCACCATTCTCTCCACCACCACCACAACAACTTTACTCGAGGATACCTTTGGGTGTTCGTCTCCCACATTTGAGTTCCAATCCCTCCCCTCCTCAGCTTCAACCAAGAAACCCAGAACCAACCATGGCTACTCCTACACCAAAATCAACTACCAACAACATGCGTACGCAACCAGATGATAGCCCTAGGATCCAACGAATTCCTTTTCCAACCTTTCCACTCAATACCACACCTCTTCTTGAGTCCGTGTACGCCTCAAAACGCCATCATTGAAATATCACAAGAGAGGGAAGCATTTGCCAGAGAGAGAAGCACAATTCCGACTATACATCCATCCACTCGAAAGAGATCTACAGGCGTTCCTCTGATCCAGTCTGCTCCAAAACGGCCCCGTGACAGTGGCATCGACCACACAGCCTGGTACCTCGCGCCCAACTATGCTGAACTTACCGCCCTCGAGGCACATTGTAAGTTGGAACTGTAGGGGAACGGGACGACCACAGTTTATCACAGCAGCGAGAGACTTGATACATATAGCTGCACCACAGATCCTCATTATCATGGATACACGCATGCATGCTGATAGGGCTCCACCGATTATTCAAAGGTTACCCTTCACTGATTCTATCCTTGTCTCCTCTATAGGTTATGCAGGCGGCATGTGGATCCTATGGAATGCTACAGAAACACATGTCCACCAATCTCAGCTGGATGTCCGCGTTGTTCACATGGAGGTGGATCATGGGGCAAGTGGTGATAACCCCTTCCTACTCTCTGCAGTTTACAATTACCCACAACCATCCATGCAAAACCAGGTTTGGTCTGATCTATGTGCTTATTCGGATTCTTTAAATGACAATGCATGGGTAGTGGTAGGCGATTTTAATTGTATCTTGAGTCGTGATGAAAAAATAGGAGGACAATTTCTTCCATCTAGAATGTTAAAATTTAAACAATGCATGCAATTTTGTAATCTTATGGATCTAGGGTTTGTTGGACATAAATTCACATGGACTAATAGACAATTTGGTAAAAGCTTTATATGTGAAAGATTAGATAGGGCCCTAGCTAACTCTAATTGGTGTAACTTATTTTCTAATGCTTTAGTTAGACATCTTTCATCTTCCGCTTCAGACCACTCTCCTATTCTTATTGACACTTACCCACAGTCTATAAAAATTAAACGACCTTTTAGATATGAAATTGCATGGGCTGCATATGAAGGTTTTAAAAATATAGTCCATAATACATGGGGATGCCCACATAGGTCTCAATCTGACCATGAATTTAAAGATAGATATTTAAGATTTGTCAAACAAACCTGTTATTGGAAAAAGTACATATTAGGTAATATTGATCAACATCAATGATCTAAAGAGTAAATTAGATTTGATTAATCAGAGCATTACATCCTTTCAGACTGATGATATATTGGTTGAAGAACAGAATATTAGAAACTCTCTCAATCAACTTTTTAAATATAAAGACTTGTACTGGAAACAAAGATCTACACTGAATTGGAGCCAATACGGTGATCTAAATTCATCATTTTTTCATAAATATGCGAGTGCTAAAAAGAGGAGATCTTTAATTCTTGGACTAAAAATGGCAGATAATGGGTGGATTACAAAACATGCTGATATTTTACAATATTTGAAAAATTTTCTGCAAGATCAATCAAATTCTACTAATAATCCACTTGATTTTTCTTTTTTTAATGAAACCTGGCCTACACTTACTCCTCAACAAAAAGAGGGGTTATATGTTTCAGTTTTTGAATATGATATCTGGAATGCAGTACGAAAAATAGGATCGTTTAAGGCTCCTGGTCCAGATGGTCTAAATGGTCATTTTTATAAATTTTTCTGGGCGGACGTTAAAGACACTATTATTCCTATTATTATGGATTTTTTCCAAATGGGTATATTACCAGATTTTATTAACAATACGAATACTATTCTTATTCCTAAAAGGATTAATCCAACACAACCTACCCATTTTCGTCCTATTAGTTTATGTAATGTTATTTACAAGATTATATCTAATATTCTAGTGTCTAGGATTAGACCTATTCTTAATGATATTATATCCCCATATCAAAATGCATTTCTCCCTAATCGCCATATTACTGATAACCTATTTCTGGCTCATGAGATGATACATACTCTAAGAAGAAAGAAGAACAAAAAATTACATTATATGGCTTTACAACTAGATTTAGCTAAAGCATACGACAAATTAGAATGGAACTACATTAACTTTGTACTTCGGAAATTTGGGTTCCCGTCGGTGTTTGTGGATAGAATAATCACTTGTATTACCACGGTTTCTTTCACTTTAACTGTCAATAGAGATGTATCTACTTCATGGTCACCAAGTAGGGGTATTAGACAAGGTGATCCACTATCACCGTACTTATTTATACTATGGCTTGAACCCCTTTATTTATAAACTTTTAGAAGAAAACAGACTACATAATATTGATGCTATGAAATTTACTAGCAATAATCATCCATTACCTATTATAACATTCACTGATGATTGCCTTTTATTCTTAAAAGGAAACAAAAAAAACTGTATCTAGACTTTTATTCATTTTAGATGAATTCAGTAAGGCCTCTGGCCAAACTATAAGTTGGGAGAAGTCTAGTGTGCTATTTTCTAATTACACCCCCTAATGTGCGTAGTGATATAGCCCATACTTTAAAATTATCGCCTAATCCAACAAAAAATAAGTACTTAGGGTTGCCTTTTACTACTAATCGTATCACTAAGGATATGTTCTATGATATTATCAATAAAATGGACACAAAAATTAATATATGCTATAATAAGTCATTATCTTATGCAGGACGATTAGTACTTATTAATAGTAGTTTGTCTACAAATGCTAATCACTATATGTCCCTTTTCAAACTACCGGTTCTTATTCATAATAGAATTGCTTCAATCCAGAAACGCTTTCTGTGGAATGCGAAATCTATGGAAAGAAAGATTAGTCTTGTAAAATGGAGAGAAGTTATTAAAACAAAAATGGAGGGGGGACTGGGAATACGAGACACTCGCACCCTTAATACTGCGTTTCTGCTCAAACAGAGTTGGAGATTACATAGAGGGGATAATTCATTGTTCTACCGTTTGTTTAAGGAAAAATACTTCCCAAAGACAGAATTTATTCACTCTTCTTATAAACAACATCATAGCTGGTTATGGAAAAATATGCATGATCTTATAAATAAGGTAAGAACTTCAACCCAATGGTTCTTAGGAAATGGTAGATTTATTAACATAAGGGATGATAAATGGGTAGGAAACTTCTTATTGAAAGACTTTGCTAAAGACATCCCGACTTCTATCCAAGATGCAAAAGTCCATTCTCTTATTACTCCAGATCTTCAGTGGAATGTTTCTACAATTATTGATATTCTTCCTGTTGATATTATTGTAAAAATATTATCTATTCCAATCTCTCAAACATCACAACCGGACATCTTCTCATGGGCATGGAATCCTAAGGGGGTTTTTACTATAAAATCTGCTTATAGATGGCTCCTCACAAAATATAAAATAGTGGATTCAGTTGATCTTCCTTGAAAAATTTTATGGAAAATAAAAGCCCCCCCAGAATTCTTTTTCATGCATGGCTCATTGGACATATGGCGCTGCCAACAGCCAAATTCCTCTTTGATCGTCATCGACTAACAAAATTCCAAGTGCACTCTCTGTCATAACTCTTGTGATACTATCCCTCATATATTTACTCAGTGTCAGTATTTTAAATCTCTGATTACTACCCACATCCTTGAGTTGTTAAAGCTTTCTAATTCAAATCTTCTTTGCATATTACATCTTAATAAGGGCTCACCAGTAAAAATATTGATAATGCTTACGGCATGTTGGTTTGTATGGAAAGTTAGAAACTTAGCTATTTTTCATAATAAACCTATTAATTTATACCAAACCTGGAGGCAGATTAATCTATCTTCACAGGATTTGAAAAGGCATAAGGAAAGGAACATAGTGAAGGACAAGCGGATCCGCCCGGGAGCGCGAGCGGAAGCGAAAAAAGCGAGAAATTGCGTAAATTTAAATCAAATTCAAAATACGCGAATCCCAAGGGGTGTACCCTTGGGTGCTCAACCGGGCGTTCGATGTAGGATGTGTAAATATTAAAACATATATTTAAACACATAGGGCATAGATATACAATTGAAATCAATCAAAGCGTAATAAACCGTTACCTTTGATTGTTTAGCGTATGCTCCCGGCTACTAGCGTTGTTCCTTCTCCGGAATGCTCACGAAATCCAAACGTATGGATTCTCCAAAGGTGATCCACACCACACCGGAAGAAACACACGTTCTTCTTGCTAGAAAAGAACGGGTTTAGGAAGGAATCGGTTTAAGAGAAGAACACTATGAATTAGTGTTCTCTTAAACTTACTTTGTTCTTCTTCTTGATTCAAAATCAAGTGAAGAACACAAGTGTAAGAGAGGGAGGGAGCACGAAATTTTGAGAGAGAGGAGAGGATTTTTGTCTTCTCTTTTTCCTAGAAAAAGATGAATAATGAATCACTTATGCTTGGTGTTGTATATTCTCATATATATACATAATTAATGTGATTATTGAAATGTGTCTAGGTTCATCCAAGAATGTCTAGATTCATTCCAATCAATCACCATCAATTCTTCAATCAAGCCTACCAAAATTTATGGTATGATCAAATCATACCAAAAGGGAAGAGCTTGATTGGAGTTAATTTGTCTCTTTCCAAAAGAGATAAGTCAACATACCACCTAGCATGAAACATGACTGATTTTGCTTCCTCCAAGGGAGCGTGTCGGCCATGTTTAATTAAGGGAAGAAGTCCAACTTCTTCCTATTCCAAATTAGGAATTATTTCTCCTCTCGGGTATAATTTAACGGACCGGGTTTTATCGTAATCCAATTACGACGAACCCAATATTAAATCCAATTTAATGCCCACTTAAATTATTCACGTTGATCTTTTAATCCAATTAAAAGATCCAACGTCTCAACATCTCAACTTTCCATATTTAATCGAAAATCCAATTTACCGATTAAATGAAAGCCCGATACAATATCGGCCCGTCCATCCAATGGACTTTCCCTTAAGTAATCCAATTACTTATTTTATCCTTCGAGATTGACTCCAAGTCGATCTCTCAACCTCCTCGGTGATTTGTGTGTGACCCTTTAGGTTCACCCTCAGCTAGACTTGGGCCCGTGTCCCACAAGGGCCCGTTACCATGGGTGGCCGTCTAGCAACGGTCCATGGCACTAGAGACTAGGTGAATTGGCGTGAACATTTAGGCGCCGATTCCGTACGGGTACGATCCTTCCGTCTACCGTCTCCCGGCCTTAGTCTAGGGTATGGAATTGGGCGTCGGTTCCCATCCTTGACTAGGCATCTATGCTTAATACTCGAGACCACGTATGCTTCATTGCGTCGACACAGGAAACCATTCCCTGTTCAACCAACCACTGTGGCCACAGCTTCAAACAGCATGTACGTGTGTCCGAGTGCATAGGAGATACCTCTATCATATACTGACAGGGGACGGATCCTCTTCTTGGAATCCACCGTCCTCGCTACACATTCCGACTGCACTGGACAAGGCTTATGATAATCATCTTACAGAATGATTACCTCTCGCCAGATCCAAGATACAGCCGTCCTGTGCACGCGACTGCCATGATCCCTCAAGTCTGAGGATTACTCCCGTACTATCGGAACCGGGGAAAACCAATCATACCGACCAAGCCTCTAAGGCTTCCATATGATGATCCCCGCGAGTCAGTCCAGTCGGCTCGACCCCAGTCGACCAACCCATCAAGACCGTGTAGGCGTCCCATGCCTGTCGCCGATGAAACACGGCACTCATCCAATGAACACGACTCTTGATGCAAGTCTCAATAGGACTCTCGATGCCCTGTCTCGAGGTCCTCGACTTGGAACGTTTCAGACCCAACTCTTAATCAGTTGGTTTCATGACCACCATCCAATGCGTGGCCCAACTGCACGAGTTGTTATCTATGGTCTGTGGGCTTTGTTGCGATATAAGTTAAACACCATTTTAACAAATGTAAGATGAGCGCAACAAAGAAGGTACCATTGGTGACGAATACTCATCTTATTCATCACATAATAATATTACATTCACATCAAGTTGTCGGATAGGTTACAAATTGCCAAACCTATTGGCTTTCTGGTCACCTATTCCAACACATAGTACGTACATGGGTAAAATGGAATAAACCTTTAGAAAACTGGATTAAACTAAATGTGGATGGGGCGTCGCTTAAAAATCCAGGATGGGCGGGGTGTGGTGGGATTTTTAGAAATAATGAGGGAGATTTTATTCTGGCGTTTATGCATTCCATTGGTATTAATACAAATTCAATGGCAGAAATATTGGCATGCAGAATAGGGATACAACTAGCTATAAATCACGGATTTACAAAGCTTTGTATAGAAACTGATTCTTCACTTGTTTATAAACTTCTTAACAGGCTAGTACTTCCACCCAGCCACCTCTTGCAGGTCCTTCTGGATTGCCAGATACTATTAACTAGGATCAAAGAGACGAGCATAGTTTTTTGTACAAGGGAAGGAAACCGAGTGGCGGACGCTTTGGCAAAGCAGGCTGCAGCACAGCACTTCAAATCTGATGTTTTTGAACAATGCCCGGTTTTTTTGGATAAACTTTTGCAAGAAGACATTGTACTCATGTTTCCTAGACTTAAGAAAAATGTCTGTAACCTTCCCACGCTGCAGTTGTGAATAAAATAATTGCCATTTTATGTTAAAAAAAAAAAAAGAGATGTGTTAAACAAATTACTTATCAAGGATATTGTCATGACACTTCAATAATGAAGAATTCCTCTTATCTTCCCCGTGCTTTCCTTTTAAAAATAAATTTTTAACGACTTAAATAATTTATTATGGTCTTATGCAAATCATTTGTTGATGATTTATCAATTTAATTTTTTCGGCACTTTTTCCCACTTGATGATTTAGTGAAATTGTTATTTTATTTTTTTGATTAATTTTGTAATTTGCAGGAAAAGAACAACAAATTTTATGTATATGTACACTGTAACATGGCTCATATCAATGCAATTAGCAACGATAATACATACGGTGGAATGTTTTTTTCCCCGTCTAGAGGATATCAAGTGAAATCATCAATAAGAAACTGGACATTGAATAGTTTCCCAATAATAGACTGTATTTAGAAAACACGAATAATTTATGCAAGGAAGTCTTAAAGTGTTCCTTTTAAATTATTTTTTTTTATATAGTCATGTTTCTTTTAAAAATATATTTTTTTTTGTTTGTTTTTTGGTTGAATATTTACACATGCAACAAAAGGAAACTCGACTCTTCCATCTATAGATTCTACACAAAATGAGGGCGAAAGGCTGGGAAAATATTCGACAAATTATTAGAATCTATTTATTTATTTTTTTCATTATTTATGATGAATTTTAGATGTACTTGTAGTTTTAACGAAATTCAACTTTGTTTGTTTCCTAATTATTGTACGCTAAGTTAAATCTTTGTTCATTTCATAATAATTCTAGGCTAAGTTTAATCTCGTTGATGTTTTAAAATTGCAATGATAAAAGAACACAAATTCAAATTATACTTTAGCAAATCTATTTATATGCTATAAATATAAAATCAAATAAATAACTAAATAAATTGTAATCAAATAATTGAAAATCGAATAAATCTCTCTTCACAAGCAAATACATATTTACTTGCTTAAAATATAGTTGGTTTGTGGAAAAATTGCATTTTACGTCCCATAACTTATACCGTTTGGATTTTGGTCCCATTAATTTTTGACGTAGAAATTTTAGTCCCATAAGTCCACAAACGTTGCAATTTTAGTCCCATTGACAAAATCCCTTAAAATTTTAACGGAAGGAGCACGTGCATGGCACGTGCTCCGTTAAGTCCATAAATCACATCTAATGAAACGTTGCAATTTTAGTCCCATAAGTCCACAAGTGTTGCAATTTTAGTCCCATGCACGTGCTCCTTCCGTTAAAATTTCAACAGATTTCATCAATGCGACTAAAATTGCAATGTTTGTGGACTTATGGGACTAAAATTGCTACATCAAAAATTAATGGGACCAAAATCACAAATGGTGTAAATTATGGGACGTAAAATGCAGTTTTCCGATTGGTTTGTTGTGGCTTGAACTTCATCATGAACTTTTTGAATTTTGATGTTGAGCGTTTATTGTGGAATATTTTGTGTAATGTGGGATGTGGATTGTATTTATGTTGGATCCCAGTGTGGTTCTTTGTATGCTTTATGTACTTGGTTTTGTCACAGGGGTGTGTTTGGTTTTTATTTTTGAATGTTTGTGCCAAGAGCACATACTTGAAGTAAGGATTAGTTGATGAAAATAAAGCACAAAACAAATTATTGTTGAGAAAATTTGAGATATGTCTTTATCTGCAGCTAGGGAGACATCAGGTAAGTAGCTCATATCAAAGTATTAACACCTATAAAAAATAGAATGTATAAAGTGAATCGCAACTATGTCCACCAACACTACGATAACATAAGCAAGCCATGATCAAAATGATTAAAAAAAATAAGAATCTATGATTTATGAATATTTTTTGAAATAATTAATAGTAACTCATTCAATCCAAGAAAATTTATATTTTATTTATTTTTTATCGGAACTAATATATAGAGGTTGTTTTATTATATAGATAATTTTTGTTCAATTTTATAAGTATGTGTTTTTAATATTTATTATTATAATCACGATTTAAATTGAAATATTCCCTGTAACTTGACACAGGATTTCGACTAGTTTAGTACTAAATCACCAACAAATCATTAAAGTGCGGTGCGGTTGTACTACAATTTTATGGCTGAGGTTTATGATACAAATCATAATTAACGGTTTTACATCAGTTTGATTTGGTCGGTTTGAGTGATTCTTAAAATTTTCTGATAACAGTAGTCGTGATGCCAAACCAATTTTTTTATGACATCTATATATATATATATATATATATTCTACCCTATATAAAAATAAAAAAAATAATTTTGATATGTTCGTTATTTGATATGAACTTTAATTTGAAATTCCATTATTAATCAATTTATTTGAATTTTAATTAATAAATTTATTCTAAAATTTTGATATCAACATGAAACTAAATATTTTAAATATTTTTCATGGATGTGGAATAATCAATACCCTTACAGTTAATATTTTGAAATATCTTTTCGAAAAGTTCTGTAAATGAATGTAGGCAATCAAGTTTTTATATGTATACATGCAAGGGAGAATTATATTTATACCCCCTCATTTATTGTCGTCCTACACAAGCTATCCCTACTTTTTGAAAAATTACAACAATCACCTCTGGTGGCCTTTAAAGCTAAAAAATACTTTTATTGACCTAGTCAAACTTTAATATATTTTTTCAATGATAGAAATGCCTTTAGGGTTATTTTTAGAATTACAAAAATGTAGGGGGTGTGTCAAAGTAATGTTTCTGGAAATGAGTAATATGACCTCATATATCTTTTGATTATTCATATACAAAGTTTTAATTTAAATTTAAGTTATTTATTTAACTTTTTTTTATTGAATTTCTATATAAAATTGCACCGTTTAATAATTGAAATATTAAATTATACAATTAATATAGTTAAGTAATTTAATCAGTCAATTATCAAAAGGTGTCATTTTATACCAAGATTAAGTTAAAAAAAAGTTAATAACATAATTTACATTTAAAATAAAAAAATCGGTATAAATAATAAAAAAGATATTGGGTCATATTACTCATCCCCATAAATATCACTTTGACACTCCCTCTACCTTTTGGTCATTACAGCAACAACCCTGAGGGCATTTCTGTTATTGACATATTATATTATAGTTTGACGAAGTCAACAAGGACATTTTTGGGTTTTAAAGGCTGTCAGGGGTGATTTCTGTAATTTTTTCAAAAGATATGGGTGGTTAGTATAAAAGGACAATAAATGAGGGATATAAATGTATTATCCCTATCTGTAAATATTTAAAAAAAGAATAATGATTGAGATGAGAATGATAGTAAACTATTTTTAGTGAGAATATGTATAACAAATATGTTTTTATTTTTATCACTGTTTGACAAATTGAAAATGAAAATAAAAATGAAACCAAACAAGGCATTCTTAGTGTAACAAAATTGGAGCACTTTGTTCTAGCTCGAACAATGGAGAGCATAAACTTAGCCAAGTTTGGTTCTCTAATTGATCTGTTTAAACCTGTATTTTTAGTGTAAACATAATTCTTTTATATTGTTTGGTCCATACTTTAATAGTTATTTTTTAGATTAAATTCCACCCAAATCACATTTTCTACGCTTTGTAAGTTCTAATTCTACCATAATTATTCTTCACCTTAATTTACCCCTTACATCCACTAAATATGTTTTTTTAATATTTTTTACTAACCTTGAGAAAGATATTCCTTTTAAAATTTTACTATGATCTGCATATGCACAATCATTTATGAGACTTCGAGCCCAAACTCCATATAAATCACTTTTTTCAAAATCAATTATCTCATAATCAATTATACAACCGTCAAGTCAAGCTGTGCCATAGAAGGTGTTTGAATCATGAGCTTACAAGCTCATCAATGTATTTTATAAAATGTTTGAGGGCTTACAAAATATTAAAAAGTATTTGATGTTTTTTTTTCTTATAAACTCCTTTCCAAAAACTAAGAAACTCCCAACTTATTTACAAGATTAACAACACAACTCGTTTTAGTTTCATCATATTAAGGGAGTGATTGTGTGATACTTCTGCTTTTAGATAGAAGTGATTTTCATTAAAAAAAAAAAAAATGTAGCAGAATTAAATGTGGTAGTATTTTATAAAAAAAAATGAAAGTGGATAAAGTCTAAATTGGATTGTACTTGGAGAAAAGCACTTCTAAAACGAATATAATTGATTAAAGACCGTTTTGTCCTTATGTGTTAAAAGGTACTATTTTTGTTTAATATTTGCACTTGTCATTGACAATAATAACTATTTTCTCATAAAATATTAAATTTTATTTCATTTAATATATCTCACGTTTAAGTTTTTTACAAATATTTATCATTTATATTATTAAAATATTGAATACTAATAAAAAATTTGAATGTTTAATTTAACAATGGTCCACATGTAATATAATTTTTCATTCATCCACAGTAAATAAAGTTGCATGACTGCCAAATTTATTTCTTAATTAATCATAGCAGTCTTATGATATAGGAATAATATTAAATAATATAGAAAATAAATATAAAAATTTTAAATTATTAAATATGTGAAATTATAACTTTGTTAGTGATAAATTATTCGAAAATTCTAACATGAACTTTAGATGAGCAATTTTAAAAATAAATTAAAAAGGTTAAAATCGAATTAAGATTATTATGATGAGGGTAAAGCAATCCAAAAGAAGGTTGAATTTATCTATAAAAAAATCAAAGCAGTTAGAAGCACCCCCCACCCTAATTGTGCATCTAGCTTTTGGCTTAAAAGTTTTTGGGTAACAGTTCAAAAGCAGAAGCTAACATCTCAAACACCTAAAAAGTACTAGAGTCAGAAGCTGAGAAGCGCTAGTTCGAAACTCTTGCAAACACGTCCTAACTACAAAATTGTTATCTTATATAAGTTCCATAATCTCATTTTATCAAAACACTTTAAAAATTTATTTTTAAAATAAAATCTAAATTCTTTTAAGATATATGAACTTTGTAAATTACGTTTCCGGTAAATTACATTGACAAATCCTTTAAGGTTTAAATCTAATTACACAAACACCTCTCTATCCTTTGTGGAATTACAAGTACGTACATCCTTTAAAATTGTAATTATAATTATAAATACGCCATATATTCAGTGCAAAATATTTCAAAAACATCCCGTCAAGAGCACTTATAATTTTACAAATAACAGAAAATATTTGTTATAATAAAACCTAATCTCAGATGTACCAATATAATCTACTCCTTTTATAAATAAACTCAGCCAAACACCCTCTCAGTCAAATACTCTCTCGAGTCTTAATCACATTTTTTCTACTTAACCCATTATTAATTACCCTAAAAAAGTCAGAAGATTAATGCTTCATCTCTCAGCAGTAGTTCTTTATATATATTAATCATCAAGTGACAGCGAAACCTGAGTCTCCACCTATGATGATTTGTGCGTCGCCACAAACAAATGGCATAAAAAAAAGGCATAAATTCCAATGTAGGGGAAGGTGCATAGAAATAGGGTTGAGAGAGAGAGAGAGAGAGAGGGACACATGCCCCTACATGTGGGTATAGTTTGGAGACAAAGTAAAGGGGAGTTAGGGCGTGCAAACACTTCACATGCCCTATACATCATCCCTTTTCAACACCCTCACTTTCCACAGCTCACTAGTGCCCTCCAATATCCACCCATTACCCTTTTTCTTTTTTCTTTTTTTAAATTACTCCAATCATTGAAAATAGGCATCTAAGTACATGTTTGGTACTTGATAAATTGCATTAACATCTTCTTATATAAAGTTTAATTATACAAATATTCTATTTCTGTTCGTAAAATTTTGTCTATGATACCTGCACCATAAGAAATATAACATTTATTAGCCATGGTTAATAATAAATAGTAATAGCAAATAATCATTGAACATGGTCACACAATGGTTGTTGGTTATAATTTTTGTGAGAGTTGCTAAAACATTTGTTTTAGTAAAAAAGTCATGGCAAATATTTTACCATGGCTCTTAGCAGTAGCAAATAATTTTTCATGGTGAAAAAACTAACTTTTTGCATTGATTTTTATTTAATCGTAGTTAATAGTGGTTATTTACCATGACTTTTAGCCATAGCCATACAAATTGTAGTCAATAGTAATTTTTTTCTAGTGCTAGAAGGATGTTAGTGTAATTTACCTTAAGGGTGTTTCTGTAAGTCTTTGCCTTGAGAGAGTATCACTATATATAAATTACAATTATAATTTTAAGAGGTGTACTCATAATTGTGCAAAGGGTTGGGGGTGTTTGTGTAATTAGCCTAACCTCAAACGTTGTTGTCGTAAGGGTTAAATGCAATTTTGGTCCTGAAAATTAGGTCATTCGATGTTTTCGTCCATTAACTTTCTAGTGTAGCATTTTGGTCCTACATCTTTTTAATTTTTGTAATTTTAGTCATTTTTTCGCCAGAGTTCACACTTTTGGCCAGAAAAATGAATGTTCCTTTCAGATGACATTTTAAAATTATGACTTTTACTCCTCTTGGCCCATTGCTGGCAATATTTTCGTCCTTTTAACTTTTTAGGGTAGCATTTTGGTGCTATATCTTTTTAATTTATGCTATTTCAGTTCTTTTTTCCACAGGATTTCACCATTCTCACCAATGGAGGTGAACTCCGATGAACAAAAGGACTGAAATTACGAAAATTTAATGGATACAGGACCAAAATGCTACCACAAAAAGTTAAAGGACAAAAACGCCAAATAACTTGAATTGCTGGACGAAAAATACATTTAATCCCCGTCATAAATTACACTAAGTATTAATTTTCATGTTGACAACAAAAATTATATAATAATAGTGATCGAAGGTAATTCATATTTTTAGAATATTTATTTAATCAAATAAACTATAGTAGCTAATAAAACATGATAAAATGAATTAATTCACCTCAAATATCTATAAGAGAAAAAATGTTGGGAAGAAGTTAACTTTAAATATGAGATGGGGGAAAATAACTCATTACTTAAAATGCAAATTCAACTTCTTTATGGCTGCAATGCACTTTTTCACTTTTAATATAATTATCTATTAAGTAATGAGTTATATTTTATGAATATTGATAAATAAAATGAGTAGAAAAAATAAATTAATAAAATATTATGATCAAGCATAACATTCAAATGTAAAAAGTAAAGTTAGAAAATATGATTAAATTTTATTCAATTTTTTTGGTATATTATTATTTATTATTTAAGAGTAAAATAGCCATTATACAAAAAATATAATATATAAAAAAAATTAATAAAAATATGAATTAGGTACCAAAGTGACATTAATGGTAAAACTTAAGTACTAATTAAATTATTTGTAACTACCTATACCAAAGTGATATTAATGACGACTGAATCGTATCAAAATGACATTAATAATAAAACTCAAGTGTTCAAATTGAATTTTACTCCTTAATTAATAATAGGGTTAATTCCACTTACCACCCTCAAAGTATGCCTTGCGTCGCAAACACCCCCCTAATGTTTAAAACGTACCAAATAGGTCCACCCTACTTAACGGTGTTAATAACTCCGTTAAGTTATAGCTGACGTGGCGTGACATAGACTTTATTTATTAAAAAAGAAAAGCTAATAATTGCCACATAGGATATGTGCATTTTTATAAATTAATCCAACATGTCCTGCTTTTATCAAATATAAAACAATGAAAAGCGTACTAAGCAAATTGCAACTTTGTAAATTGAGAAAACTTGAAAAAGGAAAAGGCTTCTCTCCAAAGCCCATTACAAGTGAACTACTGATGAAGAAGACGACCGCACTTCGTCAAAAATCACCAAACATTGAGATAAAATTGTCGGCTACGTACTTCTCGATTCACCGTTCGGCAACTATCATTTGAGATAAAAATTTTGAGCCTTTAACATCGAATTGAGGATATTTGGAAGCAAAAAAAGGTTAGTTTTCAAAGTTAGGGTTTCTTTTTTATATTTTCATTACTAGTTGAAATTAGGAATTTTTGTAAGAATATTTGTTTGGTGGTTTCGGTCCTAATTTTTGTTAATTTGTTGCGAAATGAAGTTTAGAATGGATTGTGCTTTTTGGGCTCGTTTTGTGTCTCTGTATTAGTTCAATTCAATTTCAAATAATGTTATATTGGTGTATTTTTTTTTTCTCGATTTTGTCTCTATTATTTTGGACATTTTTAATTGTTGTGGTCCCTTTTGACATTTTGGTTGTTGAACATTACTGTATTGTTGTGGTCCCTCTGTTACAGTGTTTTTTCTTTAATCGCAAGTACTTTAATTAACTTGTATAGAATATTAGAATAATGTCTTGAGACTTTTTTAGCATTATTGTATTGTTATTGAACACTATTTGTTGTTGTGGCCCCTTTTGTTCTCATCTTGGATAGCCAAAATTTGTAATTTTAGTTAAATGTAATGTTTATGTTAATGACGTAATCTTATATTTGCAGGCTATAATGTCTTCATGTTTGTTCACTTTGAACTTTAATCATGGAGGGTCATTTGTAAAAGATGGGAAAAAACAATATATTGGGGGCAGTGTTTATGTGATGCAAGATGTAGACCCCGATTTTATGTCTTATTTTGAATTGATCAGCTCAATCAGGGAACTAGGACATCCTGTGACATGTGTGATTTGGTATGTGCTACCTAATAGTGATTTGGATAATGGATTAAGGCTTATTGATGAAGATAGGGTTGTCCTGGAAATGTTTCAACTATATATAACAGAAAATTGTTATGATATTAAGTTGTATGTGCAGAACATTGACATTGACATTGCATTACCCCTTTTACCACCTACTGATCTAGTAGCATCTGAAAATAATGTTGAGTTGGTTGCACTAGGGGCTGAAAATGAAGTATGTTATGTAAACCCAAATGTGCATGATATAGGGGATGAAGTTAATGATGCAAGGGAGGTAAGTTCCAGTGATTGTGATTCAACTTATATGGCTGAAATTGAAAGTGATAGTGAAATTGAAATATGTTCTGATTTTGACTACTTTGCCGAAGGTGATATGATAAGTGATGATTGTGATCCTATAGGCACTGCTGAGTTAGAGGGGGATGGGATTAACCAAGATGATGAGCATGCAACTCTAGATTTTGCGTTTTTAACTGAAGAAAATGATATACAGAGTGATCCAGATATTTTAACAGAGCCTAGTGAAAGTGATGAAGAAAACAGAGGTTTGAGGTTTCCTGAATTTGATGAAAATCTGGACATGAAAAAACCAAGTCTAGAGGTGGGTCTTGTCTTTGCCAGCATTGTAATTTTCAGGAAAGCTTTGAGGCAGTTTTCAGTGAGAAGGGGATTTCAATTAGTATTTGAAAAAAATGAGAAAAAAAGAGTGACAGCAAGATGTAAAAACAATTGTGGGTGGAAGATACATGCAAGTCTCATGGGTAAGTCCTCTGCATTTCAGGTGAAGAGCTTGACTGGTGAGCCTCATAGGTGTCCCAGGAATTTCAACAACAAGAGTGCCAATTCCTCTTATCTTGCAGATAGGTTTGTAGAGACATTTGTTGATGACCCTAATATGACTGTTAAATCATTTCGAAAGCTTGTCCGGAGGGAGGTGAAGGTGTATGCACATAGACAGAAGTTGTACAGAGCAAAAAAAAAGGCCATTGAAACGATTCAAGGAAACATGCATGAGCAATACCCAAAAATGAGACAATATTGCAGGAAAATAATGAAAACAAACCTTGGTTCCACTGCAATTATTAGGGTGGATGGTCCTCCTTTGTATAGGCAGCATAGATTCAAGAGGGTGTTTGTTCTGTATGATGCATGCAAAAGGGGATTTATTGAGGGTTGCAGACCTATGATAGGCCTGGATGCTTGCTTCTTGAAGGGGCCTTTTGGTGGACAACTCATGTCAGCAATTGGTAGGGATGGAAACAATCAAATGTTTCCTTTGGCTGTAGCTGTGGTTGAATGTGAATGTAGAGATAGTTGGAGTTGGTTTCTCGAGCTGCTTCTTTCATCTTTTGGGGATGCTGACCTAATGAAATGTATTTTCATTAGTGACAGACAAAAAGGATTAGTTGAAAGCTTCCAAACTCTCATGCCATTTACGGAGCACAGGTATTGTGTTAGACACTTGTATGCCAATTTTAAATTGAGGTTCAAGGACAAAGCTTTAAAAGATTTGATGTGGGGAACAGCTAGTTCTTATTTGGAGGATGGATTCAACAAAAAAATGAATGAAATTAAGACTATTTCATCAGAAGCTCATGAATGGTTGAGGAATATTCCACCTCATCAGTGGTGCAAGTATCTGATGTCACTTAGGCCTAAATGTGACATGCTAAGCAATAATCTTTGTGAGTCCTTCAACAATTACGTTAAAGAAGCTAGAGAAATGTGTCAATTTTGACAATGATGGAATCTTTGAGAAGACAATTCATGTGCAGAATTCAACAAAAGAGACAATGGATAGGTAAATGCAGTGGAAAAGTTTGTCCAAGAATCCAACAGAAAGTGGACCGTACAAAGCTGAAAGCATTAGATTTTGAGTCATACCTTGCTGCTGATGGGCTATGGGAAGTCACTTTAGGATCGAAATCATGGGTTGTTGACTTGAAAAAAATGTGTTGCAGTTGTAGGGAATGGGACTTGACTGGAATCCCATGTGCACATGCTACTTGTGCAATCTTGACAGAACACAAGGAGCCAGAAGACTTTGTTAGCTCTTACTATTCAATTGATATGTATAAGCTTGCTTACAGCTACGCAATTCATCCTATTCCAGACCACTCCCAATGGTCACCACCATTCTCCGATGAAGAATCACAGAAACTACTTCCTCCCCTATTCAAAAAACAGCCCGGTAGACCAAAGAAGCTTAGAAAGAAAGGAATTGATGAAATAAATGTGAGTGGCAGAGTTACAAAGAAAGGAAGCATTCAATCTTGCTCCAACTGTGGAGAGACTACTCACAATAGAAGAAGATGCGATAAACCTCCTATTGAAAAACCAAGAAAAACGAGAAAGGTACTGGTACACCTGAAATTGCTATATGGTTTTCTAATTTATATCTTACCAACTACAAATTTGTTAACTTTGTTGCAGGCAAGTATTGGTACACCTGAAGTTGCTTCCATTGGAAAAACATCGGTGCCTGCACAATCATCTTAGTTGAATGCAATTGGTGGCAGAAGTAGAGGAGAAAGTGGTGGTAGAGGCAGGCTTGGAGGTAGAGGAAGAGGTACTGATAGAGGCAGGTTTAGAGGTAGAGGAAGAGCTGTTGGTAGAGGTAGCTCTCATGGTCCACAATGTGGACTTGGAAACTGGAATGGAGTAGGGTTCTCTGCAATGCACAACTTTAGGCCTCCAATGCAGGTTTGTTCACTAAATATAGTTTAAAGCCTTTGCATAGTGCTACCCTTGGTGTTCTAATCAATTATTTAGTTTTTTGCAGATTCCAACACCACATGCCAACATAACTAGTGCACAGAACACAGTGAATATGGTGCCAATTTTTTTCATCTTTGTTATGCACATATCATTACTATAATATATTGTGATTTATTATTTTATTTTGTAGATACAAAGACAACATACCAGATTTGGGAATGCAATCTTCTCTAGCCAATCATCTTCAAATAATTTCACTTTCACTACTGACAATGGGGACATCTAATGCAAACTTAATACTGGAGTCTTGTGGATTAGACATTATTTTTTCTGTGCGAACAGTCTTGTGGATATCGTTGTTGGCCCATGTTCAGATTTTTGCTTTTTTCAGATTATGATGTTAGAATATTGAATTGGATGATGTTAGTGTTATCAGATTTTGGCTAGATGGACATTGAAAGTTTGAATGTTGAACTAATGATGTTCGTTTCATCTATCTATTTGCAAACAAAATATATTTGAATGTTAGAGTATTTTAAGGTTGTTTAAGGTTGTTCATTTTTGTTATCATTATCGACAAAAATAAGCATGTATCAAATTCAAAACCACATTTACTATTCATGTAATAAAATATTATTTTTTCCTTAAAAATAGTAAAAGAAAATTAGCTTGCGATATTTTTTTTTTTCCCTCCTCCCTCAATTTACACTAAATAAAAAAGTAGCAATTGTAGTGTGAAATGTCAAGTGCAGTATTCTTTTTCAATTGTCATGGGCTTACAAGAGATGCCTTTTCCTTTTTTATGTTTCGTCTTTTCTTTATTTTATATTTGATAAAAAAAAATAGGGCATGTTGGTTTAATTTATTGGTATAAAAAGGCACATATCCTATGTGGCAATTATTAGCTTTTCTTTTTTAATAAATAAAGTCCATGTCACGCCACGTCAGCTATAACTTAACGGAGTTATTAACACCGTTAAGTAGGGTGGACCTATTTGGTACGTTTTAAACATTAGGGGGGTGTTTGCGACGCAAGGCATACTTTGAGGGTGGTAAGTGGAATTAACCCTTAATAATACTAGTGGTAACTGCACATGCACTCAATGCATGTGTACATATTAATCATAATTAATATTATAATAATAGAAAGTTATAAAAAAAAATCATGTCACTTATTAAAGAGATTGATGGTAAAAGTCAATTCAAGTAAACTATAAATTAAAAATTAGCTACAATTAAAAAGAAGCAGTAAAGAGGAACAAAGCAAAAGTAATTTTCTAATATATAATAAGGTCGAAAAATCACTACAAGAAATATAATATTTAACCATATTATTGGCATCATTAAATATAAATAGCCATAGTAAATAGCTATATATCAGTCACGGTCGTACAATATTTGTTGGTTGTGATTTTGAGAGTGTGACAAAAAATTACCATGACTAACAGGCATGAAAAATATTTTTGTCATGATGATAAACTAAGTTTCTGTATTAATTTTATTTAATTAACCATGCATAATTAATAATAATCAATTACCACGACTTTTAGCCCATAACCATTAAAATGTAGGCTATACTAAATTTTTTTACTTAGTGATGTAGATATATGGGCGCCTAAAAGTGATGTAGATATATGGGCGCCTAAAAGTATGGACTTAGGTTGGTGGAAGCAAGTCCTTTAATTTTTATTAATTAAAAGTTAAAAGAAAAAGCGCAATTAAGAAAATCAATACATTTTGCCTATCAGACTTAATTCTTATGGAGGAAAATTATATTTTTTGTCCCATATATCACTACAAAAAAATCAATTTATTATTATGGATTTTGTAACGGCCAACGAAAAACTTGGAACGGCCTTTTAAAAGTTGTAACGGTCTTTTTAACGGCAAGTATTCCGCTCCAATAACACGAGTTACATAATAATTTTTACGGCAACTAGAGAAGCCGTTCCAACTTGTCGCGTACCTTGTAACGGTACAAATAACCGTTACAAAGATTGACCTAATGCAGAAATTTTCATTGGAACTCTTTTTGTGACACCCAATGTGTATTAATAAGATTTGTCTTTGGTATGGCCTTTGTTACACATATGGTGATAATTTTATATTACAATGGGAGCAGTCTTTCTGCACCTTTTGTCACGGAGCGGGACTATTTTGTAACAGTTTTTTGAGCTCTTGTTGTATTAAAGATTTGACCACACTTATAATGGAGTTTGTGACACCACTTACGCATGTTTGTTGTGGTGTTGGCACCGTCTTTGAAACAGATTTTGTTCCTCATTTTGGAGTGTTTTATTTAAACGATTCTGTACTAGCGCTTGTAACCTATTTACATGCAGTCTTTGGAACAGTTTTGTGGATGCTACGAACATAGTTTGGAGTGGCTTTTGGAATTGTTCTCTGGTTGGGTGCTATTGAAATGTATTCGTAGGACCCATGCAAAAGCCGTTACAAATCGAATATATAATTTAATCATTTTTATGTTAGTATAATATTAATTTTTCTAATTTGTTGTTGAATTTGTTGAATATGAAAATGTTCATAAATTATCTAGCAAGAAAAAAAAATTAACAATATAGTTAACAAAATTAAAATTGCATTTATAAAATTGTATTTAAAATATACATACAAATTTGAAAAAAAAAATAAAAAACAACAAAACACAACCCTAATCTAGATCTGGATCGGGCTCCCCGTCTTCTGCCGCGTCGTCGTACACCGGGGGATCAGTTGGGTCCTAAGACAGTGGGATTGGTCATCAAACGCATCACGATCTTTTCGAGCCTCCTGACCCGATCATCAAGGTCCAGGCATTGCTCGTGTGGTGGCCGGGGGTGGAGCAATAGACAAGTTGGGCTGTGATGGACCAGCAATTGTGTGGTTGACCTTGGATCCAAGATCGAACACACGATCCCTCTTCAGGTCGCCTGCATCTAGGGGTGGGCGTCGGGTCGGGTTTTGCGGGTTCGGGTACCCAAAATTTCGGGTAGCTATTTTAGCTACCCGATTCCGACCCAAAATTTATGAATACTCAGAATTTCGTATACCCGATTAAATTGGGTACTCGACTCGGTACCCACTTTTTTTATTATATATAACAAAGAAGCACAAAAGTGTGCCTTTTTTTTAAAATAGAAGTTGTTCAGCTTCTTAAGAGAAGCTGAACAGCTTCTAAACACAAAAACAGAGGCTGTCAAAAAAAATTAGTTTTAAATTTATATATTATAAAAAATTTAATATACTAAGTTAATTATATAGTATAGTAAAAGTTAAAAAATTTAACTTCAATAAGCTAAACTAAACATTGAAATGCGAAAAAAATAAAATAAACTAAGAACATAAGAAAATTAAATATTGAAAACCAACATTTAGATTTGATAAATTTTTTTCACCTACATTTTAGGGTTTGTTAAAAATATAAATTGTGAGAATAAGAAGAAAATAAAAGAAAATTTGAAAGATAGATTTTTGTTAGGAGTGAAGAAGAATAAGATTTGAATAAAGGAGAAGAAGAAGAAGTAGAAAGAAGAAGATTGAGAGGAGGAAAAATAAAAATGAATATATTAATTTTTTTTAAAAAAAAATATTGGGTACCCGAATGGGTAATTCGGGTAGAGGGGTACTACCCGATACCCAACCCGACTTTCAAAAATCGGGTATCGGATTACTCGATACCCGATTTTTTTTTAAAAAATATCCAAGAAAAAATTTCGAACCCTATAGGGTCGGGTCGGGTCGGGTCTGGACTCGAAATACCCGACTCGAATGCCCACCCCTACCTGCAGCCGACAACCACAACTACTACTTTGTCATGGCCACCGAGGCTTGAGAGGACGCTGGAGTATCTTGTTGATCATCAGGTGGCTGGGTTTGTCGTTCCTCCACCATCCTCTCGAACGCCTCCTGCCAACGAAATAGTTTATTAGTACAAAAAAGTTTAAATTATGATATAAATTGAAAACAAAACGAAAATCTATTTACCGCCACATGTGCTGCCCTCGGCCCGCTCCATTGACCGTCCTCCTTTCTCTTGTAAACTTTGGATAACAACTCCATTCGCTTGACTAGGCCTCCAAGTTGTTCCTCCTGTCAAAGACAAATTTTAAAAAAATAATAAATGCATTAAAATAAAATAAAAATGAAAAAAATCCAAAAATACTTACCATCTTCCGCTTGTGGTGGCCAACGGACGACGATCCCCCGCGATAGACGGTCACTGCTGCACCCGGGTTTGGCTGCCCGGTTGGCCTTATTCTTTGCCGACTGGGCCTGAAACTTTGGTAGCCCAGTACTCTAGCAGTTGGCGCCAAATCTTCTCGACCAGTCACAACGATTGGGACAACTGAACCCGGACGTCTGAGAACTGCTTTCGCAGAAGGCGACCAGCTTGCCACCGGAACACCTTGAACATTGACTCGTCTTCATAGACCCACCAGTAAGTAAGTTGCATATTCACATAGTAAAAAAAATATTAGTATCGATAAAAGAATAATTTTTCATATTTGAAAACGTAATAGAAATCTGGATAAATCTTACCCTAAGATTATCCAACCAAAATAGGTGGTGCTCCTGCGGTATGGACTTTAGGGATCCCCATGGATAAGGATGGTGGTGCGCACCGTAACATTAATCGCACTGTGAAAATCTCGATCCGACCTGATAAAAAAATAATAAAATATTAGAAATGGATAAATTGAATTAAAATATTTTAATAAATGTTTGTACGTTACCTCGCATCGGAGGCTGATGTAGTGACATGCAGACGGTGGTGGCACTGGAGGTGGTGGTGGTGGTAAATCCCACGACCGAGGGGAGGCCGGATCTACTGTGAGGCCCTGTGACACTAGAGGCTCAACTTGAAATTAAAATGTATCAATTGTATTATAAATTCAAGAAAAATTATATTTAAGTATATTAAATAAATTGTATTACTAAAATGTGTACTATATCCCATAATATTATTGTATACAAATTATATTATAATATTATATTTTCTTTTAATATATTATAATGTAATTTAAAATTCATCATAATTATATATTTACTAATTTCAAGAAAATCCCAAAAATTAACAAAAAAAAAATTCCAAAAAATTAGCAAAATTTACCAAATTTAACATAATATAATTTCTAAATTTTAATAAAATTTACCTAAAATTGAAAAAAATTATAGAAAATTACTAAAGTTGAACGAAAATTAGCAAAATTTACAAAAAATTAACAGAATACATTTCAAATTTTAACAAAATTTATAGAAAATTTACTACATTTAAAGAAAATTACCAATATTTCACAAAAAATTATAGAAAATTACCAAAAATCTACGAAAAATTAACAACATTTAACATAAATTAACACCAAAAAATTCCAAATTCTAATAGAAAATTTAACATAAATTTAAGGGTAAATTACAGTGACAACCCCTGAGGTTAGGCCTAATTACACAAACACCCCCTGTCTTTTGCGAAATTACAGCTACACCCCCTAAGGTTGTAATTGTATTACAACTACACCTCCTATTCAAAGGAAAAACTTACACTAAAACCCCCTGAAAAACATTACACTAACACCTCTCAGGGGGTGTAGCTGTAATTTCACAAAAGACAGGGGGTATTTGTGTAATTGGGCCTAACCTCAGGGGGTGTTAATGTAATTTACCCTTAATTTAACATCGAATTACAAAAATTTTAACATAAATTTAACAACAAATTTTCTAAAATTTACATATGATTACAGAAAATGACCTAAAATTTATAGAAATTATAGAAAATTTCCTAAAATTTACAGAAAATTATAAAAAATAACCTAAAATTTATAGAAATTACATAAATGTCCTAAAATTACATAAAATATCTAAAATTACAGAAAATCCCTAAATTTACAGAAAAATCCTAAAATTAAAAAAAATATTTACAAATTCAAATGCTTGAAAAAAACCTGAGTGGGGTGAGAGTAGTGGTGGTAGTGGCAGCGTGTGGTGATGGTGAATCCATGACTGGTGGTGGTGGCCACGAGTGGTGGTGGTGAATCCGTGAGAGAGGGTGGTGGTGGTGGAGGCGATTTCCAGAGAGAGAGAGAAACTTTAGGAGAGAGAGAGAGAGAGAGGAGAGAGAGAGAGAGAGAGAGAGAGAGAGAGAGAGAGAGAGAGAGAGGGAGTAGAGAGAGAGCGGCTGAGGAAGGTGAAGTGAGGGGACAAGAAAATCAGCCAAGTATCATTTATAAATGAAACTTTGGAACGGTCATGAAACCTAATTAACCGTATGTAAAGCCGTTACAAATTGAGCAAAACGATGACGTTATGATGAAAGATGACGTCGTATGATCACGGTCCTATATATTGACCGCCCATAAAGTCGTTCCAAAAGAAATTACAAAATCCTATTCGGAACTAATGACCATCCCAAATAGAGGTACAAAACTTATACAAAAAATATTAGTGCAAATTCATATATAGTCATTCCTAATGGTATTAGAAAACATCAATATGGTAACTTTCCCAAATCAAAATGATATCGTATTGGGCTTGTATTTAAAAAGTCGTTCCAAAAGGAATTACAAAAAAAAAATGTTTTCCAAAAAAAATGATTAAAAATTTTTAAAAAAAAATTCGAACACGTTAATGTTAAATAAAAGTATATAATATTTAAAATAACACAATTGAAAGCAGAATACATTTTGAAGTAAGATTGATATATGGTTACAATATGAAATAATTTGTATACTCATTATTGTATTAGACTAATCAAACTATCATTATATATTGTTGTACTGCATTGCTTAATCAGATCGTCCGATTTTAGATCGAACCGTTACATATGATCAAACCGTCAAAAGAATACACTTGATGAAGTTTTGGACTAATTTGGTACATGGATGTCGAGATATTGTATCCGGAACCAAAGAATGGTCGTCCAACACGATGCATCATTCAATCAGGACATGCGATTTTAAATCGGGCCGTCAGATTTGATCAAATGAATAGAATCTTATATATGCATTTAAGTTTGGGCTAAATCCAGTTTACGGATCCCAAGATATCGTACCTAGGACCATAAAATTTTCAAATGTATACACTTATTGCAACGGCTTTTGACACATGATGTAGTTTACTAAATTGGAATGACCTTAGTTACTTACTTTGGAACGATCGTTTGAAATTTGGAACCCCCCCCCCCCCCAAAAAAAAAAAATTCAATAATTTTCCGACAAACAAATTCATTGTACAAGCTTTAGTAACGGCCTGTTCATATGGTCGTTCCTAAATCCAAAGTTCCCTCCCTTTTTTTAGGTGGCCCCAAATTGGACCGCCAAATTTTTTACTGTTTGGAGCGGATATTGTTAACAATAATCGTTTCAAATTTTATTTATTTTTTAAAAAAATTAAAATAAAAATTTATCCATATAATTTTACAAGCTTAAATATTTCATTACGAATCACTAGAAAGATGGAATATCATCTTCATCAGTCTCGTAGCCCTCAGCTATCTTCGTCATCCTCGTCTTCTTCAATATTCGTGTGACCATGGGGCGTTCTGGATGTTCCTGCTCCCTGTTGTTTTGCCACCGAAAGATCAACAAAAAGTTGTATACCATCAGGATCAGGCAGGTAGGGTTTGATTGTCCATAGCAACTTCAGGGACAGGTATGACTTCCTCTGGCTGATACACAATACTGGTCCATCAAGACTCAACAACTACACTTCAAGCCGTGGTTTAGCAAACAACCATCCAATCCGTTTTCTCTCTTCGTGCTCAGGTACTCTGTGTAGTAAACTTGTACTGCTTGTTTTACTTGTATGAATGGTTCATCTTTCTGGTACAACTTTTTTGAAATTAACATCAACGAGGTGATAACGAGGGTGTACCTTCATGCCTCTTACGGGATCGACCCAACGACACTTGAACAGAACGACATTCAAGTTCGGAATAAGTGGGTACTCCAACTGAATTATCTCTTCGAGTGTCCCATAGAATTCATTGTCCGTGTCTGTATACCATGAGCTTTCCATACACACCCCACAATTCATTGTTGACTTGCCGACGTTGTAACATTTAGTGTGAAAATTGAAACAATTCACAAAGTAATACAGGAATATCTTCACCTCCACGCTTGGACCCCAATAATGACACTTCATGAGCTCCTGATCCATATAATTTAATTTGGGATAAACCTACGGTTCGTATATAAACATATTTAGTACACGAGATACTTTTGAACCAAATCGAGTTATAATAAAAAATCATCAACTTACACGACGTTAAAACCAATTCTTGAAAACAGTTGCTACCAGTTGATCAATAATTGGATCTTTCAAATGGTGGTTGTGCATGTATAGTTTGTTTAGGAATTCCCTTATTGCAAATACATATTAATGAAAATGCACATCACAACCAAGATTTACCCATATATAAGTATATACTTACTCATAATATGGCGTGACTACTTCACAATTGCATAACACATATGCCTTGATTATATGTCGTTCTGGACCACTTAACCATCTCTTCTTTGAGACACCACTACTTCGACCAGGGTTGTTAAAAAAAAATCGTTGGATTCTGTCATCATTGGTCGTGAGATCGTCGTTTCTACGGGGTTTGCTTCGTTTGCAAAGAATGCGCTGCTCAAAGTAATGGGAAGTGAATAGCCCAATTTCTCCCACAATGTATGCCTCCACGTGTACTTTGTTCTTCACCTTCTTCTTCAAACGGTATAGGAATCTATTCGTATGAATATTTATTAAAATACGGAAGACAATAAAACTGTAAAGATAGCTTGTTGGAAATAACGAGGGTGCTACCTCTCAAATGGGTACATCCACCTGTGTTGCACTGGCCCTCCGCACATGCTCAGGAAGCATCTCATGGAAGGAAACTGGGATCAACTTCTGCATAAATACCTGATAGTCATAGTTCTTTATGCCGTGCATTCTCATCTCCGTCATGTCCACGCAACGACCAATGCTAGATGCATAACCATCAGGAAACCTCATACAATGAATCCAATCACATATCCTCCTCTTCTGCTCCTTCATTAGGGTATACACCGTTTTAGGCATACGCTCTGTCTCCATTCGTCCAACTCAAGCTCTGGCAGATTATATATGACTTTCAAGTCCTTCTGTGCATTCAGATTGTCCTTCGTTTTTTCCTTTATGTCCATCACGGTGTTGAATATGTTGTCCGACACATTTTTCTCAATGTGCATGATATTAAGGTTGTGACGTATCAGAAGTGTTGCCTAGTATGTGAGATCCCAAAAGATGCTTTTCTTTGTCCACTTGTGTGGTACCGTAACCTGGTGGGAGTGTCAACTGTTCTTCAACTTCAGAGCTGAAGTCTGCTACCCAATCGCGAATCTGCTCTCCAGTCAGCCTCGGACGTGTAACCTTCCTTTCCACTCGATTTTTAGTTAAGGCTTTCTTATCCTACGTTACGGATGGTCCTTGGGCCAGAACTGTCTTGGTAGTCAAAGTATCACGCCTTTCTACCATGTTGCAGATGGAAATGACCGTGTGTCATCCATACAAACTAGACAACCCTCAATACCAGTGGTACTCCATCCAGACGCCATCCCTTAAACAGTTAGGTTGTTCACGGTCCACATTAACGCCACGCGCATCATGAATGCTTGGTTGGTGGCGTTGTCGTGCGTCTGTACACCCACATGCCATAATTGCAAAAGCTCCTCGATCAACGGCTCAGATACATATCTTTCAGACGCTTCAGATTAGAGGGGCCAGGAATCACCATCATGAGGAACATATACTCAGACTTCATGCACATTTCCAACGGGAGATTGTACGATGTGAGTATAACGGGCCAACATGAGTAAGTTTTACCATACTGCCCATGTGGTGCAAACCCGTCTGTGCACAGCCCTAGACTAACATTACGGGGCTCCAATGCAAAGTCGGGATATGTCTGGTCGAAATACCTCCAAGCCTCTGCATCGGACGAGTGACACATGGAGCCCTCTTCCGTCTGATGTGTGTCATGCCACGTCATATGCTCCATAGTCGCTTCCGAAGCATACAACCTCATTTACGCTTTGCATATCTTACGATGTTAAGGAGTAGTATTCCTTATTTATGATTTTGTTATTATTAATTGTAAGGGAGTAGTACTCCTTATTTATTGCTTTCTAGACATGATCATGGAGGTAGCTCTACCCGTTGTAAATCTCGTTTGCTTTTGACTTAATATAGAAGGGACGGGGACCCCAAAAAGCTCCCCCCACCTTTGGGTGGTTTAATTAAAAAAAAATCAAAACTAGAACAAATGAAATGAATTGAAAACAACATGGAAAAAAAAAAATATATATATATATATATAGAAGATCATGGACTGGCTTTCGGAATAGCCTTTATGGCAAAAAACTAGCCATTGAAATATGACCGTTTAAAAATATCTCTTAGACACATCCATTATTGGAACAACTTTTATAACCACGGTAACTTTCGGACAAAACCGTTGGAATAGGAATGATCTTTCGAGTGATTAGGTTGAATTATATTTTTAAACGGATTTATGTACACATTTTGGAACGAGCATGCTTCCTTTTCCATTTCCGTTACAATTAGAACATGGCCGTTGCACAAAATATACCAAGTTTGTAGCAGTTCACGCTTTTATAACGGTTATTGGGCCGGCCATAGAATCTAAAACATTTGGTACGGCTACTTTATACAGCTTTAGGACGGTTGCTTTCTGCATGATGACAATCCGTTACAAGATGAAAAAGCAATTCTAAAAGTCGTTACAACCTGTAACGGTCAGAATTTTGTAGCGGCTATACGCATACCACATTTTTGTAACGGCCTTTGAAGCGAAAATACCGCACCAAAAATTCTAAATCCATCCAGTGAAAAATGTGACGCCACCAAACTGTTTCCGCTCCAAATTTGTTACAATGGCTGTAGATATTGAGGCCGTTCCAAATCGGCCGTTACAAATCCTGCGTATTTGTAGTGTATTAGGGTCTTTTTCAATTTAGTCCCATTTATTATGATTTTTTTTACATTGTATCTCTTAACTTGAAAATTTTCTCAATTTTAATTCTCACATGTTTTTTCCCTTTAATTAATAGAGACATTAGTAGGCTATTATGGGGCACATGCTTTCATCAAGTGATGAGATGTAATATGAGAAAATCATAACAAATGAGATTAAATTGGAAAAAGTCCTAACATATAAGACCAACAATGCAATTTTCTCTTATTATGGGCTTCTTCCACATAACTGATAGTATAGATAAATATACTACAAAAAGAAAATTAGTCATTGAGCATAAAATAATAATAATGAAATTGTTCGTATATACACACTCTGCAAATTTAATAAAAACAAAAATCAAATATAAATTTTTAATAGTAGTTAATATTTTTCAAGTGTTAATTACATACATGATTATATTAATATTTCGATATACTGAGCAATACGTCAATATGATTAAAAATAATATACGAATCACAATAACTCACAAAAGTGAGATTAATGCGCCACACGTCTATTGGAACTCAAATCCATAACATTCAATTTATTTATGAAACCTCAATTTTAATCATTAGGCTAAGACATTATTGGGACAGTGGTTATCAATCAATCATATGAAAATTGTATATGAGGCTTGACTTAATAGTTGTTTTTGAAAAATTAGCGATGAGATTTCTATTAAAAAAGAAAACAACTAAAACCAACAATAACAATGTTCAAGTCTACCAAAAGAAAAACAGGACAAGAAAACATAAATATAAAACTAACAGGACCTTCAACAAAACCCAGAACATTACACATCAAATCCTATCCTATTCCCTGAATGAATATTCTGATAGTTCCCAAGCCATATCATCGTTCTCCTCCATGCGGTCCAGAGATCCTGATTTTGTCCCTCCATGACACGTTTACACCGCCGTTGCCAAATTGTCCAGCACATCATGAAGAACCTGTTCTTGCCCTCCTCATCTAGCTGTTGCACTGTCTGCAATATCCACTCTGCACTATCAGAAAAATACGGCACAACAATCCTCCAAGGTATCAAGGACAATGCCCAGAATTGCCGCGCCACGGGACAGTCCAAGAACACATGTCTCACTGTTTCAATCTCTGCCCCACATACACAACTTGTATCCAATCCTGTTTTTCGTTGGGCCAGCTAACTGAATGTTGGAATGGCATTCAAGCATAGCCTCCACATATAAGCAACCACCTATGAGGAGGAACCTTCGCACCCCATATCACAGACCACAACGAGCCTTCGTTCTACCCCACTTGCATACATGAACTCGACGAGGAAGCTTTCAGTCTGTCCCTCATAACTATTGTTTGTCTATATGCACTTTTTCACCGTAAAATCTCCTTTCCTACGGAACATCCAACTCCATCCCTCACCTCCACCAACCCCAACCCCAACCCCAACTCCCCTTACACACCCCTCCGCTAGCAAGCTTCGAACAGCAAGAATACTGCGCCATGTCCATGATGGCCTATTCCCCAACATCGCCTCCCAAAAATTTTCATCCTGAAAATGCCTCGCCCTTAGCACCCTACTAAGAAGAGAATTTGGCCGAGTAAGAATACGCCATCCCTGTTTTGCTAACAAAGCCAAATTAAACTCCCTCAAACTCCGAAACCACAACCCCCCTTCAGCCAAGGGACGACACAACTTGGCCTAAGCTGATTCCAACTTCCGTAATAAGAAACTAGGCAACTGAAAACAAGACATAGCGTACGTTGGCATCGACTGCAACACAACTCTAATCAACACCCCCTTCCCGACTTGTGACAAAAACTTCTCATTCCATCCACTCGTTCTCTCCCAACATCTATCCTTCAAATACCTAAATAACGAACCCCTCGACCTCCCCCCCACGGCTGGCAATCCTAAATATTTATCATGACTCCTGACCAGCCGTACCCCTAACAAAGAAGCCAACTCCCTCTTCACCTCCCCCTTCACTCCCCTACCCATGACCATACTTGATTTCTGAAAATTAGTCAGCTGACCCGAAGCCCCCGCATACAACTCAAGAATCCTCCGAACCTCCCTCACCTGATCCACCATGGCTCTGCAAAACACCAACGTATCATCAAAAAATAATAAATGGGACACAGATGGTGCTTAAGGAGCCACCATCAACACCCCCCCCCCCCCCAACCTTCCGGACCCCTCTGCTACTTAAGAGACAAGATAATGCTTCTGCACAAAAAAATAAATAAATACGAAGATAGTGGGTCACCTTGATGGATCCCCCTCTCCGGTCTAAAGAAACCAAATTATTCCCCATTCAACGTGAACGAATAAGACACAGTAGAGACTAGCAACATAATTAAATCCATAAATCTATGATGAAAACCCATCCTAATCAAAACACCTTTGAGAAATGGCCACTCTACTCTATCATAAGCTTTGCTCAAATCCAATTTAATAGTTGCACATGCTCTATTTACCCGCGTTGAGGTTTTAAGATGATGATTCAACTCAAACGTTAACAACACGTTATCAGTAATTAATCGACCCGGGATAAAATCCAACTGACTCTGGGACACTACCATATCAAGCAAAGCTCTAATACGATTCTCGACACACTTAGAAGCAATTCTAACAACAACATTACAGAGGCTAATCTGGCGTAATTGCGCTACAGTTTCCGGGGATTGATACTTAGGAATGAGCACAATATGAGTATAATTGAATTTACGAAGCAAGACATGCTCATTAAGAATACGAAGTACAACAAAAGTGACATCATGTCCAACAACAAGCCAAAACTTTTGGAAAAATAAAGGAGGCATGCCATTAGGCCCAGGGGATTTAAGAGGAAACATACCAAAGACAACAATTTTGACTTCCATAGCAGTGAATGGTTCGACGAGAGACTGGTTCATCTCCGGAGACGCACGTGGCTGGACCATAGCTAGCACCTCATTTATGGACGACTCCGATAGCTAAGAGGAGGCAAAGATATGACGAGAATACCTTAGGAGTACCCCTTGTATATCCTCATCCTTATCCCTCCACACCCCTCGTCATCTTTCAATCTATGAATCAAATTATGTCGGCATCGATATGATGCATAAGCATGAAAGAAACCAGTATTACCATCACTATCCTTTAGCCAATGTGACTTACTTCATTGTTGCCACCTCAACGTCTCTCGTAACTGTTGGTCCTCCAGCTGCTTCCTAATAGACTCCATCTCCGTCAGCTCCTCTGGCCCCAATTGTCCACTTTCCAACTAAACATACCTGTCTTCCAAAACTTTTAGATCATGACTTGGCTTAATAAAATGCTCCCTATTCCACCGTAACAACTCCAGTCTACATCCCTGAATCTTCCGGAACAAACGATTCCTTGGATCACCCACCGTCGGCATGTTCCATACATAAGCCAGAACCTTACCACATTCGTCGGATTGTAACCACTTTGCCTCGAACCAAAACTGCCCGTTTCGCTTGCTCTACTGACCACCCCCTCCCGGATCCTTGTGAATAACCAACATTGCATGATCAAAGAATGGAGTACTTGTATGTTGTACTATCGTGTTAGGAAATCTGACACACCACCTGAGGTTTCCACAAGCCCTATCTAACCGAGCCCACACAGTATGTGCACCAAGTAAACCTCGGACCACGAAACCCAAGATCGCACGAATCCGACTGTTCAAGAGCCTGTCTGAAATCCTCAATCTGCCAACGAGGCCTATCCCTGCCAGTTTTCTCATGTTGTACCACTATCTCATTAAAATCAACTGCACAAATCCAAGGAGTATCCCACTCAGAACTCAACCTAAAAAAAGCCGATCCCACACAACCCTCCTCAACGCCGCATCAGGTTCCCCGTAAAAACCCGTAAATCTCCAATCAACTCCATTCTCCTTCGAAAGCACAGCCACGTCAATGTGATTATTCGAAAACGATCTTAATTGTACTACAATATCTTTCTGCCAAAATAATGCTAAACCTCCCTCAGCCGGAACCGATATCCCAAACATACCGAGCCAATCCCGAACACGCTTGACCCTACTCCTACCACACTTAGTTTCTAACAGGAAAACAATTAGGGGACGAACCTCTCGGACCATATCTCCGAGTTTTCGAACTGTCGAGAGTCCCCCAAACCCCCGACAATTCCACACCAATGCACTCATGGCGATAGGCGGGGCTGTACTGCAACCGCCACCGAATCAGCAACCATAACATCCTCATCAATCAAGCTCTTCTTCAAAGGCCGACCCCCAGTAACCATGGCTCTTTTATGTTTCCCAATTTCCCCCCTCAGCCTAACCCCCCCACGGCCTCTTCCCCTCCCCCACCCTCTTCTCGCAACCCCTCTCCCCGTCGTAAACACAACAGGGATTGCCACCAACGACTCCTCCCTCACCTCACCCGTTCTTGACCTGTGCTCCCATGCTCGACTAGTATCTGAAACCCCTCCTTCCGACACTGCAGAAATTTGGATTGAAGGGAGAGCTAACTTACTTGGTTCTGTAATGGGTGAAGAAACAGCCCCCGTCCGGTAAAATGCTCCCTCCACCTCGCCAGATTTCAAAGCACCCATATTCACCGCCCGACGCCGTCGCTCCGGTTGATCGCAGCCAATTTGCGTGCTCCCCTCAGCATCTTGTATTTCCCCTGGTGGAACTTGAGGGAAAATTTCAATAGATTTTGAGTTCTCGTAATTTTCCGAATGATTCTCATCAACCCCAAAATTAGCCATTGCTTGCTTACCTATTAGGCTCGACCTATCTTTATAATTCAGACTCTGATGGACAAACTTATGGCCCTGATTCAACTCACCTAAGGCAACCTGTTGGATCACATGCATAGGGCTAGCACATTGGGCTTGTTCCACGAAAGGCCCACTTTATGGAACACAAACAGGTGACAATACATCCACCTCCAAGCCCATCGAATTACATCAGCAATCCATTTAGCCACACGATCTCCCACATCCCTTCCCCACGAATTCTCACTTGGCTCTCATCACCGCCAGCAAAATGATGCACCGTCGTTATCCCACCCTCAGTTGCATCCGCGTCTCCCCCTATATCCCTTGACCCCTCGCAATACTCTTCCCATAGTAAAAACTGGCAGCTCCCCCGCGACCACCGACACCTCTACTTGCCAACTGAGGACGTTGGTTCACTGCCAAACCCCCCCAACCCCCTGCTCGGAATCCCTGCCCATGAAACTGCCCTACTGCCCTAGTTTCCCTCAGCCAAGAACCATATGCAGCCTCCCTCTCCGACCCCTCTCGTTCCTGTTGGTCTAGAACCTGGTCACAATCCCTCATAATATGCCTTAGAATCCCACACCCATAGCAAAAATTCGCAACCTCTCGTACATGAACGTCACCAACAACTCCTCACCACTCGGAGATCGCATTTTTAACCCTCGCAATAATGGTACGCGTATGTCTAGAGCAACCCGAATACGCATGCGTGCTCCCCATGCAAACCGCGTCTGAGCATGGTCCGAGTCCATATGTCTGCCTATCCGGTTCCCAATAGTCTCAGCCACCGCCTTTGTCATCAATCGCAGCTGCAAACCATGAACATAGATATAAAATGGGCACCAATCTAAATCAACATGCAATGGGTTCTCAACCGTCGTGACCCTATTCAAGATAATGAGATTTCTGTCAAACGTGTACGGACACTCGTTCAAAGCCCTATCGCGCTCCGCATGATTGTTAAACACTAACAAAAATCGATGATCACCCAGCAGTTGGACATTCATCCCTTAATCGGCCAAATAATGTTGTTCAGAGTTAGCCGCAGAACATCTAATCTAAACGGGCGCGGTGTGAGTAGGCGGCCAACCAATAGGAAACCCTCCCCCGCACTAGTGTTTCTCCACTCCTCCTCCGGCAATACAACCCCCCCCCCTCCTCTTCCTCCTCCTCCTCCGTCAGTACAAGCAACCTACCTAAGTGTTTCATACCCCACTCCATCGATGCCTCAATAGATGAGGTGCTAGTGACCCACCAGCCCCGCCTCTCAGCCAAGAAAACCGCCCCCACCGAACTACCCACTGCGTTGGTAAAGAACAACACTGCAAGACAAACAAAGTAGACACAAGAAATCAGCAAAAAACAACTATAGATCCCTAAAGAAACCAAGCACACAGCACACCCCCTCGCAACTACAGAAAAAACCCCCCAAACCAACTAACTAGAGCATGTATAGTGGACGAAAGCAACACCCATGATAGCTAGAGCAATCCCCTCCCAAAAGCACAAACGAAATCTACCCAACAACCTCACAAAACACTCAATCAAAGAATAGCCACACCCCTCATGCGAGATACATCCCACCTCTCATACGAGATACTAATAGAGGAATATTTTTGGATATAAGGTGTTAGAAGTTTGAAAGTTTCTTTTTAATAATTTCAAATTGTTCACTTAATAGTTGTTGACAATTTAATTATAAGAGCTTAGGATTTGGATTCATGAACAATGCAAGAGATAACCTGCTCTTATATTTTTAAGGTAGAAGAGTACCAAATATAACTAGAGTTTTCAAATTGTATAAAAAAGAAAGCCAATTTTCATTCCAATTGTCAGTTTGTCACACTGCATCATCAAAATTCAAAACTATCAATTATATTCTTAAATACCAATATAATTATTAATGTCTCTTACTAATATAAAAAAATATCACTTTCCACTCACAATTAATTTCAAATAGTCCACATCATATTTTAACTGCCAATCTACTATTATTTTTATGCTACATTTTCACCTACGTTATCACTTGCTCTACTTTTATCATTTATAAATCTTTTGCTTTTGAATTTGTCTTGTATTTATCTAATTATATGTGTAAGTATTGCATTCAACAGTGGCTAGTACATATATAGGGTTAATTACACTTAGACCCCCTTTGAAAAAACGACATTACACTTTTTTTCGAAAAAAATTTCGAAATTACACTTACTCCCTCCGAAAATTCTCCATTTATACTTGAACCTCTTCTGTTAGGGTTTAAACGAAAAATATTGATGTTAGAAAAAAAATACTTAAAACTTCAATTTTGCCCATCATTTAACAATTTCATGTATATTTTTATACTTATAAGAAGAAAAATGTAATAGATATAAAACAGGACAAGAGTGGCAATATTTGTTGGGTTGTTGTTTTAGTTTTCAACTGTATAGTGAATTAAATTTTGGATAGGTTTATTTGAGAATCTTATGAATTATATTCAACAATTGGAGCGATTGTTTGTGGTATTCGTGTCCTAAAAATAGAAAAAGAAAAGGTTTGGAAGGATATGTTATTCTCCAGGATTTGTTCAATTGCCAAAAACATTATGTTTCCAGCATTTTAGTGTTATGTTATCATCTAAAAATAAAAATAAACTGCAAATTTGGGGAAAATATAATACAATTACAATAACCCTTGAATTTTACTTCATTAACAAAATAAAAATCACAGAATTCCACAACTCTAATTTCTACAAAATGGTGAAGCTGAAAACCTCAGATCCTGCCCTTCCTTGCATTCTCGATTTTTTTTGTCGACTTGATTGTGCAGACATGGCTAATTCTGAAGAAAAAGAAAATTATAGATTGGACCGTGCAAGAAAGGGGAATAATGGTTGGGGGTGAGAGGAGAAGTGCACCCCTTAAAATAGGGGAGAGAAGGGCATGATTATAAATATATGTATACACTTTTCAGACCCAGCCTTGCAGTCAACGCGCGTGTACCACCAGTGGTGGCATCAGGGGATTTTCTGAATTTTTTTCATGTCATAGGGGGCATAATTAATACTTTATTTTTCACAAAGATTTTTTTTAACATTACTAATATCACGGGGAGGGGGGGGGTGTATTTTTCCACATATATATACAAGGAGTGAGGTTAACATCATTACAATTTTCCCCTTATAAGTAACAAATTATTATATGAGAATGTTAAATGATGGAAAAAATTAAAATTTTAAGTATTTTTTTTATGACATCAATATTTTTTTTTTCAAACCCTAATGAAAATGGGGTTATGTGTAAACAATGACTTTTTAAGAGGGTGTAAACGAAATTTCGAAATTTTTTAAGGCAAGTGTAATTTCACATTTTTAAAAGGGATCAAAATATAATTCATCATTTTATATATATATTGGTAGTGCCGCGCAAAGCTCTCTCTGCAGTGCTCCATTTTTTTTCTATTTTGTTTTCAGAAATACATTGCAGTAAGTGAACATGCTAGGAAAGAGTAATTTAAATTACATAATAAAATAAGAGCAAAATATATATGCACACCCCCTTAGATTCAATCTAATAACAACGCCATTTATATTTGATCGAAAACTACAACTACCTTCCTCGAAATTAGCAAAACATTACTAATCAAATAGAGAAAATGTAAAAAAAAAAAAGATACTTAAATGCTCTTGTTCCTTTTTAGTAGAAAGAAAAAAATATTAAAGTTTGACGGAATGGTCAAATACCCAAAATAAATAACAGCATCTGGTACCTATTTTGCTTTTTTTTTTAATCTTCGTTTCTCTGTGTTACCTTCCTCATACTACTATATATAATTGTCTTTTTACCTCTTTGTTGCTAGCAATCTTCACCTATAATAACAGCAATGTGGTCAGAGATGTCTTACCTGAAGTTTAGTTCAAAGAACAAATCAATTCAAAAAAATAGTTAAATTACCATCGAGATCGTGGGCATTCTACCTCCACGTGGCGTTGCTCCGTCAGGCTTTCGCCCATTGCAGAAAATTTTCCACTGCTACCTCCCATAGGAGTTTGGGTATTTTATAATGAGTATATATTTTTGGATTATAACATATAAATTTCATCATAACTCCACCAAAAGTAACATGAAAGACGAAATAAATTTGAACCAGACAAATTATAATTTTTTAATAAATATATATTTGTAAATTGTAATCAGATCAAATCTCATTAATATGGACATAACAAGCCCTCAATATAATAAAAACCAACATATATGATTGGTTGGATTACCAAGACAAAAATTGGACTAAGTACATCATGAAAGCTTTTAATTAGTTACTTAACAGAACTTGCATTAATTCATTCCCTTGAGCCCAACTGTGACTCCAAATCCAACTTTGTTGGTGACAGACATTTTGGGATACAGTCTGTCTGGTACAGAAAAGATCTTCAGGAACGTTCTCACACATGCTCTTGCCATATGTATGTCATTGCACCAAAGCTGACTTATCATTCTACTATTGGTGCAGCAGGCACACACAGTACAGTCCCAAGGATTACACACACATGATCATGATCCCTTTTGACAGCCAAAGTATGGTTCAACATGCACTAAAGTTTGCTCCACTGTGCCCTCAGAATTTTGGGTTGTTCTTTTAGTATATTAGGTAATATAATATATGATACATTCTTGGCTAAAGAAGTTTTTTTCGTTGGAATTTTATCAAATCTTAACTAATTATATGATTAAATGTAAAGTAGTTATTATATGATTATAGAGTGCATATGTAAAGATGATAATCGGCCAACGTAAAGCAAGAACCTGTCTGATCTGACTTAAACGACGCACATTTGAGTCTAAACACACTACCAAAAAATAAGGCATTCGCTTCAACTTAGCTGTAGTAAATGCTCATATGTCAGTATTTATAGCTACAAAAATGGTTGTAGATATTTCAGAAATCTATACCTTTGTAGCTAATTTTCGCTACAGTTATGTAATTTTTGTAGCTATTTCATGATTACGAATTCCTATAACCCTTTCTGTAGGTATATAATATATGTATGTTTTGTAGTCAATTTTTTTGTAGTAATGATGAAATATTCGTAGCGAATATTTAATAATTTTTATAATTTTAACTATGGAGCTTCATTGTTATATACATAGTGTCACGCTCCGGTCTCACTCCTACACGTTTTGTCCACATAGCACTTAGTTCTCGACTTTGCTTGGTGATCAGCGGATACGATTTTGTCACGCTGCATGCCTGTTGGATGCGAGGATTGCCTCCAAACCCACCCGAGTGCATCTTGAAGTTCAGTTATGAACAACTTGCTAAAAAGTGATATATAATGGATGCACTTGAGTTATTTGGTCAATGCTTATATTGTTTATCTTATTAGTTTATAATCAATGTGGGACGGGGTATCACACATAACAACAGAAAATTTGTAGCCATTATTATCGCAATGGACTAGGGGATGGGTTTTGATTTTCTAATCCTGGACGGGTTTCGGGGCGGGGCTCTAGTTGTTTCAAAATCCGGCTCAGAATCCGTACTGAGTAATATTTATAAGGGTATATTAATTACAATGTTTTCTTTTAAGATCTGATATAATTATAAATTACCCTCGTTATTTGGGAATTACCAATAGACCCTGATTTTAATGACCGTCCAACAACTAACCAAGTCGTTGGTCTCCATTAGATTTCTATTTATTTTTTGTGGTGAACTGACCAAAATACCCTTGTGGATTATGAATTATAATTTTTACTTACTTTTTTAACTTTGCTGAAATTTCTTTAAGGACTTTTTGGACAATTTTTTTTATAATTTTCAATTTTTTTCCATTTGCCTCATCATGTCTTTTTTTTTTTTTTTTTTTTACAATTTTTTAAATAAAATACAACAAAGGCCGAAGTTGACAATTCTTGGCCTCCTTCCAAAGATTACTAAAGTTCATCAAACACAAGAAGTATTGATAATTTTTCAAACAACAAAGAGGTATTTGTAATTTTGCCAAACCCCATGGGAGCTCGTTGTAATTTATCCTATAATTTATAAATATGATTAATTTATTTACAATTCTTATTTCTATTCATTATATGCATTTTGGAAAATAACTCATATTGTATCATGATAATAATTTATTGGATAAATAATAAACTTACTTTTTAAAAATAATTATAATCAATTAATTAAAAAAGATGAGTCCTGCGGATTAGACCCCTCAACTTTGAAAGTAAGCAGGGCGGGTTTCAGTTCAGAACTTATTGAGATCGTGACAGGTTGCAAGTCTTATTAAAAAAAAACAAAATACGATTTGAGTATGTCAGAATCTATTTGAAATTTATTACAAATTCATTCATTATTGCACACTTACTATACAATTGATTCGATCTGTCTAAATTGATCTAGTAAAAGTATTCTTGGCCAACCGCTACACGGATTTTTCACCACGCGCCCCTCTTGATCAAAGTCATAATTAGGTGAACTGGAAGCTTTTTCGTCCAAAAATTACACTGGAACTCTCGTCAAATAACATAATAATTCGGCAATAAGGATCATTCTTAAGAGAGGAATCATGTCTTTGTGGGCTCATAGTCCAAATCTCAGAACAATCAAGATCATTCATCTACATAAATATTGTTATTGGTATGAATTTGGATGAGTTGAGTGAGAGGATCATTGATCCAACGGCCAAGAGGACTTGAGGAATTGGTGAGGCGAACACAGAGGAATGTTGTCTGAAAAACTTAAATTATAAGAGCATTATTATTATAAGGTTGGAGGCCACAAGGGCACGTGGTTTCTGATTCCTCCGATTAAATAAACTACTGACTTCTTTCCAGTAATACCGTTGGGCCTCAATCCCCCCTCCCCCACCCCCCACCAGCTGTCGATAGCTGTCCTAATCCTCCCCCCATGTGACCCCACCATCATAGCCAGAGAGAAAAAGAGACATTTTTCATTTTTTTTTTCTTGAGATAATATTGAGAGAGAGAATGTGATGATGAGAGATGTTCTTAATTGTGGCTATCTCCTGTTCTTCAAAAATTGCTTTTAACAGTTTTGCATGTGGTTTAGGATTTGTTGTTGTTGTTGTTGTGTATATATATATAAGGGCTTGTTTGGGAACATCTTGTAGTTTGGGTCATTTCACACTATTTTGTTGAGTACAAGTTGCAATTGTCCTAGTTGCAAAGAATTATGGCACATTTGCCTCCAAAAGTGCCTAGCATGACTGCTCACAACTGGGCTGACTTCTCACACCAAAAGATTGAGGGATTGGGGATAATCAACAATAGCCCTTCATGGGTTGATGAGTTCCTCGACTTCTCGTCGTCCCGACGTGGGTCCCACAGGCGGTCGATGAGCGACTCCATCGCCTTCCTCGAGCCCCCCATGGTGGAGGAGTGCCGGAGGTCGTCAGCCGTCATGATCCCAGGAGATCACCATCATCGTCATGATCACGATCACGATGGGATTGTTATCGTCGACCGTGGCGGTGGCAATCACCACGGCGGTGGCGGTGGCGCTAGTGGTGGTCATCATGACTTTGACAGATTTGACGACGACCAGCTCATGTCCATGTTCGCCGACGATGTCGCCGCAGGGGCGGGGCCCGGCGCCACCATGTCGTGCTCGAACCCCTCGTCGCCGTCGGATCACAACAGCATCAATGATGATGACAAGTTACAGCAAGGCCCTAATTCATCTGATCATCTCCAGCAGCTGCAGGTGCACCCCAAGAGTGAGCCCGAGGAAGTGCAGAGCTCATGCAAATCCGAGGGAGTAAATGGTCTACATGCAACCTCCACAGACAATTCCAGTGAAAAGATTTATGACCCCAAGAGGATTAAGAGGTACTCATTTCACACACAACACATAATTATGCATGGAAATTTCTGTATATATACATATATATGTTAAAAATTAATTTCTAATTTTAAATATATGTTAATTATCATAATTAATTTTAAGTTTTTCAGAATTTTGGCTAACCGGCAATCGGCTCAGAGGTCAAGAGTGAGGAAATTGCAGTACATATCTGAGCTCGAACGCAGTGTTACTTCACTTCAAGTATGTTAATTTTAATTAATATTTTGGTAATAAATATATGCGTAATTAATTTCTTCTATTTTCCAAAAATAAATTATACTCATTATTTATAATTATTTAATTTATGGAAACGGTGTGAATTAGGCTGAAGTTTCAGTGTTATCACCACGGGTAGCATTTCTGGACCATCAGCGCCTGGTGCTAAATGTGGACAACAGTGTTCTCAAGCAAAGAATAGCAGCTTTAGCCCAAGACAAAGTTTTCAAAGATGGTAATAAATTTATTTTTTCATAAAAATAATTTTATGCATAAATATATATATATATATATATATATATGTAAATGTGTTTCCATCAAAAAGTAAAATGATTTTCACTTCTTATTAATTAAGAATATTGTTATAATTTTTTATGATATTAATATTTCATTTTACGATACTGTTATATGTTTTTTCAGCAGCTCGCCAATTTATTTGGGTATAGCATGAAATTCTGATTATCTCCTTTACAATTAATTAAGTTCGTGTATAGAGTATTGTACTGTGTCCACATGCATGAAGAATTAAAAATGTAAATAAACCAACCTTTCATTCAAGATTAATAGCTAGAGTAATTAAAATAATGAAAAGAAAAAGAAAAAGAAAAGCAAAAAATCAAGGCTTCTTTAGATAAAAATATATATCTTAGAAGATGTGAATAATAAATGTGACAGCAACAAGCCTTTGCTCCATCCATCAGATCACAGACACTCATTGCATATATATTTGTGTGTGTGTTTCTTGATGCGTTACAGTACTTAGGAAAGAGAATCCTGTTTATTTTTCAGACAATTACATGAAACATAAAATACAAAGGTTCATATCATCCCATGTGAGGATGGAGTATTTATTTTTGTTTGTTGTCATGAGAGGAAACCCCACTTCATCCACTGCTTTGCTAGCTGTACTGTATAATCTTCATTCTTACCTTTGGAAATCTCTTATCAGATCAGATTCGACCTATCGAACTAATAACACAAGAAGCGTAATAAATTTATCATATAATTAATTATTATCTTTTAAGGTGAATTACAAAGACTTCCCTTAAAATTTGGCATAATTACAGATACCTTCTCGTTGTTTTAAAAATTATAAATATCCTCCTGAGATTGGTGATCGTCTAACAAATAACTCATTTTCATCCATTTTTATGGGTGAACTGATCAAAAAACCCTTATGCAAATTCAATTACTTTTAAAATTTTCTAAATCTTTTTGGACAAATTAAATCTGTTTTTTAAATCTGTTTCTAAATCTGTTTTTTTACACAGAGTAGTAGTAATGTAATTTGTCTCGCCTGATTTTTCTATAATTTTAAATTTTTAAGAAAAAAATCAAGGGCAAAATGGACTATTTCAGGCCCTTGGTTAAAAATTACAAACCTCATAGGAGTATTTGTAATTTTTAAAACAACGAGGGAGTATCCGTAACTATGTCCTCGGGGGAGGTCATTGTAATTTACCCTATCTTTTAATTGTACATTAAATTAGGCATATCTAGTACATTACACTTCTCATATGATTAGTTAGAGACATAGGTCCGAGACTCACAACCTGGTCACCCTCCTCATTTATCACTATAAAAAAATATAATGTTAGTGACAAAATATCAACTAATAATTGGGATAATTATATTTACATCCCTTGACCTATAATCTATTTACACAAACTACCCTTGCCTTTTGCATAATTACAAAAACCGCCCTTGATAGCCAAAAAAATAGGGGTAGTTTGTGTAATAATGCCGATACTTAATTTTGAGGGGTGTAAGTGTAATTTTCTAAAAAATAGGAATGGTTTGTGTAAATGATGCTTACATTTCTAGTAGGTGTTGTGTAATTATTCAAAAGGCAGGGGTTGTTTGTATAAATAGACCATAAGCTAGGGGTGTAAATGTAATTATCCCATAATAATTTTAAAGTTATCACAAAAAATATATATTTGGTGACAACAATTTTGATCTTGTCACTATATAATTATTAGTAACAAAAATCATATATAAAGTTGTTATTATAGATAATTAATGATACATTTATAGTGACAACTTAGATATGACAACTTAGTGGCAATACAAATATAGTGACAATAAGGATTATTGTCCCTAGGGTGTCACTATACATGTGTCACTTTATTTTTAGTGATAATTTAATTAATGCACAATATTTTGCCATTAATTCCTGCTAATTACAAATTTTAAAAAATAATTATTACTATTAAATTTTTAAAATTTATTATTGAGACAAAATAAATTTCTTGTCACAAAATATATTTATTTAGTGACAATATTACAATTGTTACTAAAAAATTTTGGTGGCTAATTTTCTTTTGTTGTAGTATATATATTATCACGTATATTACATATAAATTTAGCAGGAATTTAAAATTTGTCCCAATTAAAATTTATATCTCTTAAAATAAAGGATTCTGGCTCTATCTATTATTCGGAAGATTTAATATTATAGAATAAACTTAATTAATTACAAAATAAATAATTAGGGATTTTTTTTGAATTGATATATATATAGCTCATCAAGAAGCACTGAAGAGGGAAATTGAGAGGCTGAGGCAAATATACTACCAACAGAACCTGAAGAAGATGGAGAATGGGAGCGGGCCGCAGCCCAACTCACCACCAAGGGCTGCTGATACTAACTGCCCTCCCGAGAAAGAGCAACTAGCAGTCAACTGACATATTCCTAAGGTATACCTCTCAACATGGCTTTGAAGCAAGAATTGCACTAAGTTTTACCATATATTTTCCATTCATTCTTCCCAACTTACTCATTCATCTTGTAATAGCATTAGAAAAAAGAAATGTTCTCTACATTTTATTAATACAGTTAAAAGATTATTGTAAATTAACTGTCAACTACGATCAGATAAATCAATGTGACAACTGAGGAGAAATTGCAAGTTTTATTCCACAACTTAGGCCTTGTACGTTTTTAGTGCAATTGCTTACGAAATTTTCGAACCATAATTTGCATGAAGTCTAATTTTTTGGCTTGTCAGCTTCTAATAGGAATTGACGGAAAAAACTACATGCAAATCACGTGGCCGTTATCTTTTCAAAATGAGAGGAAACGACCACGTAGCTTATATGTGATTTTTCTATCAATTTTCTAATGAAAGGTGGTAGAAGACCGAAAGTGAGAATGTTTTCTAAAGTTATGAGACTATGTAAGAGAATCCAGTAAGCAATAACATTAAAAGTGTACAAAGCGTAAGTTATATAGGATGAAAATGCGATTTTTCCTTGAAAACTTAGCATGTTTGTTTATGTTTTCATTTTTAGTTTTGAATTTTCAGTGGAAAATATATGTATTCAATTCTGTATATATATATATATATATATTTAATCACCATGCACTGTTAAACAACATTTAGTTATGACCAAATCGCTTGTTGTTGTTTTTAGACATGACTAATATATTTTGGCTTCACTTGTTGAAATAACGATCAATAGATACACTACAAGAAAATAGAAGATTAGCGACAAAAAAATCAAGTGACAATTTTAATATTGTCACTAATTATATATATTTAGTGACAAGAATGTTTATTTTATCACAATAATGAATTTATGATTTTAATAATTACTATTATTTTGTAAAAATAGTTATTAGTGATAAAAAGATGTTCACAAAGTTGTCACTAAAATACAATTAGTGACTCATGTATAGTGACAATCTAGTGACAATAAATAATTGTTGTCACTAAGTTGTCACTATAGATGAGTCACTAATTGTATTTAGTGACAACTTTATACACAATTTTTGTCACTATATAGTGACAAGATAAAAAATATTGTCACTTAATATATATTTTTAATAATTTTAAGATTATCATTTAATATTTTGTCACTAATATCATATTTTCTTATAGTGATATATAGCGCAATAATAGTTAATTATTATTTACCATAATTTTTTATAATCAATTATGACAAAATATCATATTTCTCAGTGTTGGTGCTGACATTACAACATTTTCTTACGGTATATATATCTTAATGTGATTTTAAAAATATCATTACTAACAGTGAAAATTCAATATTTGCTGTTGCTAAAAAGGTGCAATTTCCACTTATGCAGGAATAATCAAATGAAGCAATCACTTCCAAATAAAAGCAGGCTGCAAATTCGTTGCTGTGTGAACCAGATTATGAGGCCAACTCTACCGAGTAATCATGTTCACTAATAAAAAGCCCTTCTTTTTTTGGGCTTAGGAAAAATTAGTATCTCTCTCTCTCTCTGATTTTTTAAGTTTAGGAATGAGTGTGTTTTAATTTAATTTAATTTAAATTTTTTAATGTTTGCTTGTGTACCAATCATCATTAATTTTTCAAAAAGCATGTATTTGGTTAGGGCAAGTGAGAATTGGGTTGGGATGTATGTATGATATGTGGATGTTGATGTAGTAAAGAGGGAGGTCATTTGATGTCAGGTTCTCTCTGAGTGTCTTTTGCTTTTCCCCATGTTGTTCTTTCCAAGGAAAGAAAAAGTGTTGTAAATACTACTACATCTTTGACTGTAATTATTGCAATTTCAATGAAATTGGGATCTTCTATATGTGATGTATTTATTATTGATAATACGGATTAAATATAGTTTTGGTATTATAATTTTAATATTTTGATTTTTTTTGTTTTTTATTTTTTTAAGATTGTAAAAAGGTCATGTAAGTTTTTTAAATTTCGTAATTTTGCTATTTTTGGTGTTGGATTTTGCAAATTTCATCGAAATAAATTATATGCACCTAACGTGGTTCATTTTAAATTGAGGCTTTTGTTCTGATTGGTTCACTTTTGCCAACATGGACGAAAAATTAAAAAGAAAAACAATGATGTGACACATAATTTATTCCGACAAGTTTTGCAAAATTCGGCACCAGAAAAACCAAATTGCGAAATGTTAAAAAATTACAGGACTATTTTGCAACCCCTAGAAAGATAAAAGGATAAAAATGCCAAAATCACTAGGGGCACATGATTTATTTCGGTCAATTTTGCAAAATCTAGCACTGGAAGGACCATAATCGCGAAGTGTAAAAAAGTTACAAGATTATTTTACAACCTAAGAAAGATAAAGGATAAAAATGTCAAAATACTTGATGTGGGTGATATTTAGTGAACCGTAGAATGGTGTGATGAAAGAAACCTGTCTTCTTTGTCTCATCGTGCGAGCTTTTATAGATTTTTTACAAGGAATTTTTCTTCCCACTTAGATCCTGACAGGTAAATATTTGATTCGATATCATCTATTTTTCTTGGGGATAAATGCAATTTACCCCCTATTAAGAAATGAGCAAAACCTCTCTGTGAAAAAAATAATTAGCAAATTACCCCATGTGATCTTAAAATGAAATAAATTACCCCCCTGTGTTTTCCCTTGATAGGGGGGTAATTTGCTTCATTTCTCAAAACACAGGGAGGTAATTTGCTAATTACTTTTTCACAGAGGGGTTTTCACTCATTTCTTATATCACATGGGGGTAAATTGCATTTATCCCATCTTTCTTGGAACCGATTATGAGTGTATGGTTGGCGATCTTGCCCTCGTATCATAATTTTCAAAGGGATATTATCTCAGATGACATGTGTATCCGTCTTCGTATTTTTTCGAGGGTGTGTTTAGTCATTTTGAGGAGTTCAAGTGGGATCATAGTATCTTCGCAGGCCTGTCGCATTTAGATTTGGATGGGTGGTGGTAGGTCCCTCTCCTTTTGCTTTGTTCCCTTTGCGGGGCCTCCTCATTCTCCTCTCCTCATGCTTTTCTTCTCGTATCTTGGGTAGTTGCTTCATTCCTTCTTTTATCAGCCATCTTCCCTCATCTTTTTTCTTTGGTAATCCCTACCCGGGGGTGGGGGGGTGGGGGGGGTATATCTTCTTCTTTAAGGGGCATATATTTTTTGTGCTCGGCCTCCTCGTTCTCCCCCGTTTGTGTTTTTCCCCTCGTATCCTTTTATAACTCCCTCATTCTTTCTTTGTGTGCCATCTTCTTTGGGGTGGGGAGGGGTCCTTGTATCTGGGGTGTCGTAGCGTATGTGACTTAATATTTTATTTATGCCACCTCATCACTAGTCCCCTAGTTTTTTGCAGCCTAATTTTGAAAATAGGCGGGAGAAACATTTTGTATTTCGAAATTTTGTCCCCCTTGAGAGGAGGGGGGGGGGGGAGGCTCCTCATTTCCCGTCATCATTTACTTTAGGTAATTATGACCTAGTTGAAGTGACAGTAGTTGTTCTTATCTAGCCCGTGCAGATGTCAGTTGTATTATGTTCCATCGCCTCGTCTCTCCTTCATTTATTGTGACGCGTGTCTTTTGACCGCCTCACCTCCCCTCTTTTTACCCCCTATAAATACCTCTTGACCTCTTCCTTCTTTCATCTATTCTCAATTTCTTTCAATTTCTTCCTCGGGTTGCTTACCATCAGTGCATTTTGCTCTTCAATTTTTGAAAGAGGCTATAGTTTCTTTTTCTTCTTCTTCTTCTTCTTCTTCTTCTTCTTCTTCTTCTTTTTGTAGTTGTTGTTGTTCTTTTTTCCCTATATACCTTTTGTTGAAATAGGTGACCAGAAAGCCAATTGAATTGGCGATTTTGGAAACTATTCAAAAATAACTTTATATTGATGAACATGGTAAGTGTTCGTCATTGGCACATGTGTCTGTTGTTTACCGATTATGTTAAATGATGATTTAACGTCACAACAGATGCCCACAGACCAATTAGACAACCCATGCAGTAGGATCCGCACTGGATGGCGGCTATGAAACCAACTGATAAGGGTTGGGTCTGAAATGTTCCAAGTCGAGGACCTCGAGACTATCGAGAGCCCTATAGAGACTTGCACTAAGAGTTGTATTCATTGGATGAGTGTCGTGTTTCATCGAGGATAGACCTGGGATGTCCATACGATCTTAGTGGGTTGGTCGACTGGGTTCGAGCCGACTAAGCTGACTCGCGGCAATCATCATATGGAAGCTTTGGAGGCTTGGTCGGTATGATTGGAGTTTCCTAGTTCCGATAGTACGTGAGTAGTCCTCGGACTTGAGGAAGCACGATAGTCACGTGCACACGATGGCTGTACCTTAGATCTGGCGAGAGGTGTTAATGTCGCGGACATATTCATTATAAGTCTTGTCCAGTGTAGTCAGAATGTGTAGCGAGGATGATGGGTTTCAAGAAGAGGATTCGTTCCCTATCAGTATGTGACAAAAGTATCTCCTGTTCACCCCGGAGACACGTTCATGCTGTTTAAAGCTATGGCCACAGTGGTTGATCGAGCAGGGAATGGTTCTCTGCATTGATGTAATGAGGCGTCCACAATCTCGAGTATTAAGCATAGCTGCCTAGTTAAGGATGGGAACCAACGCTCAATTCCATACCCTAGATTAAGGCCAGGAGATGATAGACGGAAAGACCGCATCCGTACGAAATCGGAGCCTAAATGTTCACGACAACATTCACCTAGTCTCTAGTGCCATGGACCGTTGCTAGACGGCCACCCATGGTGACGGGATTTTGTTGGACATAAGCCCAGGTCTAGCTGAGGGTGAACCTAAAGAGTCACACACAAATCACCGAGGAGGTGGAGGAATTAATTTGGAATTAATTCTGGAAGATGGGAATGAATATAACTGGATTAAATTAATTCCGAAAAGTATAAATAATTGGATTATTTATACGTGGGATAGTCCATTGTATGGATGACCCAATATTGTATTGGGCTTGCTCTAATTAAATGAATCGAATTTATTTATTTAGTGTCTTTGGGCTTAAGTCTTTAATTGGACTAAAAGGCTTTTGGCATAATTTGTTTGGGCTTTGAATTAAATTGGATTTAATTCATTGGATTTAATGGGCTTGTTCTAATTGGATTAAAACGAGGCCCAGTCCATTAAATTATGGCCCAAAGAGGCAAGTTGACTTTCACTTTTGGAAGGAGAAGATTTGGACTCTTCCCATAATTAGACGAAAGCTTCTTTCCGAAGAAGACTTGTTCCTTTTTGGAAAGGAACAAATCAACCTCAGTCAAGGTTTGTTCACTTGGTATGATTTGATCATACCTTGTAGCAAGTGCTTGATTGATGGTTGATTGAGAATGTATCTAGATATTTCTAGAAGTCTAAACACATTCTATTAGTCCCATTATTATGTATATATATATATATATATAAGCTTCTTTTGGAAGAAGACTTGTTCCTTTTTGGAAAGGAACAAATCAACCTCAATCAGGTTTCCAAACTTGGTATGATTTGATCATACATTGTAGCAAGTGCTTGATTGATGGTTGATTGGGAATGTATCTGGACATATCTAGGAGTCTAAACACATTCTATTAGTCCCATTAATTATGTATATATATATATATATGTATATACATAATTCATCCATGTTAAGTTTCTCATTATTCATTTTCTAGCAAAAGAAAAGACTTGCTATCTCTGTACACTCTCCCTCTCCCACTCTCTAGTTCTTCTTTGATCTAGGGTCACTGAAGAACAAGAGAAGATCAAGGAATACATTAATCCATAGTGTGGTTCAGAATGGACTTGGATCAAAATGGGTTTTTGATCCGTCCAAATACATTAATCTCATTTAGTTGGACCCAATAAAATATTAGGCCCAGAATGGACTTAGATTAAAAAGGTATTTTGATCCGTCCAAGCCTTTCCATCCACAGCAATGTGGTGAGGAAGCTACCGCTACCGAAGTGTGGTTTCATGAGTCTTGGCACACTTGGACTAGGGCAACGCTGCACCATTGTTGTGAACAAAAAGATTGCACTCGCTGTTTCCCTATCTCACGAGTTGTGGGGGGCCGATAGTTGAGGCATGATTTGGTTGATGGGTCGGGCCCAACACTGAGTAACATGGTTCGCTTGGAGTCCTCGGAACCATGCGAATAAGTGAGGCAAAATATCTTGGGAATCTCATTGAATGAGAATGATATTGGATATCTCCCATGAGGTTTTTTTTATGTGAATCGTAAAAGTGGGGCATGGAGATCACGCTTATGGATCCCAAGCCTACTAGGAAATGATTTTCCGAAACTCCACTTGAGAGTGGTGGACTTTCGTAAAAATAGTGGGAGGGTTAAAGACTAAAAGACCATGTCTTCGACTTGAACTATAATATTACCATCATTTGCTAATTTCTGCTTTACATTTTTTTTATAAATGTAGATATGTCGAAGAATCCTTTAACCATGGTACTTGAGACCAACAAATTCAATGGCACATCTATTCAGACTGGCTAAGAAATCTGAGGATTGTCCTTGGTTTCGAGAACCAAGGCTACATCTTGGACGAGCTGCCGCCAAGCGACTTGCTGGAGGAGTCCACGCTAGAAGAATGTTTGACGTTCGAGAAATGGCATGAGGACAACTGAAAAGTACGCAATATCATATTGGATTCGATGTCTAACCACATCCAGAAGTAATATGATAGGCTGGACAATGTCTCCGCCATAATGCTCCACATGAACGAGGTTCTGTGGTTCCCGATAGGCATATTAGACATGCTGCCACAAAAGCATTCTTTGGCACTAAGCTAGCTGAAAGATTGTCTGTACAAAGTCATGGGGTCAGGATGCTATCCCTAGTGGAGAAGCTCGAGGACCTAAAAGCTGGACTTAAAAATGACACGTACATCGACGTGATCCTTTAGTTGCTTCCTCCGTCCTATGACCCGTTTGTTTTCAACTATAACATGAACAGACTTGAGAAGTCTATTCATGAGCTGATCAATATGTTGATCCAATACGAGGCAATGACCTAGAATTTTGCGCCGTTGGCATTGATAGGAGAGGCTTCAACCTCTAAGGCGAATGGCAAGAGGGCCGGATAATAGAAGAGGAAGACGGGAAAGGGGAAGGCAGTTGCAGCCACTGCTCGCGCTCCTAGCGCCCCTGTGGCCCAGTGGGAATGGGCAAAGGGAATGGGAAGGCCCAGGATTCTCAACGGTCTATGGAAAATGACGTCTTCATGCTTGCCAATGTAAGGTGCATTAGAAGAGGGAGTGCCCACAACTCCTTTCCAATCCAGGTATGTTTGTGGATGAAGTAAACATGATAACTAATTCTACTTCTTGGGTATTGGATACCGGATGTGATGCTCACATTTGCAATGATTTGCAGGTGCTGCAAAGAAGCAGGAGGCTAACCTAGGATGAAATGATCCTGAGGCTAGGCGATGGCAAGGCCGTTGTAGCAGAAGCCATAGGATCAATAGAGTTAGCCATTAGTAGTCATGTTAGGGTAGTACTAAATAATTGTTTCTATGTACTTAGCATAATAAAGAATATTGTATCTATACCCATCCTAGATAAGGAGGGTTATTCTTTCATCATCAATAAAAGTGGTTATATTATCAATGATGTTGTGTCTCATTTGCTTGGTACATTAGTAAACGGTCTGTACATACTTCAACAGTCTAATTGGATGATGACTGCAGAACACCAACGAAAACACGATAATCAAGATAATGCACAGATATGGCATTCGAGGTTAGGTCATATATCTAAAGATAGGATAAAAAAGTTGGTGCACTAAAAGAGTCTAGAAATAGACGATTTGGACAACCTACCGACCCGCGAGTCCTGTCTAAAGGGAAAGATGACCAAGAAACCCTTTGTTGGACAAAGCACACTAGCCAACAGTCTGTTGGATTTGATCCATACAGACATATGTGGTCCATTAAATACTCAAGCTAGAGGTGGGTACTCGTACTTCATAATATTTACCGATGATCACTCGTAGTATGGTTATGTTTACCTGATGAGGTACAAGTCTGAAGCCTTCGAAAGGTTTAAGAAATACAGACTTGATGTAGAGAACCAAACTGATCGTAAGATCAAAGCACTTTGGTCGGACCGAGGTGGAGAGTATGTAAGTGGTGAATTCACTAATTATCTAAAAGAGAATAGAATTCTCTCTTAGTGAACTCCTCCTGGAACACCACAGTTGAATGGTGTGTCTGAAAGGAGGAATCGAACCTTGTTAGACATGGTCCGATCCATGATGAGTTTTACTGAACTCCCCTTGTTCTTCTGGGGATATGCTTTTGAGACGGCGGTCAGACTTTTGAACTTTGCGCCATCTAAGAAGATATCCCAAACACCATATGAGATATGGCATGACAAGCTTGCCTCCACAAATACTTGAAAGTGTGGGGCTGTCCGTCATACGTCAAGAGATTAGTGGGAGATAAACTGGACTCGAGGTCTAGTTTATGCAGGTTTGTTGGATATGCGAAAGAAACTGCGGGGTATTATTTCTCTGATCCCTCAGAGCAAAATATGTTTGTCTCGCGAAACGTAGTGTTCTTGAAAAAGGGTTTTCCATCAGATAGTCGACGTGATGAAGTACTCGAGGAATCAAGTGAGGTACCCTATGAGACAGCAATGACATCTGAGCTTGTAGTTCCCACTGATAATGTGCCAGTCCTTTGTAGGTCGGTCAGAGTATCCCAACCATCTGATAGGTACGGATTTCTGGGCCTGATCGGTCAGTTGGATAATGATCCAAAGACGTATGTAGAAGCAATGTCGGACATCGATTCCGATAAGTGGCTTGAGGCCATGAAATCTGAAATGGACTCGATGGGTGCAACCTAGGTTTGGACCCTAGTGGACCCATCAAAAGGAGTAATACCTGTAGGGTGTAAATGGGTCTACAAACGTAGAGCTTGACGGGGAGGTTACAACCTTCAAAGCCAAGCTTGTGGCGAAAGGTTACACTCAACGACCCAGGGTCGATTTTGAGGAAACCTACTCGCCTGTAGCAATGGCTAAGTCCATTAGGATACTCTTGCAATAGCAGCATGGTATGACTATGAAATATAGTTGAAGGACGTGAAAACCGCCTTCCGCAATGGTTTTGTAGAGGAAGAGATCTATATGGATCATCCGGAAGGTTTCACCTCTGTTGGAGAAGAGTAGAAGGTCTGCCGTGTCTAAAGGTCCATCTATGGCCTCAAACAAGCTTCCCAAAGCTGGAACATACATTTTGATGAAGTCATACGGGGATATGATTTCATCAAGAACCAGTCTGATCCTTGTGTACACAAGAAGATCAGTGGGAGCTCTGTTGTGTTCCTTATACTTTACGTGGATGACATCTTGCTCATTGGGAATTATTCTAAGATGTTGGGAACCACTAAAGCTTGGTTGTCAACACAATTTTCCATGAAAGATATGGGCTAGGCATCCTGCATCCTACATCCTTGGCATCAAGATTTATAGGGATAGATCTAGAAGGATGATAGGAATGGTCCAGTCCTCTTATATTGAGAAGGTCTTGAAGAGATTCAAGATGGATAACTCAAAACGAGGATTCATTTCTATGGGGCATGGAATTAAGCTGGCCAAGAAGCAGTATCTTAAGATAGATAAGGAGCTTAAACGGATGTTGTGTTAGAATAGGTGACCAGAAAGCCAATTGGATTGACGATTTTTGGGTACTATTTAGCAATCTTTATTAGAGTTATATTGACTTGATGAATATAGTAAGTATTCATCCGTGGTTCTATGTGTTTGTTGTGCTTACTAATTACGTTAAATAGCGTTTTAACGTCACAACAAATACCCACAGATCAATCGGATAACCCATGTAGTTGGGTTGCGCATGGGTTGGCAACTACGAAACCAACTTCTGAGGGTTGGTCTGAAATATTGCGCATAGGTTGGCAGCTATGAAACCAACTTCTGAAGTTGGTCTGAAATATTGCGCATGGGTTGGCAGCTATGAAACCAACTTCTGAGGGTTGGTCTGAAATGTTCCAGGTCGAGGACCTCGAGACAGGGCATCGAGGGTCCTATAGAGACTTGCACTAAGGATTGCATTCATTGGATGAGTGCCGTGTTTTATCGGCGACAGGCGTTGGACGTCTATGCAATATTAGTGGGTTAGTTGACAAGGATGTCAGCTGACTGAACTGACTCGCGCGAATCGTCATATGGAAGCCTTGGAGGCTTGGTCGGTATCACTGGAATTCCTGGCTCCGATAGTACGAGATTAGTCCTTGGACTTGAGGATCATGACAGTCACATGCATATGATGGTTGTATCTAGGGTCTGGCAAGAGATGTCCGTATCTGGGATACGTTCATCATAAGCCTTATCCAATGTAGCCGGAATATGAATTAAGGACGGTGGATTCCAAGATAGGATCCGTCACCTGTCAGTATATGACAATCGAGTCTCCTATGCACTCTGAGATGGTTTAAGCTCTTTAAGCCTGTGGCCACAACGATTGGTTGAGTAGGGAATGGTTTCATACATCGATCAATAGAGCAAACGTGTGTTGAGTTATTGAGCATAGTTGTGTAGTTCAGGATGGGAACCGACGCTCAATTCCATGCCCTAGACTTAGACCGAGAGACGGATGATGGAAGGACCGTACTCGTATGGTACTTGGGAGCCTAAATGTTCACGCCAACATTCACCTAGTCTCTAGTGCCATGGACCGTTGCTAGACGACCACCCATGGTGACGGACGTTTTTTCCGATTAATGGTTAATCGAAAAATAGTTAATTAAATTGAATTTAATTGACCAATTGTATTTGACACAAGCCCAAGTCTAGGTGAGGGTGAACCTAATGAGTCACACACAAATCACTTTGAATTTGGCAGAATTAGTTTGGAATTAATTCTAGAAGGAGCGAATAAATTTAATTGGATTAAATTTATTCAAGAGAGAAATAAATGATTAGGTCCTTTGTTGAGAAATCCATTTGATGGGTCGTCTAAGAATTAATTAATTTTTGAACTTAGAACCTTTAAATTAATTAGATTAATTTATCGGGTTGGCATAAACAATTGATTAGATCAATTATTCACAATTTGGACTTATGTTTATTTAATTGGATTAAATAAACAATTGGGCTTCAATTGGATTGATATTAATTAGATTAATTAATGCCCAATGGATACATGTTTGAACTTTATTTAATTTGACTAAATACAAGTCCAAAAATATAAAAATCCAAGTCCATTTTTCATGCAAGTTGAAGCTAGTTAAGGAGGAGTTTCAACTCTTCACATATCACATGATGTGTACGAAAATTAGCTGATTCGTGGGCGGTTTTCTCTTGCTATCATGTGTAGTGGATGTGCTAGAAGTGTGTGTATGTGGAAGTTGCCTTGGAGGTTACTTATGTAGGTGATTTTTGAACTCTACATTCTACATACACAAAACAACTTTGCTAGATATTATTCACTTAACTTGCTTCATTTTTTGCTGGAGATTTAAGCCATAAACACCTGTGAAAATTCTCTCTAAGTGTTCTTTTCTTTTGGAAAGAAAAGAACTTAAAACATTTTAAAGATCACTAATTGATAGTGTTGCTTTGGAATTGTTTTCTTCTTCTCTTCACTATATTTTATCTAGCAATAAACTATAGTTTGAATCCTATGTCTGGTGTGGACAACTTAGAGGGATTCTAATTTGGATCCTCAAGTAAATGGAAGGAGAAATAAAAAGAAAACAACGCTAGTATCGGTTGTACGTATATCGAACAAAGGTTGGTTTTCCATTTATGTTACATATATTTTTTTGTTTTTTAATCCTTTAGCCACAGGTCCAATATCTTCTACTTCTTTATTTATGATTTTACAAACACTGAATGCCCGAGAACTTCAAAGGGAACACCCCTTTGAACCCGTTTTAAATTATGGATTAAATTCATATTTTTACGCTTCCGTTGCATTCCCGGGCCGTACCCGATTCTTTCATGTTGGACATCCCATATGTTTCAGTCGTAGGCAGCATTCAGTATGTTGTAAAGTGCACTAGACTTGATGTGGCTTTCGCTTTGAGCATGACAAGTCGATATCAAGCGTGTGCCAGAGAGGCACACTGAAGTGTGGTCTGAAGGACAAGCGGATCCGCCCGGGAGCGTGAGACGAAGTGAGAGACGGAAAGGCAAAAATTTAAAATCGCATAAATTATCACATAGTCATAAAATCCCAAGGGGTGGTCCCTTGGGTGCTCAACCGGGCGTTCGATGTAGGATGTATCAATATCAAAACACATATATTGTACATAGGACATAGAAACAAAAGATAAACTACAATAGCGTAAAAATTGAGATTACCTTTGTAGTTTAAATACTTGCACGGCTTCTAGCTTTATTCCTCTCTGGAAAATGCTCACCAAGTTTAAATGTATGAACTCTCTAGAGGTGATCACACCACACCGGAAGAGATTCATGTTTTTCTTGCTAGAAGAAAACGGATCTTGGAGGATTCGGTTCAAGAAAATAGAACACTATTAATTAGTATTTTTATTAAACTTGCTTTGTTCTTCCAAATGAACCAAGATCAAATAAAAGATCAAATGAAGAACAAAGGGGATATGTGAGAGAGAGAGAGAGGGGGCCAGAAATTAGAGAGAGATGTATAGAGTATTTTTCTTATTTTTTCCTAGATTAAGATGAATAATGAATTCTCTTGCTTTGATGAATGTATATACTCATATATATACAAAATTAATGTGATTATTGGAATGTGTCTAGGTTCATCCAAGGATTTTCAGATACTGAAAGATTGTGGATCGTCCCGGGAAAATAGCGCGAATGCGGAAGTGCGGTATAAAATAAAATTGCGGAATTAAAACGTGCTTAAATAGAAATTAAAGAACACGCTCAAGGGGTGTGCCCTTGAGATTCCCAGGTGTTCGGTGTATCTCATGAAATAAACAACATACAATAATCATGGAGGCCATAGGATTGAAAAATAAAGAGGGACGAAAATCTTAAAACGAGACCTACCCGTTGTCGTTTTCTTCTTCAACGGCTACTCGCGTTGTTCCCCGTTTTGCACCAAGACCTCATTCTTGAGATCCTCCAAATCGTGACACACGATCCACCCACGTATTCTTGCACGTCGTGCTAGCAACGAACAAGTATTATTTTGGAGAGGATAGATCAACCACGCGTTATGAATTAACGGGATCGATCTTCCTTAGTTCAATTGTTCCAAGAACAAAAGAACAAGAAAAATAATATTTTCTTGGTGAGAGAGAGAGAGGGGCGGACGAGAGAGGAGAGGAGAGAGTGTGTGTTGTGTGTGTGTTTTCAAGAATCATCACCATCTAATTGTAGGAGGCTAGGGGTTTATATAGAGGAGGAGTTTAATCCTCTTCAAACTCCAACTCTAAGAACTCTATTTTGACTAGGATTTTGACCTAGTCAAAGTCCTAGTCAAAGTAGCATTTGACCAAGTCAAATCAATCCTAGCCATCCATCTCTCCTTTCCATCTCAACCGTTTATTTAATTTAATGGAATATTTAAAACCTATTTAAATATTCCAAGAGGCCAAATAAATATATATATTTATTTTAAGCCCATTAAATAAATTCCCTTAATAAATCTAATTTATTAATATAATTCCTTTTATCAAATAGAAGGAATTAATTCTCCAAGGAAATAAAGGACCCGATTAAATCCAATTTAATCATTCCTATTCTCCAATATTTAATTCTAAATTAAATACTAAATGTGTGTGTGGATAGTGTGTGACTCTTTAGGTTCACCTTTCAGCTAGACTCTAGAATCCGTCCGTTACCATGGGTGGCCATCTAGCAACGGTCCATGGCACTAGAGACTAGGTGAAATATTCGGGGATGAACATTTAGGTTCTAACAGTACACTTGTCCTTCTGTCTACGGTCTCACCACTTAGGGTCTAGGCACGGAAAATGCAGGTACCCATTTTGGACCTAAGTGTCGGTCTGTCCTTATTAAACGCCGCAAGGGAATCCTTCCCTTATGTTCAGTTACTGTGGCCACAAATTTTAGGGACAAGACACGGAGCATACGTGAGACTCAACTGTCAATGACTTTTGACAGGAGACAGATCCTTTCTTGGAAACTACTATCACTCTGGACAGGGGCCTAAATCTAGCTGAGGGTAAACCTAAAGGGTCACACGCAAATCACCGAGAAGGTGGAGAAATTGACTTGGAGTCAATTTCGGAGGATAGTTAAGTAATTGGATTACTTAAGGGCTTGTCCATTGGATGGACGGACCAATATTGTATCGGGCCCTCGTTTAATCGGTAAATGGAATTTATCAATTAATATAGACAGTCAAAATATTAGATCTTTTAATTGGATTAAAAGATCAATGGGAATTATTTAAGTGGACCTTAGATTAGATGAGATTTAATTTTGGGTTCATTGTAATTGGATTACAGTGGAACCCGGTCCGTTAAATTTTGGCCTAAAAGGTGTGTTAATTCCACTTTTTAAATAGGAAAAAGTTGGACTTCTTCCTTAATAGGGCATGGCCAAAAATTACCAATTTTGAGGTGGTTAAAAAATCGGCCATGCATGCTTGATATATTGACTTGTCTCTTTTGGTAAGGGACAAATCAATTCCAATCAAGCTTCTCTCTTTTGGTATGATTAAATCATACCTTAAGAGATGGTAGGGTTGATTGATGAATTAGTGGGATTGATTAGGTTGAATCTAGACATCCTTGGATGAACCTAGACACATTCCAATAATTATATTAATTTTGTATATATATGAGTATATACAAACATGAAAGCAAGAGAAATCGTAATTCATCTTTTTCTAGGAAAAAGAAGAAGAAAATTACACTCCTCTCTCTCTCAGACTCTCGGCCTCTCTCTCGCTCTATCCCTTTGTTCTTCATTTGATCTTGAATCATTTGGAAGAACAAAGTGAGTTTAAGAAAAACGCTAATTAATAGTGTTCCTTTCCTTAAACTGAATCCTCCTAGATCCGTTTTATTCTAGCAAGGAAAACAAGTATCTCTTCCGGTGTGGTGTGGATCACCTCTAGAGAGTTCATACACTTTGAACTTTGTGAGCATTTCCAGAGAGGAACAAAGCAAGTAGCCGGGAACTAATTAAACTACAAAGGTAATCTTGTTTTACGTTATTGTAGTTTATCATTTTACTTCTATGCCCTAATATATGCTTTTAATATTGATACATCCTACATTGAATGCCTGGTTGAGCACCCAAGGGTACAACCCTTGGGATTTTATGATTATTGTATTTAATTTATGCGATTTAATATCATCTCTCCCTTGGGATTTTATAATTATTGCATTTAATTTATGCGATTTAATATCATCTCTCGCTTCCGCTCGGGCTCCCGGGCGGATCCGGTTCTCCTTCACTTGGGATCCACAAGCGTGATCTCCATATTAGCTTTGTATAGGCCTAGAGACTTTCAACGCAGCGGAAATTGGAGTTTTAATTACAATACAATATTGTAATTAGCGATCAAATCGTCCGTCTCGTTGATATTATAACGCGGATCTCATGCATAAAAGAGTCAATTTTATTTTATAGGATACCAACCTTCGTGTCCGTCAGTTGATATAGATGACGTAAACATTCTCTAGAACGATCTCCATCTAAGCAATCGGTAGAAAACGGCTACTAGTCCTTCGGTACGGTAAAATCGTTCCGGTCATTGTTTACGGTAGGAACACATATGTCTTCCCTCTAAAGATAGTCCACACCACCTATGATAAAATCTCTAATAACCCTATGCTAGTAGGCATTAGAGGATTTCGATAGATCAACGATTGATCAACGGAGAAGACAAGAGAACTTGTTGCTCTTTGGAAAAGGGATGAGAGCAAGAGAGCAAGAAATAAGGAAGCACAGAGTTGTCTTGAATGGCAACCAAAGTCTCTATTTATAGACCTTCCATTGAAGAAGCCAAATTCAATTTGTCTTCTTGTTCTTGCAAAGAGGAAGACAAGTTTGATTCTTCTTCTTACAAAATGATAAACTTGTTTTGTCATATTAAGAAGAGAAGTTCAACTTTGCTTCTTCATCATGCAAAGAGGAAGACAAGTTTGATTCTTCTTCTTACAAATTGACAAACTTGTTTTTTCATATTAAGAAGATAAGTTCAACTTTGCTTCTTCTTTCTTATAAAATGACAAACTTGTTTCTCATATTAAGAAGAAGTTCGACTTTGCTTCTTCATATTCAAGGAGACAAATCCAACTTTGCTTCTTCGTTTTTAAGAAGACAAATCCAACTTTGCTTCTTCGTCTTTCAAGAAGACAAATCCAACTTTGCTTGTTCGTCTTCCAAGAAGATAAATCCAACTTTGCTTCTTCGTGTTTTAGAAGACAAATCCAACTTCGCTTCTTTGTTGTTAAGAAGACAAATCGAACTTTACTTCTTCAAGAAGACAAGTTCATCTTTGTTTCTTCACAAGAAGACAAATTGAACTTTGCTTCTTCACAACAAGACAAATTGAACTTTGCTTCTTCATCTTCTCCATAATTAATCCAATTAATTATTTCCAAGAATTCCATCATGGATTTGTGTGTGACCCTTTAGGTTCACTACTCAGCTAGACTTGGGCTTGTATCACATATACAATTTAATTAGCAAGTTATTTGCATTAGATTAATTAGATCATATCATAATTAATCACCCTCAATTAACTCCATTATTGGAGGGTACCTGTTACCATGGGTGGCCACCTAGCAGTAGTCCATGACACTAGAGAATAGGTGAATATACATAAACCTATAAGTTACGAGTTCCATGCAAATACAGTCCTTCCATCAACCTAATCTCCCGATCAAAGTCTAGGGCACGGAATTGCAATCAGTTCCCATCTTGGATTTCGATATATATGTATCAACTCTACACTTTGTGCTACTCATTTATCAACATAGGAAACTTCTTTCCTATTTGATCAACTACCGTGGCCATGGATTTTGGAGAACACAATGTAGAGAACATAGGAGACTCTTCATCATCTCATGATGAGCGATGGATCCTATCTTGGAACTTGAAGGAAAGCGGATCGGCCCGGGAACGCGGCGGAAGAGTGGTGGAGATAAAAACATGCGGAATAAAAGAATTTAAATCGCGTTCAAGGGGTGTTCCCTTGAACGTTCCCGGGCTATCGGTGTATAAACGCAGAATATAAATATATAAAATATACAAGCGTTCGTGGCTATGGAATAAAGAAGAAACCAAGAGTATACATGTAAATCGGAATACCTTTCTCGATTTTGTATTTTGATCAGCTACATGCGTTGATTCCTCCCGACGTTCATTCACGCGAGGTCCCAACGTAGAGACCCTCTAAAGTCATCCACACCACACCGGGAGAGATCTCATTTTTCTTGCTAGAGAAAAACGGATATAGAGGATGAAATCAAGAAAGGGATTACACTATCAAATTAGTGTTCCTTCTTGATCTTACATTGCCCTTCAATTTATCCTAGATCAATGAAGCAACAAAGAGGATTTAGAGAGAGAGAGAGAGAGAGAGAGAGAGAGAGAGAGAGAGTATGGAGAGTTTTCATATTTTTCCTAGAAAAAGATGAATAATGAAATTCATCATACGTAGGTATTAGTATATACTCATATATATACATAATTAATGTGATTATTGGAATGTGTCTAGGTTCATCCAAGGATGTCTAGATACATTCCAATCAATCACCACCAATTGTTCAATCAAGCCTACCAACTTTTAAGGTATGATCAAATCATACCAAAAGGGAAGGGCTTGATTGGAGTTGATTTGTCTTTTACCAAAAGAGACAAGTCAACTAACACCGAGCATCCAACATGGCCGATTTTTGCTCCCTCTAAGGTGGAAATTTTAGGCCATGCTTATTTTGGGAAGAAGTCCAACTTCTTCGTATTCCATAAATGGAATTAACACACCTCTGGGGTCAAAATTTAATGGACCGGGTTCTACCGTAATCCAATTACGACGAACCCAAGAATTAAATCCAATTTAATTTAATGTCCACTTAAATAATTCCCGTTGATCTTTTTAATCCAATTAGAAGATCCAACATCTCAACTTTCCATATTAATCGATAAATCCTATTTACTGATTAAACGAGGGCCCGATACAATATCGGCCCGTCCATCCAATGGACAATCCCTTAAGTAATCCAATACTTATCATCCCCTGAAATTGACTCAAAGTTAATTCCTTCACCTCCTCGGTGATTTGTGTGTGACCCTTTAGGTTCACCCTCAGCTAGACTTGGCTCGTGTCCAACAGGAGCCCGTCACCATAGGTGGCCGTCTAGCAACGGTCCATGGCACTAGAGACTATGTGAATGTTGGCGTGAACATTTAGGCGCCAATTCCATACGGGTACGGTCCTACTGTCGACCATATCCCGGCTTTAGGGTATGGAATTGGGCTTTGGTTCCCATCCTTGACTAGGCAACTATTCTTCATACCCGAGATGCGTTTACTCTATCGATCGACGTAGGAAACCATTTCCTACTCAATCAATTGCTATGGCCATAGACTTTCAAGTCTAAACTATCTCAGAGTGCATAGGAGACATCACCGTCATGTACTGACAGGGGACAGATCCTATCTTGGAATCAACCGTCCTCGCTACATACTCCAACTGCATTGGATAAGGCTTATAATGACCATCTTATAGAATGATCACCTCTCGCCAGATCCAAGATACAGTCTTCATATGCAAGTGACTGCCATGATTCCTCAAGTCCGAGGACTAATCCCGTACTATCGGAACCGAGAATTCCAGTCATACCGACCAAGCCTCCAAGGCTTCCATATGACGATTCCCGCAAGTCACTTCAGTCAGTTGACCACCTTGTCAACTAACCCACTAAAATTGCATAGACGACCTTCGTCTGTCGCCGATGAAACTCGACACTCACCCAGTGAATGCAATACTTAGTGCAAGTCTCAATAGGACACTCGATGCCCAGTCTCGAGGTCCTCGACTTGGAATGTTTCAGACCAACCCTCAGAAGTTGGTTTCATAGCCGCCATCCAATGCGCAACCCAACTACATGGGTTATCCAATTAGTCTGTGGGCATTTGTTGTGACGTTGAAATGCCGTTCAACGTTAGTAGTAAGCACAACAAACACAGTGCCAGTGATGAATACTTACTCTATTCATCAGGATAATATTTTATTAATAAAGATTTGACCAATATTTTCCAAAATCGCCAGTCCAATTGGCTTTCTGGTCACCTATTCTAACAATCTCCCACTTGACCTAAAAGCCAATTACCCATGTCTCTCAGAACCTTCTGAGAGTGAGTAATCTGCGATACCGGCTCAGTCTCGCAGGTCTACTTTATTTTTATGCCGAGGTAATACGGTCCAACCGTATCTCACCTCTTCCTACCATCACTACTTGCTGATGGTGGCTGTCTAAGAATTTTCCATGGATCTTGTGATGAGATCTCGGGCCCAAAAGACTTTAGCCATAGCCTAGTTGTCAACCTCCAAGGCAACTACTGGCTCGGCTGTGCTAGGCACTACATCCATCCAATGGGTGTTATTTTTATCCAAACCACTTTCCAGAAATAACTTCCGAAGTTGGCATATATTCGACTTTCATGATGAAACGTCATGGTATCCTGCTTGGAACCTTTCCAAGTTACCACACAAACCATTAAGTTCGAACATATGTAGGTATTGAGACTAAATATTATTCACATGATTCTAGAAGCTAGTATCGCTATAGCCTTCCAGAATCAACTTTCCATAAACCGTGCATCGAGAACACTTCTCTAATTCTTATGCAGGTCTTAAAGATTGTTCTCAACTGTTGTCTATTACCTCATCGGTACACACCCGGTATCCGTTTTTATGTATGATGCATAAACAACATTAGGCCCTGTGCACCGAACTGAAGGACAAGCGGATCTGCCCGAGAGTGCGAGTGGAAGCGAGAAAGCGAGAAATTGTGCACAAATTTAAATCTAATTTAAATATGCGAATCCCAAGGGGTGTACCCTTGGGTGCTCAACCGGGCGTTCGATGTAGGATGTGTAAATATTAGAAACATATATTTAAACACATAGGGCATAGATGTATATTAAATCAATCAAAGCGTAATAAACCGTTACCTTTGATTATTTAGCGTATGCTCCCGGCTACTTGCGTTGTTCCTTCTCCGGAATGCTCACGAAATCCAAACGTATGGATTCTCCAAAGGTGATCCACACCACACCGGAAGAAACACACGTTCTTCTTGCTAGAAAAGAACGGGTTTAAGAAGGAATCGGTTTAAGAGAAGAACACTATGAATTAGTGCTCTCTTAAACTTACTTTGTTCTTCTTCTTGATTCAAAATCAAGTGAAGAACACAAGTGTAAGAGAGGGAGAGAGGGAGAGAGGCCGAGAGTTTGAGAGAGAGGAGAGGATTTTTGTCTTCTCTTTTTCCTAGAAAAAGATGAATAATGAATCACTTATGCTTGGTGTTGTATATTCTAATATATATACATAATTAATGTGATTATTGGAATGTGTCTAGGTTCATCTAAGGATGTCTAGATTCATTACAATCAATCACCATCAATTCTTCAATCAAGCCTACCAAAATTTATGGTATGATCAAATCATACCAAAAGGGAAGAGCTTGATTGGAGTTGATTTGTCTCTTTCCAAAAGAGATAAGTCAACATACCACCTAGCATGAAACATGGCTGATTTTGCTTCCTCCAAGGGAGCATGTCGGCCATGTTTAATTAAGGGAAGAAGTCCAACTTCTTCCTATTCCAAAATAGGAATTATTTCTCCTCTCGGGTATAATTTAATAGACCGGGTTTTATCGTAATCCAATTACGACGAACCCAACATTAAATCCAATTTAATGTCCATTTAAATTATTCCTGTTGATCTTTAATCCAATTAAAAGATCCAACGTCTCAACTTTCATAATTTAATCGAAAATCCAATTTACAGGTTAAACGGAAGCCCGATACAATATCGGCCGGTCCATCCAATGGACTTTCCCTTAAGTAATCCAATTACTTATTTTATCCTTCGAGATTGACTCCAAGTCGATCTCTCAACCTCCTCGGTGATTTGTGTGTGACCCTTTAGGTTCACCCTCAGCTAGACTTGGGCCTGTGTTCCATAAGGGCCCGTTACCATGGGTGGCCGTCTAGCAACGGTCCATGGCACTAGAGACTAGGTGAATTGGCGTGAACATTTAGGCGCCGATTCCGTATGGGTACGATCCTTCCGTCTACCGTCTCCCGGCCTTAGTTTAGGGTATGGAATTGGGCGTCGGTTCCCATCCTTGACTAGGCATCTATGCTTAGTACTCGAGACCATGTATGCTTCATTGCGTCGACACAGGAAATCATTCCCTGTTCGACCAACCACTGTGGCCACAGCTTCTAACAGCATGAACGTGTCTCCGAGTGCATAGGAGATACCTCTGTCACATACTGACAGGGGACGGATCCTCTTCTTGGCAGCTACCGTCCTCGCTACACATTCCGACTGCACTGGACAAGGCTTATGATAATCATCTTACAGAATGATTACCTCTCGCCAGATCTAAGATACAGCCGTCATGTGCACGCGACTGCCATGATCCCTCAAGTCTGAGGATTACTCCCGTACTATCGGAATCGGGAAAAACCAATCATACCGACCAAGCCTCCAAGGCTTCCATATGATGATCCCCGCGAGTCAGTCCAGTCGGCTAGACCCCAGTCGACCAACCCATCAAGATCGTGTAGGCGTCCCACGCCTGTCGCCGATGAAACACGACACTCATCCAATGAACACGACTCTTGACGCAAGTCTCAATAGGACTCTCGATGCCCTGTCTCGAGGTCCTCGACTTGGAACGTTTCAGACCCAACTCTTAATCAGTTGGTTTCATGACCACCATCCAATGTGTGGCCCAACTGCACGAGTTGTTATCCATGGTCTGTGGCTTTGTTGCGATATAAGTTAAACACCGTTTTAACAAATGTAAGATGAGCGCAACAAAGAAGGTACCATTGGTGACGAATACTCATCTTATTCATCACATAATAATATTACATTTACATCAAGTTGTCAGATAGGTTACAAATCGCCAAACCTATTGGCTTTCTGGTCACCTATTCTAATACGAACAACATAGCCATGCTGCGTACGGCAAAGACGTAGGGGATGTAAAACATCTAACCTTCCTCAATAGTCAATGGTGACTAAGTTTTGGACAGCTGGGCCCTATTCATGGGGAATTGTGTGAACAATGCTCGTGTTTCTAGTGTTTCTTAACGTCTTAATTTCATTCCAAATGAATAAGACGTTACACACTTAACACTCAGAACACTACTATACTCCCACTGACCCTAATGCTCGTTACTGACCGAGTCATACATTTTATGGGTTCGTCAAAACGAATATTCCAATTACATGAAATCTCAAACCCAGTTTGAATTTCAAGACAGATCCTTGCGGCTCCAAGCCATTGATCCAATCTCGATGTCTAACATCGCTTCTCCATATGTCCTTTGGATCATGCTCCAATTGACCAGTTGGACCCAGAAACCTGTACCTATCAAGTATCTAAGGTATTATGGTCATCCCTAGGAGGACTGGAATATAGTTAGTGGGAAATAACCTGATGTTTGCATTATTTTGCACTAGACCTGCACAAATCAGACACCGAGTCTAGTTTGTCTTCCTACTAATCCCTTGTCGTATGCAGGACCATCCCACATACTCAAGAACTTTGTAGGATACAGACTTTCCAAACCATATTCAATATGGTAACTAGATCATGAGTTTAAGAAAGTGCATGTTTCTCAACCTGGCAACTTTCAAGTCCATGTCTAGATGGGCTAAGGTAACTTCAGTGAAATACCGAGCGAACCAAGTCCAACAGGGTTCGTTTTCTCCTTCATCAGAGACCATTCCACCATGACTGTTTCAAGAAGAGTTTCACTAATTGAGAATTCCATTCTCATTCGGATATTCGAGAAGTCCCACTGAATACACGTCCTTTTGATCTAATCAAAAGGTAACCAATTTGATTCACCACTCCAAGTGTAATACCCTGAATCTACCAAAGGTTCTTAGACTTGTGAATCCTCTTTTAGTCTTGTGTATTCAACAACCTTACAGATATACTTTTTGGATCCAATCCAATAGGCTATTGGCACTCCCACTAAATACACACCCTCTCGATCTAATCGAAAGGTGACTAGTTTGGTTCACCACTCCAAGTCTAATTCCCCGAACCTACCAAAGGTTCTTAGACTTGTGAACCCTCTTCTGGTCCTGTGTATTCAATAATCCGTAGAAGTCATTTTGGATCCAATCCAATAGACTATCGGCAAGCCCACTTTGTCCAACAAAATGGCTCTTTGGTGTTTTCCTTCTCAGAGAAGATTTGTAAGCTAACAGATCCAAATCATCTATTGCTAGACTTTTTGGATCTTCCAACTTCCTCATCCTTAACTAAAGGAAACTGACCTAGCCATGGATGCCAAAACCGTAAGTTCATCTTGATTGTATCCATTTATAGTCATTTGTTTTGAGTACTCATAATCCAATTATGGGACAATGTCAAGTGTTTATGTACCAAACCTAGCCGACAAGAATCTCCATTCTTTGTCAAATAAAAGTAATTTTATTGATCAAATTATTGTATCCAAAATTGTCCAACAATAAATGGAACATATTTTGATCATGCTAGGTTACATAATTCCCGCAGACACAATCTTAACATGATCACTACTAAGCCTAACTAGTCCTTAGTCTTTTCAGCAACAGTTTCGCCATTGCTAGACCTTAGGATCATCTGTCTTAGCTTTCTATTTCTTATCATCACATGTGAACCATTCACAGGTTATGAACGACTGGTATCCAATACCTAAAAACAAAACAGTGATCATGTTGATACTCAATTCAAATGTCACCTTCATTGGAGAGGGGCTTTAGGAAACTCCCTCTTCCAATGTCCCTTTTCTCGCAGTTAATGCAAACATCATTCGGAACCTCTGACTGCTGAACCCTTTTCCTCTTTCCTTTACCCCCAGCCCGGCGGTGTAACAGGAGCACTCAAAGTGCTGGCAGCGGCTGATATTGCCTGAGCCTTCTTCTTCTTCCTGCGTCCGGCGCCCTTGCCTTTCGCTTTAGAGGTTGAAGCCTCCTCACTAGTACCGACGGTGCAGATTTTTCAATCGTTGCCTTGTATTGGACTAAAATTTTTATCAACTCATGAAGGTCTTTCTCCAGCCCACTCATGTTGTAGTTGACTATAAATGGGTCAAGTGAGGGGAGAAGAGACTGATGGATCACGTCGATGTACATCTCTCTTTCAAGATCAGCTTGGAGGTCTTTGAGCTTTTCCACAAAGGATAGCATCATCACTCCATGCTCTTGTACCGACGATCCTTCTATCGTCTTCGCTCGGAAGAATGCCTTCATTGCAGCATATCTAACATGTCGGTCCAGGACCGCATAGACTTGCTGCAATCGAAGCATCATTGAGCCAACATCCTCCAGCCTATCATACTGCTTCTGGATCTCATTATCAATGCATGCCAGTATGATGCTGCGGACCTTCCAGGGTCATGAAGCCTCTTTTTGAACGTCAAACGTTCTTTGGGCGATGGCCTCTCCAGCAGGGTCTGAGGAAAAACATTATCTAGAATACAAGTCTGGTTCTTTGAAATCTAAGACCATCTTAAGATTTCACAGCCGGGCGTGGTAATATGTTCCATTAGACTTATTAGTCTCAAGTATAAAGGTTAGTGGATGTTAGAATAGGTGACCATGTAGCCAATCTTGGCAGGCACAATGTAACCTATGTTTAGACAATTTCAGGGATTTGATAAATTATTAATCAATAAAGAAGTGAAATTCATTTGGCATTACTTTGGTTGTGTTCACTTTATCTGCATTACGTATCTGCCCACGGACTGAAAACGTATTTCGGGGACTGGGACTACGCTTGGAGGTAGGTCTATGAAATCAGTCCCGTCGAATCAGTCCGAAAATCTCCAAGTCAATGAATCTCGAAAATGGGTACCGAGATTCCCCTTGAGACTTGCACTAAGCATCTGCTGTCGTATTTCATCAATGGGTGACGAAGGTTGTCTAAGCAGTGTTAGTGGGTTAGCCTGCTAGGGAGCAACTAACTGAGGTGACTTACGGGAACCGTCTTACGGAGGACCTTGAGTAGGGTCGGCTAGGTATGACGTGTGTTCCCGGTTCCAACAGTACAGGTCAAGTCCTTTGACTTGAGGAACTGCTGAGTTTACCTATATGTCAGGGCTGTATCTTAGATATGGTGAGAGATTGCCAAGAAACACTTGAGTAGTCATAAGCCATGTCTAGTGCAGCTCCGGTGTACAGAGTGACAGTAGTTTCCAAGAAAGGATCTGTCTCCTGTCAAAAGGCATTGACAATTGAGTCTCACATATGCTCTGTGTCTTGTCCCTAAAATCTGTGGCCACAGTAACTGAACAGAAGGGAAGGTTTCCCTTGTGGTGTTTAGTAAGGACAGACCGACACTTAGGTCCAAAATGGGTACCTGCATTTTCCGTGCCTTAGACCCTAGTGGTGAGATCGAAGATAGAAGAACAAGTGTACTGTTAGAGCCTAAATGTTCATCCCCGAATATTCACCTAGTCTCTAGTGCCATGGACCGTTGCTAGATGGCCTCCCATGGTAACGGGCGGATTCTAAGAATCCGACCAAATCTATCTGAAAGGTGAACCTAAAGATTTACACACAATCCGCACACATTAAGTATTTAATTTAGAATTAAATATTGGAGAAATGGAATGATTAAATTGGATTTAATCGGGTCCTTAATTATTCTTGGAGAGAATTAATTCCTTTTATTAGATAAAAGGGATTAATCTAATAAATTATATTTATTAGAAAATTAATTTAATGGGCCTAGAATAAATATTTATATTATTATATATTTATTGCTCTTTGGAATATTTAAATAGGTTTTAAATATTCCATTAAATTAAATTATTGGGTGAGATTAAAAGGAGAGATGGATGGCTAGGATTAATTTGACTAGGTCAAATTACTACTTTGACTAGGACTTTGACTAGGTCAAAATCCTAGTTAAATTAGTTTCTAGAGTTGGAGTTTGAAGAGGATTAAACTCCTCCTCTATAAATAGTCCTAGCCCCTCACCATAAGAGATGATGATGAAACTCCAACATACACGATACACACTCTCTCTCGGCTCTCCCTCTCTCGTCCGCCTCTCTCTCTCTCTCTCTCCAAGTTTGTTCTTTTGTGTTAACAATTGAACAAAATGAGGATTAATCTCGTTAATTAATAACGTGTGATTCATCCGTCCCCTCCTATATACTTGTTCGTTCGCTAGCACGACGTGCAAGATACGTGGGCGGATTGTGTGTCACAATTTTGGAGAATCTCACATACGAGATTGGTGCAAATCGGGGAACAACGCGAGTACCGGTTAGAAGATGAAAACGACAAATCCATAATTCCCTTTTACGTTTTCGTCTTTTCTTTTATTTTAAATCCTATGGCCTCCATGATTGTTTATATGCTTTTAATTCATGAGATACACCAAACACCCGGGAACTTCAAGGGTACACCCCTTGAACGTGTTCTTTATTTTATGTAAAAGCATGTTAAATTTTGTTATTTAATTTTATACCACGCTTCCGCATTCGCGCTATTTCCCGGGATGATCCACAATCTATCAGTGGTATCAGAGCCCAGTTCGGTGTATAGGCCTAGGGTTTTACGTGCATTTTAAGCATGAAAACGTGTATGGCATGTTTTAATTAATTCTTGATTTTATTATTATTAAAACATGTCATTTTTCTTGCTTTTAAATTCGTATGAATTTTTGTATTGTTGGATTTTCTATTTTTCTTGGAAACGGGAGGTGAAAGTCGAACAAAATGGAGAAACGCAGCACGCAGATTGCCGTAGGCTAGCCGCGCGCGGCCTTACGCACAGGCGAGGCAGACGCGCGCGCAGGCAGAGGAGCCTGCGCGCGGCCGCCTGCGCCAGGCACGCATGGCTGCGCGGAGTTAGCCCGTCGGGTGGCGCGGCCCGGCGACAGGTAGGTGGCTGGCCGGGCGCGCGCGGAAACTGGCAGGGAAGCCCACGCACGCGCTCCAAGCCAGCGTGCCCGGACGCACGGCCAGAGAGGCCACGCGCGAGCGCGCGCACTGGGCGGCGCATCCAGGCGCGCGCACGCACTTAGACGATGGTGTCTGCGCGCGCACACCTGCACAGGGCAGACTGGCGCGCGCGGGCAAGGCAGCCTGCGCGCGCGGCAGCCTGCCGGCACGCGCAGCCGTGCAGCCTGTTGCTGACCAGGCGCGCGCACGCAGGGGTAGCAGGCTGGGCCTGCTGTCCTTCGCGCGTCGGCTGGCTGCTGCTGGTGGCGGTAGTCGGCTGCCGTTGTTAGGTTTTCTCTTTATTTTTCAGTTTTAATTTTTTAAATTAATTTTGAAAATTCATTTTGTTTAATTTTTGCCTATTTTCTAAGACATTATTTTGGGAGGTTGAATTATGTTGGATTTGGAATCCTGGGGATAATTTCCTAGAAATAATGAGGAAGGGTCTTCCTAAAACGGGAAAAATATTATTTCCAACGGTTGTACCATATTTTTCATACGTTACGCATTTATTTTATAATTTGTGATTGGTAATCATGTGATATTAGCATGTATTTTATGTGATTGGATCATGTGATTATGTGCGTTGGATGATCACGAGCCCTAGACCGAATGTATGGTTTAATTTTATGTTGGGTCTGTGTGCCTCTTTTTTGTTTTCTCCTTCTCCACTTTCTAGTTACCTCGAAATAATAAGGCATTCTTTCACCCTCCTTATGTACTCCCCCCAAGTTTTCGCTGGGTTTCTATTTTTAAATATGTAATGAGAGTAGGATAGGAGTGAGATTTTATTTTATGTAATTGGTGGAGAAGACGGAAGGTCCACATGGAGAGTCCAGACTGGAGGTTCTAAGGCGTTTCCATGAATAGAAGAAAGAGAAAAGAGACCAAGGCCCATCAGAATGATGATTGGGTTACTATTAATGTAATAGTGTAGGACCAACCCTAGATTGACCATAGATCCACTGCGGGCTCAGTGGATCGCATAGGATTCAGGCTCGTGATCATCCAACAGGGGCGTGCTAGGCTTTAATTTTGCATGTGGTTATTATGATGGATGAATGGCATTTTATTTATCATATAACTGCTATTGATGCAATTTATTTATTTTCGCATTATGGATGAATGTGTTAATATTACTATATGAGATCTCGGTCATTTACTACTCTCACAATGGTTGGACCAATGTCCAAATATTAGACCCTAGACAAAATGGACATGGACTCTAGGAGTGTGTCCATGCCTTTTAGTCCATGGCATAGTGAGAAAGCTGATTTAGGTCGATAGCGTGGTCTCACGAGTCGTGCCATGTCTATCGTACTTAAAAGAAGCTGCACTATGTCATGAACGAAAAGTAGACCACTGTTACCTGTCTCACGAGTCGTGGAGGTAGCAGTGGGTCTATGGCTCGGTTGATTGGGTCGGGTCTAACGCCCAATTAACATGATTCGCTTGGAGTCCTCGGGATCATTTGAAAGGGTGAGGCAACAATCTTGGGAATCTCGTGATACGAGAATAGTATGGTATACCTCCCACAAGTTTTTTCCCATGCGAATCGTAAAAGCGGGGTATGGGAAAATTCATTGTGGATCCCAAGCCCACTAGGAAAAAGTTTTCCGAAAACAACGTTTGAGAGTACCGTGTTTTCGTATAAATAGTGGGAGCATTAAATGACTAAAGACCAAGCATTTAATTATTTATCAAACCACCATCTTTTATATTCTGTTGATCCCGAACTCTGTTTTTAAATGTAGATTTAAAATGTCTAAGAACCCTTTATCGACGATTCTTGAGACCAACAAATTCAATGGAACCAATTACAACGACTGGTTGCGCAATTTTAGGATAGTCCTGGATTTCGAAAACCAAGGCTACGTCATGGACGAGCCTCTCTCTAGGACCTTACCGAAAGGATCCACGTCGGAAAAACGTGAGACGTTCTAGACTTGGCATAAGGATAACCGGAAGGTCCGTAGCGTCATACTTGCTTCGATGACAAATGATATTAAGAAGCAATATGAAAGGCTAGACGATGTCCCTTCCATTATGGCTCGCCTTAAGGATTGCTATGCAGTCCCTGACCGACATACTAGGTATGTCGCGACCAAGGCGTTCTTTGGAACTAAAATGACAGAAGGTACCTCTGTGCAAGAGCACGGGGTTAAAATGCTTACCCTGGTGGAAAAGCTCAAGGATCTAAAGGCAGGCCTCGATAATGAGACGTACATAGATGTGATCTTTCAGTCTCTCCCACCCTCTTTCGACCAATTTATTGTCAACTACAACATGAACGCACTTGAGAAGGGCATTCATGAGTTGATTAATATGTTGGTGCAATACGAGGCAACGACCAAAAAGTCCACGCCTTCGGTTTTATTTGGAGGTGCTTCAACTTCTAAAACGAAAGGAAAGGGTGCTGGACGTTGGAAAAGGAAGAAGGGGAAGGTAAATATCGTCAAAGCAGCTACGAACACTAAGAGTGTTCCCATTGCCAAAGAAGAGAAAGGTTGTCTCTAAGCAACAGTCGAGGGCATATGATATATGTATCAATTGCCGTGAGAAAGGGCATTGGAAGAGGGAGTGCCCCAAGCTCCTCTCGAACCAAGGTATATTTGTGATTGAGGTTAATATGGTCACTAATTCTTCCTCTTGGGTATTAGATACTGGCTGTGGAGCTCACATTTGCAATGATTTGCAGGTGCTGAAAAGAATCAGAAAAACTGGGTAGCGGGATATGATCCTGAAGCTTGGGAATGGCAAGGCCATCTCAGCAAAAGGCATTGACAGTTGAGTCTCACATATGCTCTGTGTCCTGTCCCTAAAATCTGTGGCCACAGTAACTGAACAAAAGGGAAGGTTTCCCTTGCGGCGTTTAGTAAGGACAGACCGACACTTAGGTCCAAAATGGGTAACTGCATTTTTTCGTGCCTTAGACCCTAAGTGGTGAGACCGAAGATAGAAGGACAAGTGTACTGTTAGAGCCGAAATGTTCATCCCCAAATATTCACCTAGTCTCTAGTGCCATGGACCGTTGCTAGATGGCCACCCATGGTAACGGGCGGATTCTAGGAATCCGACCAAGTCTAGCTGAAAGGTGAACCTAAAGAATCACACACAATTCCGTACACTTTAAGTATTTAATTTAGAATTAAATATTGGAGAAATGGTATGATTAAATTGGATTTAATCGGGTCCTTAATTATTCTTGGAGAGAATTAATTCCTTTTATTAGATAAAAGGGATTAATCTAATAAATTAGATTTATTAGAAAATTAATTTAATGGGCCTATAATAAATATTTATATTTATTATATTTATTTATTGCCCTTTGGAATATTTAAATAGGTTTTAAATATTCCATTAAATTAAATTAATGATTGAGATTAAAAGGAGAGATGGATGGCTAGGATTAATTTGACTAGGTCAAATTACTACTTTGACTAGGTCAAAATCCTAGTCAATTAGTCTTCTAGAGTTGGAGTTTGAAGAGGATTAAACTCCTCCTCTATAAATAGTCCTAGCCCCTCACCATAAGAAGATGATGATGAAACTCCAACACACACAATACATACTCTCTCTCAATTCTCCCTCTCTCGTCCGCCTCTCTCTCTCTCTCTCTCTCTCTCTCTCCAGGTTTGTTCTTTTGTGTGTTAACAAATTGAACAAAAGGAGGATTAATCCCGTTAATTAATAACGTGTGATTGATCCGTCCTCTCCTATATACTTGTTCGTTTGCTAGCACGACGTGCAAGATACGTGGGCGGATTGCATGTCACAATTTGGAGAATCTCACATACGAGATTTGGTGCAAATGGGGGAACAACGCGAGTACCGGTTAGAAGACGAAAATGACAAATCGGTAATTCCTTTTACGTTTTCGTCTCTTCTTTTATTTTAAATCCTATGGCCTCCATGATTGTTTATATGCTTTTAATTCATGAGATACACTGAACACCCAGGAACTTCAAGGGTACACCCCTTGAACGTGTTCTTTATTTTATGTAAAAGCATGTTTAAATTTTATTATTTAATTTTATACCGCGCTTCCGCATTCGCGCTATTTCCCAGGACGATCCACAATCTATCAGTGGAGTCTTAGACATCAATAGTTTAATAGAAAAACATTCAGTAGATTATAACAATATTATGCTCAAGTTAAGACTTGAACCTTTAGTCATTAACCCTCCCACTATTTCTTACGAAAGCCCATCACTCTCAAAGGGGGTTTTGGGAAACCATTTCCTAGTTTGGGATCCACAGGCGCAATTATCCATGCCCCGCTTTTATGATTCACATGAAAAAAGTCTCGTGGGAGGTATGTAATACCATTCTCAACCGATGAGATTCCTAAGATATTATGCTCAACCTCTTCACATGATCCCGAGGACTCCAAGCGAATCATGCTACTCGATGTTAGGCCTGATCCATCGATCAAATCATACCTTAACTGTCGCCCCCCATGACTCGTGAGACAGGGAAACAGTGAGCGTACTCTTTGTTCACAACAACGGTGCAACTTTCCTCTATTCCATATGTGCCACGACTCGTGAGACCATACTTAGGTAGCGGTAGCTTCCTCACGACATTGCTATGGATGGAAGGCTTGGACAGATCAAAACTATTTTGATCCAAGTCCATCATGGGCCTAATATTTCAACTTGGTCCGACCAAGTGAGAGTTCGAAATTATTGACCGAGACCTCATCAAATTAATATTTTGCATGCATAAATATCCAATAATATAAAGCATTTAAATAAATGCATCGTGCAACCCATGTACTTATTTTTAGAAAAATACATGTAAAAAATGCAATTATAATGGATATTAGAAACCTCGTACAACCCATGTACTTATTTTTTTAATTTGGAAACTATTTCCAAAATAATTTTAGGCAATTTAATTTTAGGAAAAAATCCTTCTCAGCTAAAATTAAATCAGCCATAAATTGAATATTTCAGAAAAATATGCAAAATACCATAAATAAAATTTTCCGGAAAAACGATCCAGCCGTTCGGCTTTGTCGGCAGTGCGTGCGGACGCCCAGCGCTCGTGCGTGGCAGTAGGCAGCCTGCTGCCTACCAGCAACGGTTGTTGCTGCTGCTGTAAATTTTTTTTTTAATTCTGCACATAAAAAAACTGAAATAAATACCAAAATTTCAGAAAAATCTAATTTTCTAAAATCACCCAAATATCCATGATTAATCACAATATTAAACATGCAAATTTCAACAAACAATTATGAAAATTAAAAGCAACAAACACATGCTTTTAAAGTTGATCTAAAGAAGTTAAACATGCTTGAACACGTAAAATATGTAATCCATAGCCGCATACACCGATCCGGGCTCTGATACCACTTGAAGGAAAGCGGTCGACCAGGGAATGTGGCGGAAGTGCGGTGGAGATAAAAACATGCAGAATAAAAGGAATATAAATTGCGTTGAAGGGGTGTACCCTTGAACGTTCCCGGGCTATCGTTGTATAAACACAGAATATATACATATTATATAAACTAGCATTCGTGGCTATGGAATAAATAAGAAACTGAGAGCATAAATGTAAATCGGAATACATTTCTCGATTTTGTTTTTCAATTTGCTATATGCATTGATTCCTCCCGACGTTCATTCATGCAAGGTCCCAGCGTAGAGACCCTCTAACGTAGTCCACACCACACCGGGAAAGATCTCATTTTTCTTGCTAGAGAAAAATGAATCTTGAGGATGAAATCGAAGAAGGGATTACACTATCAAATTAGTATTCCTTCTTGATCTTACTTTGTTCTTCAATTGATCCTAGATCAGTGAAGCAACAAAGAGGATTTAGAGAGTAGAGAGAGAGAGAGGGTGTAGAGAGTGTTCATCTTTTTGAAAGGCTAGGAAAGGCGTGTGGATTGTCCCTGGAGTAACGCGAATGCGGAAACGCGATATAATAAAAATTGCAATAATTTAAAACTTGCCATAAACAAGAATTAAATATAAACGTTCAAGGGGTGTTCCCTTGAATCTCCCGGGCATTCGGTGTATCTCATGAATAAAACAACAAAAGAAATTCATGGAGGCCATAGGGTTAAAAAGACGGAATCAACAAAACGAAAAAACCTACCGGTTGTTGTTTTGTCTTCGAGCCGCTACTCGCGTTGTTCCCCGTTTTGCTCCAAGATCTCGTGTTGAGACCCTCTAAATCATACACGCAATCCGCCCACGTATCTTGATCCTCGTACTAGCGAAAAATCAAGTGTATATATTTGGAGAGGACGGATTGATTAAACGTTATCAATTAACGAGATCAATCCTCCTTTAATTCAATTGTATGGAACAAAAGAACAAAGGAGAATTTCTTGGGAAAGAGAGAGGAGTGGCCGAGAGGGAGAGAGGGATGGTGATGGTGTGTGTGTGTTTCTTCAACTTTTCATCATCTCTCACAAGGGAAGGAGTAGGAGTTTATATAGAGGAGGAATCCATTCCTCTTTCAAAACTCCTACTATTGGAAGACTATTTTGACTAGGATTTTTGACCTAGTAAAAGTAGCTCTTTGATTGGTCAAAACCAATCCTAGCCATCCATCTCTGCTTTTGATCTCAACCATCCATTTAATTATGTAATATTTAATCTAATTTAAATAATCCATAGGACAAGAAATAAATAAAATAAATAGTAATATTTATTTTTAGCCCATTAAATAAATTCCAATAAACTAATTTATTAGATAAATTCATTTTCATCCATTAAAGGAATTAATTTTCCCAAGATTAGAAAGATCCGATGAAATCTAATTTAATTGTTCCATCTCTTTTCAAATATTTAATTCTAAATTAAATACATTATGTGTGCGGATTGTATGTGACTCTTTAGGTTCACCTTCAGCTAGACTTGATCGGATTCCTTGAATTCGTCCGTTACCATGGGTGGCCATCTAGCAATGGTCCATGACACTAGAGACTAGGTGAATATGCGTGGGGGTGAACATTTAGGCTTTTCAGTACATCTATCCTTCTGTCTACAGTCTCACCGCTTAGGGTCTAGGGCACGTAATACGTAGGTACCCATCTTGGACCTAAGCGACGGCTTGTCCTACACCAAACGCCGCAGGGAATCCTTCCCTTCTGTTCAGTTACTATGGCCACAGATTTTAGGGACAAGACTTAGAGTATAGTGCGACGCTACTGTCAACGCTCTTGACAGGAGACAGATCCTTTCTTGGAAACTACTGTCACGTTGCACATCATGGCTGCACTAGATATGGCTTACGACTACTCAGCAACTGTGTTTTGGTAATCTCTCACCATACCTTAGATACGACACGGTGTACAGGTAAACTCAGCAATTCCTCAAGTCAAAGGATTGACCTGTAACCGTTGGAATCGGGAAATAATGTCATACCTATGCGACCCTACTCAAGGTCCTCCGTAAGACGGTTCCCGCGAGTCACCTCAGTCAACTGCTCTTTAGCAAGTTGACCCACTAACACTGCATAGACAACCCTCGTCACCCGCCGATGAAACACGACAGTAGATGCTTAGTGCAAGCCTCAAGTGGATTCTCGATACCCATTTCCCGAGATTCCTTGACTTGGAGATTTTCAGACTGATTCGGCGAAACTGATTTCATGAACCTACCTCCAAGCGTAGTTCCAGTTCCCGAAATGTGATCTCAGTCTGTGGGCTTTGTTTTTGTAGTGAACAGTTATCAAGCAGTAAAAGTGAACACAGACAAAAATATGAGCCAGATGAACACACTTCTTATTCATCAAGGGTTATTAAAACTCTGAAATTTTCAGACATAGGTTACAAATTCGCCTAATAAAATTGGCTTCATGGTCACCTATTCTAACAATCTCCCACTTGACCTTTAAAGCCAATCACCAATATGTCTAATACCCATCTTCTCAAGATGTTGCGTATGAGCATTCTACGACATAGGCTTCGTCAGCGGATCTGCTGTGTTGTCTGCTGAGTTGATTCAGTCCATCCGAACGATACATCTTCCTACCATTTCTCTCAGAAGGTGGTAGCATCTAAGAATGTGCTTGGATCGGTGATGAGATCTTGGTTCCTTTGCTTGTGCTATGGCTCCATTGTTATCGCAGAAGATAACTACGGGCTCCGTAATGCTAGGCACCACACCCAACTCTTGGATGTAGTTTCTCATCCAAACCGCTTCTTTGGCAGCTTCTGAAGCTTCTATGTATTCAACCTCAGTGGTGGAATCAATTGTGGTTGCTTGTTTGGAACTTTTCCATGCTACCACTCCTCCATTGAGCCTGAATACAAAACCTGACTGAGACTTGGCATCATCGTCATCTGCCTGGAAGCTAGCATCGCTAAAGCCTTCCAGGATCAGTTCTCCATTGCCATAGACCCAGAACATTTCCTTAGTCCTCCTCAGGTACTTAAGGATGCTCTTGAATGCATTCCAATGTGCCTCTCCTGCACAAGACTGATATCTGCTCGTTACGCTTAAGGCGTAAGCGATATCAGGTCTCGTGCAGTGGACGACATATTCGATAACTTCCTATGACAGAAGCATAGGGGACGACTTTCATCCTCTCAAGTTCCTCATCAGTCTTAGAAGACTGTTTCTTGGACAACTTGATCCATGCCCCATGGGAAGGAAACCTCGTTTGGAGTAGTCCATGCGAAATCTTTTTAGGATTTTCTCCATATACGAGTTTTGGGTCAGTCCTAACATTCTTCTAGATCTGTCTCTGACAATCTGGATGCCAAGAATGTAGGAGGCTTTACCCAATTCCTTCATGGAAAACTGAGTAGATAACCATCATTTTGTGTTACCCAACATTCTAACGTCATTACCTATGAATAGAATATTGTCCACATAAAGCACTAGGAACGCTATAGAGCTCCCATTGACCTTCTTGTATACACAAGGGTCGGATTCGTTTTTTATGAAATTATAGCCCCGTATGACTTCATCAAAAGCGAATTTTCCAGCTTTGGGAGGCTTGTTTGAGGCCATAGATGGATTTCTGGAGACGGCAGACTTTCTGCTCTTTCTCCGGCGGCTGTGAATCCCTTTGGCTGATCCATGTAGATCTCTTCCTCAACGAAACCATTGAGGAAAGCCGTTTTCACGTCCATCTGCCATATCTCATAGTCATACCATGCTGCTATGGCAAGCAAGATCCGAATGGACTTAGCCATGGCTACCGGCGAATAGGTATTCTCGAAGTCGACCCCGGGTTGTTGAGTGTACCCTTTTGCCACTAGCCTAGCCTTGAAGGTTGAGACTTCTCCATCAATGCCAAGTTTGTGCTTATAGACCCATTTACAGCCAACTGGCTTAACCCCTTTGGGTGGGTCTACAAGTGTCCAGACTTGATTCTCACTTATGAAGTCCATTTCGATTTTCATGGCCTCAAGCCATCTCCCAGAATCGATGTCAGACATCGCATCCCCGTAAGTCTTGGGATCCTTATCCAATTGACTGGTCGCGCTTAGAAAGCCACACCTCATGGGAGGGCGAGACTCTCTAGTTGACCTACGGAGAACGGAACGTCAGTGGTGACTGTGGGCGTACACAAAATAAGAGCTGGCGGTTCAGGTACCAGGGCTGGCTCTTCCTGAGGTCGTTCGTCATGCCTGGCATGCTGAACTTCTCGAGGTTGATCAGCCTTCTGGTTATTTATCCTGAACCTCTTAGTGAGGTATCCGCGGCTTCTGCTGCTGATGACTGATTTGCATCACTTGACTCCTCAAGGATCAGCTCATCAGGTTGGACACCTTCTGGAAATCCTTGTTCCAAGAATACTGCATTCCTTGAAACAAACACCTTTTTGTTCCAAGGGATCATAGAAATAATAACCTACAGTTTCTTTAGGGTATCCAGCGAACCTGCACAAAACTAGACTTTGATTCTAGCTTGTCTCCCACTAGCTTCTTGACGTATGCAGGGCTATCCCGCACTTTCTAGTAGTTGTAGGATGCAGGCTTGCACTGCCATATCTCATATGGAGTTTGGGTCAATGCACTGATTGGCGCCAAGTTTAATAACTTGGCCACTGTTTTCCAATGCCTAGCCCCAAAAAGACAAGGGCAATTTGGTAAAACTCATCATGGATCGGACCATGTCTAAGAAGGTTCAATTCCTCCTTTCAGAGACCCCATTCAACTGTGGTGTCCCGGGAGGTGTCCATTCAGAGATTATACCGTTTTCTTTAAGATAGTTAAGGAACTCAGTACTAAGGTATTCTCCACCTCGGTCTGACCATAGGACTTTAATTTTGCAGCCGGTTTGGTTCTCAACTTCAAGCCTGAATTCTTTAAACCTGTCAAGAGCTTCAGACTTATACGTCATTAGATATACATAACCATACCGTGAATGATCATCGATAAAGGTTATGAAGCAGGAGAACCCCCTCTGGCTTGCGTCCTTAGTGGTCCACATACGTCTGTAAGGACTAAGTCCAACAGACCTGTGGCAAGCCTGCTTTGTCCTACAAAGGGCTTCTTGGTCATTTTCCCTCTGAGACAGGATTCATAAGTTGGTAGTTTTACTCAAGTCCCCAACCTCTAAGTTCTTTGAGTCTACCAATTTCTTCATCCTACCTTGGGAGATGTGACCTAGCCTTGCATGGCACAGTTGTGCATTCCTGTTATCATTTATTTTATGTTTGTGTGAGCGTTTAGAACAAAATTCATTGTTGTAAGATATAGAGACCGTTATTGAGCGTACCAAGCAGATGAGTAATTCCACCTTTCATCAAATAAAAGTAATTTTTATTGATTATAAACTCATATCGACTATTTTCTAACAACGGAATGGAAATGGTGTTTCTAATCATGCTAGATACATAATAAACTTTCTCTAGTTCTATACTAATACGATCACTAACTACTAGGGGTGGCGGATCCTACTGCTTCTGCCGAGATGGCCTTGCCATTTCCAAACTTTAGGATCATATCTCTGCTACTCAGTTTTCTGCTTCTTTTCAGTACCTGCAAATCATTGCAAATGTGAGCTCCACAGCCGGTATCTAATACCCAAGAAGCAGTGTTAGTAACCATATTAACTTTAATCACAAAGATACCTTTCTTCGAGAGGAGTTGGGGCAATGCCTCTTTCAATGCCCTTTCTCACGGCAATGAATACATATGTCATTTGCCCTCGACAAGAGCTATTGAATGACCTCTTTATCTTCTTTTCTGCTCTATAATAGTCCTTTCAGGAAGTTTAAAGAGTTCTAAAGAGTTATAAGAAACTACTGGGACTAATAGAACCTCCGGATCAACAATTGAATCAAGAATCTGGACGTATCAATGAGGACGAGGGCCAAAGCTCTACTTTGGTTCACCTCCTGGGGGGTTTCTAGGGGGGCTTTTGTTGTTGCTTTGAGTCAACCTTCCTTTTCTCCACTTTGGCAATGGAACACTTTTAGTGTTGGTAGTTGCTTTGACAGCTTTTCCCTTTCCCTTCTTCCTTCTCCAACGTCCGACGCCCTTGCCTTTTGTTTTGGAAGTCGAAGCATCTCCAAAAACACCGATGCGGCAGACTTTTTGGTCATTGCCTCGTATTGCACATACATATTAGTTAATCATGGATGCCCATCTCAAGAGCGTTCATGTTGTAGTTAACAATGAATTGATCGAAGGAAGGTGGGAGAGACTGAAGATCACATCAAAGTACGTCTCGTTATCGAGCCCTGCTTTGAGGTCTTCGAGCTTTTCCACCAAGGTAAGCATCTTGACCTCATGCTCTTGTACAGAGGACCCTTCGGTCATTTTAGTTCCAAAGAACGCCTTCGTTGCGACATACCTAGTATGCCTGTCCGGGACCGCATAGCAATCCTTCAGGCGAGCCATAATGTAAGGGACATCGTCTAGCCTTTCATACTGCTTCTGAATCTCATTCATCATAGAGGCAAGTATGATGCTACGGACTCTCTTGTTATCCTTATGCCAAGTCTCGAATGTCTCACGTTCTTCTGGCGTGGATCCTTCCGGCAAGGTCTTAGGAAGTGGCTCGTCTATGACATAGCCTTGGTTCTCGTAATCGAGGACTATCTTCAGATTGCGCAACCAGTCATTGTAATTGGTTCAATTAAACTTGTTGGTCTCAAGTATGGTTGGTAATGGGTTCTTAGACATTTTAAATCTACATTTAATGAACAGAACTACGATCAACAGAATAGAAACAAAAGTTTTAATAAAATTAAATGCTTGGACTTCAGTCATTTAATGCTCCCACTATTTATACGAAAACACGACATTCTCAAACGTTGTTTTTGGAAAATCCCTTTCCTAGTACGCTTGGGATCCACAGCGATCTCCCCCATACCCCGCTTTCACGATTCGCATGGAAAAAATTCTGTGGGAGGTATACCATACCATTCTCGTTCCACGAGATTCCCAAGATAATTACCTCATCCTTTTACGTGATCCTGAGGACTCCAAGCGAATCACGTTATTCAGGCGTTAGACCCGACCTAATCAACCGATTCATAGACTCACTGCTACCTCCACGACTCGTGAGACAGGTAACAGCAGTGTACTCCTCGTTCATGACAAAGTGCAACTTCTTTTAAGCACGATAGTCGTGCCATGACTCGTGAGACCACGCTATCGACTTAAACTAGCTTCCTCACTTTGCCATGGAGGGAAGGCATGGATGAACTCCTAGAGTCCAAGTCCATTTATGAAGGGTCTAATATTTTTTTAGCTTGGTCTAACCAAGTGAGAGTTGAAATGACCGAGATCCCACACATACATATATACATAATGCATAATAAAGGTTTGCATCCCATAGCAATAGTATTATAAATAAACCATTCATTCACCATAAGAGCCACATGCAAAATTAAAGCCTAGCACGCCCCTACTGGATAATCACAAGCCCGAATCCTATGCGACCCACTGAGCTCGCAATGGATCTATGGTCAATCTAGGGTTGATCCTATACTATCACATTTAGTAATAGAAAACCCAATCAACATGCTGATGGGCCTTGGTCTCTTTCTCCTTTCTCCTTCAGGTCTCCATGGAACGCCTTGGATTCATCAATCTGGGCTCTCCATTTGAGCCATCCTTCATCTCCACCATGGAAATAAAATAAAATAATTCCTCACCCCTATACTACTCTCATTACATATTTAAAAAAGAAACCCCAGCGAAAACCCAGGGGAGTACAACAGGAGGGAGATAGAATGCCTTATTATTCCAAGGCAACAAGAAAAGGAGGAGGAGAAAATAAAAGAGGCACACAGGCCCAACATAAATTTAAACCATGCATGCGGTCTAGGGCTTGTGATCATCCGTTCTCAATCAACGCCCATAATTACATGATATCCAACCATATAAACACATGTACATAATCCATGATATCTAATCACATCATCCATAATAGAAACGAGTCATGCATGTAAACTTGGCATAATATTGGCAATCCCATTTCTTGTTTAGGAAAATCTTTCCTCATTATTTGAAAGTGAATTAAAATATTAGGATTCCAAATCCAATAAGATAACTTTCCAAATAATGTCTTCATGAAAATATGCAAGAATCAAATAGAACAATTTTTCAGAAATTATCAAAAAAATTAAAGAACAAGAAAAACACAAAACGACGAACGGCCGCCGCCTCCTGCGGCGCCTGCCGGCGCACGCGGGCCAGCAAGCTTGGCCTGCCGTGCGCGCGTGCACAGGGCACGCGCGTGCAGGCCCCTGCCTGCTCGTGCCCGCGCCTGGCCATGATGTGTCGCGTGCACTGGCGCGCTGGCGGGGCAGTTGTGCGCAGGATCCTCTGCCTGCGTATGCTGCCCTACCCTGCCGCCTGCACATGCACACGCGCATCGGGCGCGCCTGCCGGGCGCGCACGCGCAGGCTCCGATGCCTGCCGGCTGCGCGAGCGCCCTTGACGCGATGGCCTGACGTGCGCATGCGGGCTCCCTTGCCAGCGCGCGCGCGCGCCCGGCCATGCGTCGGCCTGCGCATCCGGCAGCGCGCTCAGCGACCGCAAGCCCGTGCACGCTGTGAGCGCCTGGCGGGGCTGCCGCGCGCAGGCTCCCTTGCCTATGCGTGCGCCTCGCCGTGCGCGCGCAGTCAGTTGCTGGCTGCCGCGTGATGCGTTTTTCATCCCATTTTATTTCTGCACCGTTTTCCAAGAAAACCAAGAAATACCAATAATACCAAGAACTCAGACATAATTAAACGATATGAAAACGACATGCTTGATAAAATAAAAATCAAGAAACACATATATCATGCCATACACGTTTTCATGCTTTAAACACACGTAAAACCCTAGGCCTATACATTGAACCGGGCTCTGATACCACTGAAAGCCTAGAAAAGGCGTGTGGATCATCCCGGGAGTAGCGCAAATGCGGAAGCGCGATATAATAAAAATTGCAATAATTTAAAACATGCCATAAACAAGAATTAAATATAAACGTTCAAGGGGTGTTCCCTTAAATCTCCCGGGCATTCGGTGTATCTCATGAATAAAACAACGAAAGAAACTCATGGAGGCCATAGGGTTAAAAAGACAGAATCAACAAAACGAAAAACCTACCCGGTTGTCGTTTTGTCTTCGAGCCACTACTTGCGTTATTCCCCGTTTTGCTCCAAGATCTCGTGTTGAGACCCTCTAAATCGTACATGCAATCCGCCCACGTATCTTGATCCTCATGCTAGCGATAAACCATGTGTATATTATTTGGAGAGGACAGATTGATCAAACTCTATCAAGTAACGAGATCAATCATCCTTTAGTCAATTGTATGGAACAAAAGAACAAAAGAGAATTTCTTGGGAAAGAGAGAGGAGTGGTCGAGAGGGAGAGAGGGACAGTGATGGTCTGTGTGTGTTTCTTCAACTTTTCATCATCTCTCACAAGTGAAGGAGTAGGAGTTTATATAGAGGAGGAATCCATTCCTCTTCAAACTCCTACTCTTGGAAGACTATTTTGACTAGGATTTTGACCTAGTCAAAGTAGCTTTTTGACTTGGTCAAACCAATCCTAGCCATCCATCTCTCCTTTTGATCAACCATCGATTTAATTTATGGAATATTTAAATCTAATTTAAATAATCCATCGGGCAAGAAATAAATAAATTCAAATAAATCTAATTTATTAGATAAATTCCTTTTTATCGAATTAAAGGAATTAATTTTCCCAAGATTAGAAAGATCCGATTAAATCTAATTTAATCGTTCCATCTCTCTCTAAATATTTAATTCTAAATTAAATATATTATGTGTGCGGATTGACCTTCAACTAGACTTGGTCGGATTCCTAGAATTCGTCCGTTACCATGGGTGGTCGTCTAGCAACGGTCCATAGCACTAGAGAATATGTGTGGGGCTGAACATTTAGGCTCTTCAGTACATCTATCCTTCTGTCTACAGTCTCACCGCTTAGGGTCTAGGGCACGGATACGTAGGTACCCATCTTGGACCTAAGTGACAACTTGTCCTACACCAAACGCCGCAGGGAATCCTTCCCTTCTGTTCAGTTACTGTGGCAACAGATTTTAGGGACAAGACCCATAGTACAGTGAGACGCTACTGTCAATGCTCTTGACAGGAGATAGATCCTTTCTTGGAAACTATTGTCACGTTGCACATCATGGCTGCACTAGATATGGCTTATGACTACTCAACAACTGTGTTTTGGTAATCTCTCACCATATCTAAGATACAGACACAGTGTACAGGTAAACTCAGCAATTCCTCAAGTCAAAGGATTGACCCCTACCGTTGGAACCGGGGACTCATGTCATACCTATCCGACCCTACTCAAGGTCCTTCGTATGATGGTTCCCGCGAGTCACCTCAGTCAGCTGCTCCCTAGCAAGCTGACCTACTAACACTGCACAGACGACCTTCGTCACCCGTCGATGAAACGCGACAGCAGATGCTTAGTGCAAGACTCAAGTGGATTCTCGATACCCATTTCCCGAGATTCCTTGACTTGGAGATTTTCAAACTGATTCAGCGAAACTAATTTCATGAATGTACCTCCAAGCCTAGTTCCAGTCCCTGAAATGTGATCTCAGTTTGTGGGCTTTGTTTGTGTAGTGAACAATTATAAAGTAGTAAAAGTGAACACAGACAAAGTATGAGCCAGATGAACATCACTTTCTTATTCATCAAGGTTTATTAAAACTCTGAAATTGTTCAGATATAGGTTACAATTCACCTAATAAAATTGGCTTCATGGTGACCTATTCTAACACTTTTTCCTAGAAAAAGATGAATAAAACTCATCTTCGATGATAGTATATACACATATATATACTTTATTAATGTGAATATTGGAATGTGTTTAGGTTCATCCAAGGTTGTCTAGATACATTCCAATCAATTCCCATTAATCATCAATCAAACCTACCATTTCATAAGGAATGATTTAATCATACCAAGTGAAAGAGGCTTGATTTTAATTGATTTGTCTCTTTCCAAAAGAGACAAGTCAACTTGTCATCAAAGGCTTTATGGCCAATTTTAGTACTTCCAAAAGAAGTAATTTTCAGCCATCCCGTTTTAGAAGAAGTCAAACTTCTTCTAATTTCAACAGCGGAATTAACACCTCTCTTGGGCCAAGATTTAATGGACCGAATTTTATTGTAATCAAATTACAATAATCCCAAGAATTAAATCCTATTTAATTCATAGTCCAATTAAATAATTTCCATTGATCTTTTAATCCAATTACAAGTTCCAAGCTTCAATTCTTTACTTAATCGATAAATCCCATTTACCAATAAAACGAGGGTCCGATACATTATTGGCCTGTCCATCTAATGGACAATGCCATAAGTAATCCAATTACTTATCTGTAGGACAAGCGGATCCGCCCAGGAGTGCTAGCGGAAGCGTGAGAATGCAATATATTAAAATTTTAAACAAGAGCATAATCATAAAATCCCAAGGGGTGTTCCCTTGGGTGCTCAACCGGGCGTTCGATATAGGATGTACCAATATTAAAAACGGATATTGAACATAGGGCATAGATAATAACAATAATAAACTACGAAAGCTTAATAAACCGAAGTTACCTTTGTAGTTTATCTATCAATTGGCTACTTGCGTTGTTTCCTTCCGAAAACGTTCACCAAGTTCAAAAGTATGAACTCTCCAAAGGTGATCCACACCACACCAGAAGAGATGCTCCTTTTTTTTTTCTAGAGAAAAATGGATCTAGAAGGACTCGGATTAAGAAGATCAACACTATCAATTATCGTTCTTCTTAAACTCACTTTGTCCTCCCAATTGATCCTAGATCAAATGAAGAACACAAGTGTAGAGGGAGAGAGAGAGAGAGACCGAGAGCTAAGGGGAAGAGAGGAGTGATTTTTCTTCTTCTTTTTCTAAAAATAATGAATAATGAATCTCATGTTTTGATGTTAGTATGTACTCATATATATACATAATTAATGTGATTATTGGAATGTGTCTAGGTTCATCCAAGGATGCCTAGATTCATCGCAATCAACCACCATCAATTCTTCAATCAAGCCTACCATCTCTTAGGGTATGATTAAATAATAGCAAAAGAGAGAGGCTTGATTGGTGTTGATTTGTCTCTTACCAAAAGAGACAAGTCAACCACATCAAGCACCAAACATGGCCGATTTTTGCTCCCTCCAAGGTAGGAATTTTGGCCATGCTTATTTAAGAAAGAAGTCTAACTTCTTTTCATTCTACAAATGGAATTAACACACCTCTCGGGTCAAAATTTAAGGGATTGGGTTCTACTGTAATCTAATTGCAACGAACCCAAAATTAAATCCAATTTAATTTAAGGTCCACGTAAATAATTCCCATTGATCTTTAATCCAATTAAAAGATCCAGCGTCTCAACTTTCTATGTTGATCGATAAATCTCATCTACCGATTAAACGAGGGCCCTATACAATATCGGCCCGTCCATCCAATGGACAATCCCTTAAGTAATCCAATTATTTAATCATCCTCCGAAATTGACTCCAAGTCAATTTCTCCACCTTTTCGGTGATTTGTGTGTGACCCTTTAGGTTCACCCTCAGCTAGACTTGGGCTCGTGTGCAACAAGAGCCTGTTACCATGGGTAGCCATCTAGCAACGGTCCATGGCACTAGAGACTAAGTGAATGTTCGCATGAACATTTAGGCACCGATTCAGTACGGCTACGGTCCTTCCGTCTACCGTCTCCTGGCCTTAGTCTAGGGGGAATTGGGCGTCGGTTCTCATCCTTGACTAGGTATCTATGCTTAATACTCGAGACTATGCATGCCTTATTGCATCAACAAAGGAAATTATTTCCTGATCGACCAACCACTGTGGCCACAGTTTTAAGCAGCATGAACGTGTCTCCGAGTGCATAGGAGATACCTGTGTCACATACTGACAGGGGACGGATCCTATTCTTGGAACCCACCGTCCTCGGTACACATTCTAACTTCACTGGACGAGGCTTATAATTATCATCTTACAGATTGATCACCTCTCGCTAGATCCGAGATACAACCGTCCTGTGCACGTGACTGCCATGGTTCCTCAAGTCTGAGGACTACTTCCATACTATCGCAATCGGGAAAATTCAATCATACCGACAAAGCCTCCAAGGCTTCCATATGATGATCCCCGCGAGTCAGTCCAGTCGGCTCGACTCTAGTCGACCAACCAATCAAGATCGTGTAGGCATCCCACGCCTATTGTTGATGGAACACAACACTCATCTAATGAACACGACTCTTGATGCAAGTCTCTATAGGACTCTCGATGCCCTGTCTCGAGGTCCTCGACTTCGAAAGTTTCAGATCCAACTCTTAATCAGTTGATTTCATGACCACCATCTAATGCGTGGCCCAACTGCATGAGTTGTTTATCGTGGTCTGTGGGCTTTGTTGCAATATATGTGAAACACCATTTTAGCATATGGAAAATGAGCGCAACAAAGAGAATACCAAAGGTAACGAATACTCATTTTATTCATTACATAATATTACATTACATCAAGTTATCAAATAGGTTACAAAATGCCTAACCTATTGGCTTTCTGGTCACCTATTCTAACAATCTCCCACTTGACCTAAAGCCAATAACCCATTGACTTCAAACCCATCTTATCCAGATGCTGAGTATGGGCAACTTGTGACACGGGCTTAGTAAGTGGATCTGCTATGTTTTCTACGGAGCTGACTTGGTCCATCCGAACGTCACCCTTGCTAACCATCTCTTTGAGCAGATGGTAGCGTCTAAGAAAATGCTTGGATTGGTGATGAGATCTCGGTTCTTTTGCTTGCGCTATGGCCCCATTGTTATCGCAGAAGGTTACCACTGGCTCAGCGATGCTAGGTACTACACCCAACTCTTGGATGTAGCTCTTCACCAACCGTCTCCTTAGCATCTTCTGAAGCTGCTATGTATTCAGGCTCTGTGGTGGAGTCCGTCGTGGTAGCCTTCTTGGAACTCTACCGAGCAATGACGCCACCATTAGTCAAAACAAAAAACCAAACTGCAGATCACGAACATGTCCTTAGTCCTTTTCAGGTACTTCAGGATAGTCTTGACCGCACTCCAGTATGTCTCCCCAACACACGACTGATATCAACTAGTCAAGCTCAAAGCGAAAGCCACATCAGGTCTAGTACACTAGACAACGTACTGAATGCTGCCTACTGTTGAAGCATAAGGGATGTCCAACATCTATTTAAGCTCCTCATCAGTCCTAGGAGACTGCTTCTTGGATAACTTAATTCCATGCCTCATAGGAAGAAGTCCTCGTTTTGAGTTCTCCATCTTGAATCTCTTTAAGACTTTCTCAATATACGAGGACTGGGCCATTCCCAACTTCCTTCTAGATCTATCCCTGCAGATCTTGATGCCAAGGATGTAGGATGTTTCGCCCATATCCTTCATGGAAAATTGTGTTGACAACCAAGCTTTAGTGGTTCCCAACATCTTAGCATCATTTCCAATGAGGAGGATGTCATCCATGTAAAGCACTAGAAACGCAACTGAGCTCCCACTGATGTTCTTGTATACATAAGGATCGGACTCATTCTTGATGAAATCATATCCTCGTATGACTTTGTCAAAACGTATGTTTTAGCTTCGGGAAGCTTGTTTGAGGCCATAGATGGACCTTTGGAGACGGCAGAGCTTCTGCTCTTCTCCAACAGATGTGAAACCTTTCGGTTGATCCATATAGATCTCTTCCTCTATGAAACCGTTTAGGAAGGTGGTTTTCACGTCCATCTGCCATATTTCATAGTTATACCATGCTGCTATGGCAAGCAGTATCCGAATGGACTTAGCCATTGCTACAGGCGAGTAGGTTTCCTCAAAATCGAGCTCGAGTCGTTGAGTGTAACCTTTTGCCACAAGCCTGGCTTTGAAGGTTGTAACCTCCCCGTTAGCTCAGAGCTTACGTTTGTAGACCCATTTGCACCCTACCGTTTTTACCCCTTTGGGTGGGTCCACTAGGGTTCAAACCTGGTTTGCACCCATCGAGTCCATCTGGAATTTCATGGCCTCAAATCACGTATTCGAATCAATATCCGACATTGCTTCTCCTTACGTCTTTGAATCATTATCCAGCTGACCGGTCAGGCCCAGAAATCCATACTTATAAGGTGGTTGGGATACTCTGGCCGACCTACGGAAGATTGGGACATTATCAGTGGGAACTACCGGCTAAGATGTCACTGCCGCCTCATGGGGTACCTCACTTGATTCCTCAAGGAGTACCTCATCACGTTGACTATCCGATGGAAAACCCTTTTCTAAGAACAATGCGTCTTGCGAGACAAAACCCTTTTGCTCGGAGGGATCATAGAAATAATACCACGCAGATTCTTTCAGATACCCGATGAACCTGCATAAACTAGACCTGGAGTCCAGTTTATCTCCCACTAATCTCTTGACATATGCGGGGCAACCCCACACTTTCAAGTATTTGTAGGAGGCAGGCTTGCCATGCCATATCTCATATGGCATCTGGGATATCTTTTTAGATGGCGCCAAGTTCAAAAACTTTGGCCACTGTCTCAAGAGCATATCCCTAGAAGGATAAGGGGAGTTCAGTAAAACTCATCATGGATCGGACCATGTCCAATAAGGTCCGATTCCTCTTTTCAGACACACCATTCAATTGTTGTGTTCCAGGAGGGGTCCACTGAGAGAGAATCCCATTCTCTTTTAGATAATCAATAAATTCACCACTCAAATACTCTCCCCTCGGTCCGACTGAAGGGCTTTGATCTTACGACCAGTTTGGTTCTGTACTTCAAGTCTATATTCCTTCAACCTTCCAAAGGCTTTAGACTTGTACCTCATCAAGTAAACATAATCATATCGTGAGTGATCATTGGTAAAGGTTATGAAGTACGAGTACGCACCTCTAGCATAAGTACTTAGTTGGCCACGGACGTTCATATGGATCAAATCCAACAGACCATTGGCTAGCGTACTTTGTCCAACAAAAGGTTTCTTGGTCATCTTTCCCTTCAGACAGGATTCGCAGGTCGGTAGGTTATCCAAATCGTCTATTTCTAGACTCTTTGAGTCCACCAACCTTCTTATCCTATCCTTGGAAATATGACCCAACCTTGCATGCCAAATCTGTGCATTATCTTGATTATCATGTTTCCGCTTGTGTTCTGCAGTCATAATCCAATGCCCTTTTCCTTGGCAATGCATGCACACATCATTTTTCTTGGACCGCTGAGAACCACGGGCCTTCCCTTTCCCTTTGCCCATTCCCACCGAGGCAACAGGGGCGCTTGGAGCGCGAGCAGTGCCACAACCGCCTTTCATTTTCCCTTTTTCCTCTTCCAGCGTCCGACCCTCTTGTCATTCGCCTTGGAGGTCGAAGCCTCTCCTATCAATACCACCGGCGCTGACTTGTGGGTCATCACCTCATATTGGACTTGCATGTGGATCAACTCATGAATAGACTTCTCAAGTCCGTTCATGTTGTATTTTACAACAAATGGGTCATAGGACGGAGGAAGTGACTGGAGGATCAGGTCAATGTACGTGTCATTATTAAGCCCAGCTTTAAGGTCCTCGAGTTTTTACACTAGGGAGAGCATCTTGACCCCGTGACTTTGTACAGACGATCCATCAGCCAGCTTGGTGCCAAAAAATGCTTTTGTGGCGGCATATCTAATATGTGTGTCCGGAACCTCATAAACCTCGTTCATGCGGAGGCATTATGGCGGAGACGTTGTCCAGCCTCTCATATTGCTTCTGGATGTCGTTAGACATCGAAACCAATATGATACTGCGCACTTTTCAGTTGTCCTCATGCCATTTCTAGAACGTCAAACGTCGCTTGGCGGCGGCTCGTCCAAGACGTAGCCTTGGTTCTCAAAATCCAGGACAATCTTTAGGTTTCTCAGCTAGTCCGAGTAGTTCATTCCGTTAAACTTATTAGTTTCAAGTACCATGGTCAACGGATTCTTAGACATATCTACATTTATAAAAATATAAAGCAAAAATCAGTAGATGATGGTAATATTATTTTTCAAGTTGAAGACATGGTCTTTTAGTCTTAAACACTCCCACTATTTATACAAAAGTCCACCACTCTCAAGTGGTGTTTCTGAAAACCATTTCCTAGTGGGCTTGGGATCCACAAGCGTAATCTCCATGCCCCGCTTTTACGATTCACATGAAGAAAACCTCATGGGATATATCCAATATCATTCTCATCCAATGAGATTCCCAAGATATTTTGCCTCACCTATTCGCATGGTTCCGAGGACTCCAAGCGAACCATGTTACTCAATGTTGGGCCCGACCCATAAACCAAATCATGCCTCAACTGTCGTCCCCCACGACTTGTGAGACAGGAAAACAGTGAGTGCAATCTTTTTATTCACAACGATGGTGTAGCTTTCCCCTAGTCCAAGTGTGCCACGACTCGTAAGGCCACACTTGGGTTGTGGTTGAAAGAATCGGTACGGCCCGAGAACGCGGCGAAAGCGTAAAATAAAAGAAATTAAAAACGATTTCAAAGGGGTGTTCCCTTTGAATTTCCGGGCGTTCAGTGTATTCAAAGCATCATAACATACATAAAAATATGCTTGAACATATGGCTAGAGGAGGAAACAAAAAGGTACAATAATTTAAATAGTAACATTACCTTTTCGTTTCCCATGTAGAAACGGCGACAAGCTTTCAATCCCTTTTCGTTCCTTTTCCATTCACCTTAGGATTCAAGTTAGAACCCCTCTAAAGATGATCCACCCCACACTAGGAAAGTAAATCTAGATCTACTGCTAGGTAGAAGCTAGATCAAGGAAGAAACGAAATACGTATTACACTACTGATTAGTGTATACGTATTTCTCATGTTCTCATCTTGAATCCCGTTCAAAGAGAACTCAAAAGTGGAGAAAAAATGCAGGAAGTTTCGTGGCTTGTGTGAGGAGAGTTCAATTTAGGGAGTTGAAAAGTGTATACATGTGTTGTGTAGTTGTAGGTAGTTTCCAAAACCACCTACACACTAATGCACAACTTGTGCTCAACCTCCAACTATGTTAGCACAATATCTGGACCACCTAGCCATCATGGCAAACCACATTATTGCTTACATGAAGCCACATCATTGCTTACATAGAGGACATTCAACTCCTCTTAAACTTGCATCAAACCTTTGAGCTTTGATTTCAAGTCATGGACCAATTTTGACCGGTCTTGATTTAATCAAATTAAATCAAGTGATCCATGGGTTTTAAATTAATCCAATTAATTTTAAACCTTATTGAAATCCAAAAGTTTGTTTAATCCAATTAAATAAACATAAGCTCAAACACTAATTAATTGATCCAATCAATTAATTAAACGAAACCCAATAAATCAATCCAATTAATTTAAAGGTATTAAGCTCAAAATTAATTAATCCAATTAATTAATTCTTGGATCATCCATCCAATGGATTTTCCCAATAAATGATCCAATTATTTATATTCTCCTTGAATTAATTTAATCCAATTAAATTAATTTACTTCTTCTAGAATTAATTCCACTATTTCCATAGTGATTTGTTCACCCTCAGCTAGACTTGGGCTTGTGTCCAACACAACTGACTAATTAAGTCTAATTTAATTAATTATTTCTGATTAACCATTTATCAGAAATGCCTGTTACCATGGGTGGCCGTCTAGCAACGGTCCATGGCACTAGAGACTAGGTGAATATTGGCGTGAACATTTAGGCTCCGAATTCCATACAGGTACAGTCCTTCCGTCGACCATCTCCCGGCCTTAGTCTAGGGCATGGAATTGGGTGTCGGTTCCCATCCTGGACTAGGCAACTATGCTACAAACTCGAGACACGTTTACTCTATTGATCGACCTAGGGAACCATTCCCTACTCGACCAATCGCTACAGCCGTAGACTTAATGAGTCAAAACCATCTCAAAGCACATAGGAGACATAACTATCAAATACTGATAGGGGACAGATTCTATCTTGGAGTCCACCGTCCTCACTACATACTCCGACTGCACTGGACAAGGCTTATAATGACCATATCAAAGACACGGTCACCTCTTGCCAGATCCAAGATACAACCTTCATATCCATGCGACTGCCATGATTCCTCAAGTCCGAGGACTATGTTAGAATAGGTGACCAGAAAGCCAATAAGTTTGGTGATTTGTAACCTATTATACAACTCGATGTAAATGTAATATTATTACGTGATGAATAAAATGAGTATTCATCATTTTCTGGTACTCTCTTTCTTGCGCTCATTTCACATTTGTTAAAACGGTGTTTTACTTATATCGCAACAAAGCCCACAGACCACGATTAACAACTCATGCAGTTGGGCCACGCATTAGATGGTTGTCATGAAACCAACTGATTTAGAGTTGGGTCTGAAACGTTCCAAGTCGAGGACCTCGAGACAGGGCATCGAGAGTCCTATTGAGACTTGCATCAAGAATTGTGTTCATTGGATGAGTGTCGTGTTTCATCGGTGACAGGCGTGGGATACCTACACGATCTTGATGGGTTGGTCGATTGGGGTCGAGCCGACTGGACTGACTCACGGGGATTATCATATGGAAGCCTTGGATGCTTGGTCGGTATGATTGGATTTCCTCGGTTCCGATAGTACGGGAGTAGTCCTCAGACTTGAGGGATCATGGTAGTCGTGTACACAGGATGGCTGTATTTTGGATCTGGCAAGAGGTGATCATTCTGTAAGATGATCATTACAAGCCTTCTCCAGTACAGTCGGAATGTGTAGCTAGACGGTGGATTCCAAGAAGAGGATCCGTCCCCTGTCAGTATATGACAGAGGTATCTCATATGCACTCGGAGGCATGTTCATGCTGCTTAAAGCTGTGGCCACAGTGGTTGGTCGAACAGGGAATGGTTTCCTGTGTCGACGCAATGAAGCATATGTAGCCTCGAGTACTAAGCATAGATGCCTAATCAAGGATGGGAACCGACGCCCAATTCCATACCCTAGACTAAGGCCGGGAGACGGTAGACGGAAGGACCGTACCCGTACGAAATCGGTGCCTAAATGTTCACACCAATTCACCTAGTCTCTAGTGCCATGAACCGTTGCTAGATCGGCCACCCATGGTAACGGGCTTTTGTGGGACACGGGTCCAAGTCTGGCTAAGGGTGAACCTAAAGGGTCACACACAAATCACCGAGGAGGTTAAGAGATTGACTTGGAGTCAATCTTGAAGGATAAATAAGTAATTGGATTACTTGAGGGAAAGTCCATTGGATGGACGGGCCGATATTGTATCGGGCTCCCGTTTAATCGGTAAATTGGATTTTCGATTGAATATGGAAAGTTGAGACGTTGAGATGTTGGATCTTTTAATTGGATTAAAAGATCAACGGGAATAATTTAAGTGGACATTAAATTGAATTTTAATGTTAGGTTCGTCGTAATTGGATTACGATGAAACCCGGTCCGTTAAATTTGACCCGAGAGGAGAAACAATTCCTCTTTTGGAATAGGAAGAAGTTGGACTTCTTCTCATAATTGGACATGGCCGAAATGCTCCCATGGAGGAAGCAAAATCAGCCATGTTTCATGCAATGTGGTATGTTGACATGTCTCTTTTGGAAAGCCCTTCCCTTTTGGTATGATTTGATCATACCGTAAATTTTGGTAGGCTTGTGAAGGACAAGCGGATCCGCCCGGGAGCGCGGGCGGAAGCGAGAAAGTGAGAAATAGTGCGTAAATTAAATCAAATCTAATTTAAAATACGAATCCCAAAGGTTGTGCCCTTGGGTGCTCAACCGGGCGTTTGATGTAGGATGTGTAAATATTGGAAACGAATATTAAACACATGGGGCATAGATAAATATATATAATCAATCAAAGCGTAGTAAAACCGTTACCTTTGATTGTTTAGCGTATGCTCCCGGCTACTAGCGTTGTTCCTTTTCCGGAATGCTCACGAAATCCAAACGTATGGATTCTCCAAAGGTGATCCACACCACACCGGAAGAAACACACGTTCTTCTTGATAGAAAAGAACGGGTTTAAGAAGGAAACGGTTTAAGAGAAGAACACTATGAATTAGTGCTCTTTCAAACTTACTTTGTTCTTCTTCTTGATTCAAAATCAAGTGAAGAACACAAGTGTGAGAGAGGGAGAGAGGGCCGAGAGTTGAGAGAGAGGAGAGGGATTTTTGCCTTCTGTTTTTTCTAGAAAAAGATGAATAATGAATCACTTATGCTTGGTGTTGTATATTCTCATATATATACATAATTAATGTGATTATTGGAATGTATCTAGGTTCATCCAAGGATGTCTAGATTCATTCCAATCAATCACCATCAATTCTTTAATCAAGCCTACCAAAATTTATGGTATGATCAAATCATATCAAAAGGGAAGAGCTTAATTGGAGTTGATTTGTCTCTTTCCAAAAGAGATAAGTCAAGATACCACCTAGCATGAAACATGGCTGATTTTGCTTCCTCCAATGGAGCATGTCGGCCATGTTTAATTAAGGGAAGAAGTCCAACTTCTTCCTATTCCAAATTAGGAATTATTTCTCCTCTCGGGTAAATTTAACGGACCGGGTTTTATCGTAATCCAATTATGAAGAACCCAACATTAAATCCAATTTAATGTCCATTTAAATTATCCTCGTTGATCTTTTAATCCAATTAAAAGATCCAACGTCTCAACGTCTCAACTTTCCATGTTTAATCGAAAATCCAATTTACCGATTAAATGAAAGCCCGATACAATATCGGCCCGTCCATCCAATGGACTTTCCGTTAAGTAATCCAATTACTTATTTATCCTTCGAGATTGACTCCAAGTCGATTTCTCAACCTCCTCGGTGATTTGTGTGTGACCCTTTAGGTTCACCCTTAGCTAGACTTGGGCCTGTGTCCCACAAGGGCCCGTTACCATGGGTGGCCGTCTAGCAACGGTCCATGACACTAGAGACTAGGTGAATTGGTGTGAACATCTAGGCGCAGATTCCGTACCGATACGATCCTTCCATCTACCGTCTCCCGGCCTTAATCTAGGGTATGGAATTGGGCATCGGTTCCCATCCTTGACTAGGCATCTACGCTTAATACTCGAGACCACGTATGCTTCATTGCGTCGACACAGGAAACCATTCCCTGTTCGACCAACCACTGTGGCCACAGCTTCAAACAGCATGAACGTGTCTCCGAGTGCATAGGAGATACCTCTGTCACATACTGACAGGGGACAGATCCTCTTCTTGGAATCCACCGTCCTTGCTACACATTCAGACTGCACTGGACAAGGCTTATGATAATCATCTTACAGAATGATTACCTCTCGCTAGATCTAAGATACAGCCGTCAAGTCTGAGGATTACTCCCGTACTATCGGAACCGGGGAAAACCAATCATACCGACCAAGCCTCCAAGGCTTCCATATGATGATCCCCCCGACTCAGTCCAGTCGGCTCGACCCTATTCGACAACCCATCAAGATCGTGTAGGCCTCCCACGCCTGTCGCCGATGAAACACGCACTCATCCAATGAACACGATTCTTGACACAAGTCTCAATAGGACTCTTGATACCCTGTCTCGAGGTCCTCGACTTGGAATGTTTCAGACCCAACTCTTAATCAGTTGGTTTCATGACCACCATCCAATGCGTGGCCCAACTGCACGAGTTGTTATCCATGAGCTCAACAAAGAAGGTACCATTGGTGACGAATACTCATCTTATTCACCACATAATAATATTACATTTACATTAAGTTGTCAGATAGGTTACAAATCGCCAAACCTATTGGCTTTCTGGTCACCTATTCTAACAATCTCCCACTTGACCTAAAGCCAATCAACCATTGGCCTCAAACCTCTTATTCAGATGGTAAGTGTGGGCAACTTGCGACATGGGCTTAGCAAGTGGATCCGCTATGTTTTCTGCGGAGCTGACTCGGTCCAACCGAACGTCACTCCTGCTATCCATCTCTCTAAGTAGATGGTAGCGTCTAAGAATACGCTTGGATCGTGATTAGATCTCGGTTCCTTTGCTAGTGCTATCGCCCTGTTGTTATCATAAAGATAATTACAGGCTTAGCAATACTAAGTACTACATCCAACCCTTGGATGTAGCTCATCAACCAAACCACTCCTTAGCAGCTTCCAAAGCCGCTATGTATTCAAAACTCTATGGTGGAGTCCGTCGTGGTAGCTGTTAGAATAGGTGACCATGTAAGCCAATTTTGGCAGGAATATGTAACCTATGTCTAGACAATTTCAGGTGTTTGATAAATCATTAATGAATAAAGAAGTGAATTTCATTTGGCATCACTTTGTTTGTGTGCACTTATATTTGTTTTCCATATCTGTTCACTACGCAAACAAAGCCCACGGACTGAGAATCAATTTCGGGGACTGGGACTACGCTTGGAGGTAGGTCCATGGAATCAGTCTTCCCGAATCGGTCCGGAAATCTCCAAGTCAAGGAATCCCGAAAATGGGTACCGGGATTCCATTTGAGACTTGCACTAAGCACCTGCTGTCGTGTTTCATCGACGGGTGACGAGGGTCGTCTAAGCAGTGTTAGTGGGTTAGCATGCTAGGACGCAGCTGACTGAGGTGACTCGCGGGAACCGTCTTACGGAGGACCTTGAGTATGGTCAGCAAGGTATGACGTGTATTCCCGGTTCCAACGGTACAGGCCAAGTCCTTTGACTTGAGGAATTGCTCAGTTTACCTGTACGTTAGGGCTGTATCTTAGATATGGTGAGAGATTGCCAGAATTCTCTTTGGTAGTCATAAGCCATGTCTAGTACAGTTCTGGTGTACAAAGTGACAGTAGTTTCCAAGAAAGGATCTGTCTCCTGCCAATAGGTATTGACAGTTGAGTCTCATGTATGCTCTGTGTCTTGTCCCTAAAATCTGTGGCCACAGTAACTGAACAGAAGGGAAGGATTCCCTTGCGGCGTTTAGTGAGGACAGACCGACACTTAGGTCCAAAATGGGTACCTGCATTATCCGTGCCCTAGACTCTAAGTGATGAGACCGAGGACAGAAGGACAAGTGTACTGTTAGAGCCTAAATGTTCATCCCTGAATATTTCACCTAGTCTCTAGTGCCATGGACCGTTGCTAGATGGCCACCCATGGTAACGGAAGGATTCTAGGAATCCGACCAAGTCTAGTTGAAAGGTGAACCTAAAGAGTCACACACTATCCACACACATTTAGATATTTAATTAGGAATTAAATATTGGAGTGAAGGAATGATTAAATTGGATTTAATCGGGTCCTTTATTTTTTTTCTTGGAGAAATAATTCCTTCTATTAGATATAAGGAATTAAATTGATAAATTAGATTTATCAAAGGGATTTATTTAATGGGCTTAAATAATATTTATATTTATTTTAGCCTCTTGGAAATATTTAAATAGGTTTTAAATATTCCATTAAATTAAATTAAATCAACGGTGAGATGAATGGGAGAGATGGATGGCTAGGATTGTTTTGACTAGGTCAAAACACTACTTTGACTAGGACTTTGACTAGGTCAAAATCCTAGTCAAAATAGAGTTCTTGAAAGAGGAGTTTAAAGAGGATTAGACTCCTCTTCTATATAAACCCCTAGCATCCTACAAGTTGAATGATGATGAAACTCCAACACACACACTACAACACACACACACGGATTCTCTCTCCCTCTCTCTCGTCCGATTCTCTCTCCCTCTCCAAGAAATATTTTCTTGGTTCTTTTTGTTCTTGGAACATTAAGAACTTGATGAATCAATACCATTAATCAATAATGTGTTATTGATTCATCCACTCCAAAAACATAAACTTGTTCGTTGCTAGCACGACGTGCAAGATACGTGGGTGGATCGTGTGTCACGATTTAGAGGGTCTCAAAGACGAGATCTTGGTGCAAAACGGGGAACAACGCTTGTAGCCGTTGAAGACGAAAACGACAACGGGTAGGTCTCGTTTTAATTTTTCGTCCTCTCTTTAATTTCCAACCCTATGGCCTCCATGATTTATTTTGTGTTATTCGTTCATGAGATACACCGAACGCCCGGAAAATTTCAAAGGCACACCCTTTGAAACGTGTTTTAATTTAAAAGCATGTTTAAATTCCATATTTAATTTTAATTATACCGCGCTTCCGCATTCGCGCTTTTCCCGGAACGATCCACAATTTCTTTCAAAATGATCATACATTCATCCATACATAAGGTCTAGGGCTCTTGTGATAATCCCATGTTAATTCCATCAATTCACATAACACAATTATTCCAAATAATCATGCATAAATAACCAATGGATATTCAAAATACCCAAGTGATGTCCAACATCACAAAAGCATAAACATACAAATAATATACAAAATTCAAATTTCAAATTTAATGGACATTTTAAGCAATGCATCCTATGCATGTATTAATCCCAAATTAATTAAGAAAATTTAATTCAAGGAATAATCCAATTATTCTAATATCAAAAATGCAAAATTAATATATTTTCAGAATATTGTGCAGAAAATACAGAAAATCAAATTTTTCGAAAAAAGTCGAAAAACGGCACAAAACGGCCCAGCCGTTGTGCTGGCCGGCCGACCGAGCGCACAGGGTAGCGCGCGCGCGCAGGCAGCAAGCTTGCGTGCCCTTCATGCGCGCGCGCCTGTGCGCAGCATCCGCGCACATGGCGCGCCCGCCCGCGCGCGCTGGCCGACGCCTGCGCGCAGCCACTGCCGGTCCGATCCAATTTTTTTTTTTCAAAATTGTTTCAGCACAATAACAGTAATATTATTCTGAAAAGAAGCATGCAATTTTAGATACAATCTAACAAAATAAAGCATGCCAAAAGTCCATTAAATCCAAACAATTTAATTATCATATTACTCATATATTTATACAATCTAACATGCCAATAAAGCCAATAAAAGCAAGTAGATCATGCTGAACACATAGATCTATTTCCCTTACATCGAACCGGGCTCTGATACCACTTGAAGGACAAGCGGATCCGCCCGGGAGCGCGAGCGGAAGCGAGAAAGCGAGAAATAGTGCGCAAATTAAATCAAATCTAATTTAAAATACGAATCCCAAGGGTTGTGCCCTTGGGTGATCAACCGGGCGTTCGATGTAGGATGTGTAAATATTGAAAATGAATATTAAACACATAGGGCATAGATAAATATATATAATCAATCGAAGCGTAGTAAAACCGTTACCTTTGATTGTTTAGCAAATGCTCCCGGCTACTAGCGTTGTTCCTTCTCCGGAATGCTCACGAAATCCAAATGTATGGATTCTCCAAAGGTGATCCACACCACACCGGAAGAAACACACGTTCTTCTTGATAGAAAAGAACGGGTTTAAGAAGGAATCGGTTTAAGAGAAGAACACTATGAATTAGTGCTCTCTTAAACTTACTTTGTTCTTCTTCTTGATTCAAAATCAAGTGAAGAACACAAGTGTGAGAGAGGGAGAGAGGGCCGAGAGTTGAGAGAGAGGAGAAGGATTTTTGTCTTCTCTTTTTCCTAGAAAAAGATGAATAATGAATCACTTATGCTTGGTGTTGTATATTCTCATATATATACATAATTAATGTGATTATTGGAATGTGTCTAGGTTCATCCAAGGATGTCTAGATTCATTCCAACCAATCACCATCAATTCTTCAATCAAGCCTACCAAAATTTATGGTATGATCAAATCATACCAAAAGGGAAGAGCTTAATTGGAGTTGATTTGTCTGTTGGAATAGGTGACCAGAAAGCCAATAGGTTTGGCAATTTGTAACTTATTCGACAACTTGATGTAGATGTAATATTATTATGTGATGAATAAGATGAGTGTTCGTCATCAATGGTACCTTCTTTGTTGCGCTCATCTTACATTTGTTAAAACAGTGTTTAACTTATATCGCAACAAAGCCCACAGACCATGGATAGCAACTCGTGCAGTTGGGCCACGCATTGGATGGTGGTCATGAAACCAACTGGTTAAGAGTTGGGTCTGAGACGTACCAAGTCGAGGACCTCGAGACAGGGCATCGAGAGTCCTATTGAGACTTGCGTCAAGAATCGTGTTTATTGGATGAGTGTCGTGTTTCATCGGCGACAGGCGTGGGACGCCTACACGATCTTGATGGGTTGGTCAACTGGGGTCGAGCCCACTGGACTGACTCGCGGGGATCATCATATGGAAGCCTTGGAGGCTTGGTCGGTATGATTGGTTTTTCCCGGTTCCGATAGTACGGGAGTAATCCTCAGACTTGAGGAATCATGGCAGTCGCGTGCACAGGACGGCTGTATCTTGGATCTGGCGAGAGGTAATCATTCTATAAGATGATTATCATAAGCCTTGTCCAGTGCAGTCGGAATGTGTAGCGAGGACAGTGGATTCCAAGAAGAGGATTCGTCCCCTGTTAGTATGTGACAGAGGTATCTCCTATGCACTCGGAGACACATTGATGCTGTTTAAAGCTGTGGCCACAGTGGTTGGTCGAACAGGGAATGGTTTCCTGTGTCGACGCAATGAAGCATACGTGGTCTCGAGTATTAAGCATAGATGCCTAGTCAAGGATGGGAACCGACGCGCAATTCCATACCCTAGAATAAGGGCGGGAGACGGTAGACGGAAGTATCGTACCCGTACGAAATCGGCACCTAAATGTTCACGCCAATTGACCTAGTCTCTAGTCCCATGGACCGTTGCTAGACGGCCACCCATGGTAACGGGCCCTTGTGGGACACGGGCCCAATTCTAGCTGAGGGTGAACCTAAAAGGTCACACACAAATCACCGAGGAGGTTGAGAGTTTGACTTGGAGTCAATCTCGAAGGATAAAATAAGTAATTGGATTACTTAAGGGAAAGTCCATTGGATGGACGGGCCAATATTGTATCGGGCTTTCATTTAATCGGTAAATTGGATTTTCGATTAAATATGGAAATTTGAGACGTTGAAACGTTGGATCTTTTAATTGGATTAAAAGATCAACGAGAACAATTTAAATGGACATTAAATTGAATTTAATGTTGGATTTGTCGTAATTGGATTACGATAAAACCCGGTCCGTTAAATTATACCCGAGAGGAGAAATAATTTCTATTTTGGAATAGGAAGAAGTTGGACTTCTTCCCTTAATTAAGCATGGCCGACATGCTCCCTTGGAGGAAGCAAAATCAGCCATGTTTCATGCTAGGTGGTATGTTGACTTATCTCTTTTGGAAAGAGACAAATCAACTCCAATCAAGCTCTTCCCTTTTGGTATGATTTGATCATAAATTTTGGTAGGTTTGATTGAAGAATTGATGGTGATTGATTGGAATGAATCTACACATCCTTGGATGAACCTAGACACATTCCAATAGTCACATTAATTATGTATATATATTAGAATATACAACACCAAGCATGTGTGATTCATTATTAATCTTTTTCTAGGAAAAAGAGAAGACAAAAATCGTCTCCTCTCTCTGAAACTCTCAGCCTCTGTCCCTCTCTTACACTTGTGTTCTTCACTTGATTTTGAATCAAGAAGAAGAACAGAGTAAGTTTAAGAGAGCACTAATTCATAGTGTTATTCTCTTAAACTGATTCATTCTTAAACCCGTTCTTTTCTAGCAAGAAGAACGCGTGTTTCTTCCGGTGTGGTGTGGATCACCTTTGGAGAATCCATACGTTTGGATTTCGTGAGCATTCCGGAGAAGGAACAACGCAAGTAGCCGAGAGCATACGCTAAATAATCAAAGGTAACGGTTTATTACGCTTTGATTGATTTAATATACATCTATGCCCTATGTGTTTCTAATATTTACACATCCTACATCGAATGCCCGGTTGAGCACCCAAGGGTACACCCCTTGGGATTCGTATTTTAAATTAGATTTGATTTAATTTACGCTATTTCCTCGCTTTCTCGCTTCCGCTCATGCTCCCGGGCGGATCTGTTGGAATAGGTGACCAGAAAGCCAATAGGTTTGGCAATTTGTAACCTATCCGACAACTTGATGTGAATGTAATATTATTATGTGATGAATAAGATGAGTGTTCGTCACCAATGGTACCTTCTTTGTCAACAAACTTATATCGGCCCACAGCCATGGATATTGTTGGGCCATCGAAACGGCTTTCAAGTTTAGATCGGTATTGAGACTTGGATTTTTCGATTAAAATGGGACTGGGGTCGAGCCGATGGACTTGGAGACGTTGGAAACGTTGGATCTTTTAATTGGATTAAAAGATCATCGAGAATCAATTTAAATGGACATTAAATTGAATTTAATGTTGGATTTGTCGTAATTGGAGTTACGATAAAACCCGGTCCGTTAACTTATACCCGAGAGGAGAAATAATTTCTATTTTGGAATAGGAAGAAGTTGGACTTCTTCCCTTAATTAAGCATTGGCCGACATGCTCCCTTGGAGGAAGCAAAATTCAGCCATGTTTCATGCTAGGTGGTATGTTGACTTGTCTCTTTTGGAAAGAGACAAATCAACTCCAATCAAGCTCTTCCCTTTTGGTATGATTTGATCATACCATAAATTTTGGTAGGCTTTGATTGAAGAATTGATGGTGATTGATTGGAATGAATCTAGACATCCTTGGATGAACCTAGACACATTCCAATAATACATTATCCACCTAGCATAAGTGATTCATTATTCATCTTTTTCTAGGAAAAAGAGAAGACAAAATCCTCTCCTCTCTCTCAAAATTTCGTGCTCCCTCCCTCTCTTACACTTGTGTTCTTCACTTGATTTTGAATCAAGAAGAGGAACAAGTAAGTTTAAGAGAACACTAATTCATAGTGTTCTTCTCTTAAACCGAGTTCTTTTCTAGCAAGAACGTGTGTTTCTTTCCGGTGTGGTGTGGATCACCTTTGGAGAATCCATACGTTTGGATTTCGTGAGCATTCCGGAGAAGGAACAACGCTAGTAGCCGGGAGCATACGCTAAACAATCAAGGTAACGGTTTATTTGTTGATTTCATTTGTATATCTATGCCCTATGTGTTTAAATATATGTTTTAATATTTACAACATCCTACATCGAACGCCCGGTTGAGCACCCAAGGGTACACCCCTTGGGATTCGCGTATTTTGAATTTGATTTAAATTTACGCACTTATTCCACGCTTTCTCGCTTCGCTCCCGGGCGGATCCGCTTGTCCTTCAAGTGGTATCAGAGCCCGGTTCGATGTAAGGGGCATAGATCTATGTGTTTGGCTGAATCTACTTGCTTTTAAATGCTTTATTGGCATGTTAGATTACATAAATATGTGAATAATATGATGATTCAATTGTTTGGATTTAATGGACTTTTGGCATGCTTAATTTTGTTAGATTGGATCTAAAATTGCATGCTTATTTCCAGAATAATATTAATTTTTATTGTGCTGAAACAATTTTGAAAAATAAAAAAAAAAAAAAAATTTGGTCGGGCCGGCAGTGGCCGCGGCAGGCACAGCGCGCGCGAGCGCTAGCACAACGGCTGGGCCGTTTTGTGCCGTTTTTTCGACTTTTTTTCGAAAATTCGATTTTCTGTATTTTCTGGCACAATATTCTGAAAATATTAATTTTGCAATTTTGATTTTGGGATAATTGGATTATTCCTTGAATTAAATTTGCTTAATTAATTTGGGATTAATACATGCATTGGATGCATTGTGTAAAATGTCCATTAAATTTAAATTTGAATTTTGCATATTTTACTTTTGATGCATCACTTGAATTTGGAATATCATATTTATGCATGATTAGGAATGGAATCTATGGGATGATCACAAAGCCCTAGACCTTGTGTATGGATGAATGAATGTTTATTTATTTTCTTGGGACTATCATCTCCCGTATTTTCAGCCTCATGATGTTAAGGATTACTTTCAGGTAATGAGAGTAGATAGGTTTCAATTTTGACAAGCAATTGGATCGGAGACCCCAAGGAGGAGCATCAAGGCGTGAAACAAGAGCACTACCCCATTGGAATGACTATATTACTATTGTAATAATTTAGGACCACCCTAGACAGACCATAGACTCACTGAGGGCGGGCATAGGGGTATGCTTGTGACTGCATGCGGCGTATTTATTTATCGCTTTAAATATTGGACATTTATGCATGCTAAAACACAATAATGTATGAGGTCCCGGGAATCCACAGCACCGTGGCACAATGGGGAAAGCTTCACTATTGCCAAAAGACTTCACCTGTCTCAGTCTCTAGTGCGCATGGAACCATGTTGAGGCAAAATAGGGAATCTCATTGGCTCCACGAGGTCTTCTTCATGTGAATCGTAAAAGCGGGGCATGGAGATTACGCTTGTGGATCCCAAGCCCACTAGGAAATGTGTTTCCCGAAAACTCCGCTTGAGAGTGGCGGACTTTCGTATAAAATAGTGGGAGGGTTAAAGACTAAAAGACTGAAGGACAAGCGGATCCAAGCGAGAAAGGCGAGAAAGGCGAGAAAACGTGCGTAAATTTAAGTAAAATTCAAAATACGCGAATCCCAAGGGGTGTACCTTGGGTGCTCAACCGGGCGTTCGATGTAGGATGTGTAAATATTGAAACATATATTTAAACACATAGGGCAAGATATATAAATGGAATCAATCCATCAATTCTTCAATCAATGCTCACGAATCCAAACGTATGGATTCTCCAAAATTATTCGGAATCAAATCAAACTTACCAAAAGGGAAGAGAGAGGGAGGGAGCTTGAGAGAGAGGAGAGGATTTTTGTCTTCTCTTTTTCCTAGAAAAAGTTGATTTGTCTCTTTCCAAAAGAGATAAGTCAAACATACCACCTAGCATGAAACATGGCTGATTTTGCTTCCTCCAAGGGAGCATGTCGGCCATATTTAATTAAGGGAAGAAGTCCAACTTCTTCCTATTCCAAAATTAGGAATTATTTCTCCTCTCGGGTATAATTTAACGGACCGGGTTTTATCGTAATCCAATTACGACGAAATCCAATATTAAATCCAATTTAATGTCCACTCAAATTATTCCCATTGATCTTTTAATCCAATTAAAAGATCCAACGTCTCAACATCTCAACTTTCCATATTTAATCGAAAATCCAATTTACCGATTAAATGAAAGCCCGATACAATATCGGCCTGTCCATCCAATGGACTTTCCCTTAAGTAATCCAATTACTTATTTTATCCTTCGAGATTGACTCCAAGTCGATCTCTCAACCTCCTCGATGATTTGTGTGTGACCCTTTAGGTTCACCCTCAGCTAGACTTGGGCCCGTGTCCCACAAGGGCCCGTTACCATGGGTGGCCGTCTAGCAACGGTCCATGGCACTAGAGACTAGGTGAATTGGCGTGAACATTTAGGTGCCGATTCCGTACGGGTACGATCCTTCCGTCTACTGTCTCCCGGCCTTAGTCTAGGGTATGGAATTGGGCGTCGGTTCCCATCCTTGACTAGGCATCTATGCTTAATACTCGAGACTACGTATGCTTCATTGCATCGACACAGGAAACCATTCCCTGTTCGACCAACCACTGTGGCCACAGCTTCAAACAGCATGTACGTGTCTCCGAGTGCATAGGAGATACCTCTGTCATATACTGACAGGGGACGGATCCTCTTCTTGGAATCCATCGTCCTCGCTACACATTCCGACTGCACTGGACAAGGCTTATAATGATCATCTTACAGAATGATCACCTCTCACGAGATCCAAGATACAGCCGTCCTGTGCACGTGACTGCCATGATTCCTCAAGTTTGAGGATTACTCCCGTACTATCGGAACCGGGGAATCCAATCATACCGACCAAGCCTCCAAGGCTTCCATATGATGATCCCCGCGAGTCAGTCCAGTCGGCTCGACCCCAGTCGACCAACCCATCAAGATCGTGTAGGCGTCCCACGCCTGCCGCCGATGAAACACGGCACTCATCCAATGAACACGACTCTTGACGCAAGTCTCAATAGGACTCTCGATGCCCTGTCTCGAGGTCCTCGACATGGAACGTTTCAGACTCAACTCTTAATCAGTTGGTTTCATGACCACCATCCAATGCGTGGCCCAACTGCACGAGTTGTTATCCATGGTCTGTGGGCTTTGTTGCGATATAAGTTAAATACCATTTTAACAAATGTAAGATGAGCGCAACAAAGAAGGTACCATTGGTGACGAACACTCATCTTATTCATCACATAATAATATTACATTCACATCAAGTTGTCGGATAGGTTACAAATTGCCAAACCTATTGGCTTTCTGGTCACCTATTCCAACAAGACCAAGTCTTCAACTTGAACAATAATGTTACCATCATCTGCTAATTTCTGCTTTACATTTTCATTAATGTAGATATGTCTAAGAACCCGTTAACCATGATTCTTGAGACTAACAAATTCAACGGAATGAACTACTCGGACTGGCTGAGAAACCTGAGGATTGTCCTCGGTTTTGAGAACCAAGGCTACGTCTTGGACGAGCCGCCACCGAGCAACTTACCGGAGGGGTCCACGCCTGAAGAACGTTTGACGTTCGAGAAATGGCATGAGGACAACCGGAAAGTACGCAGTATCATACTGGCTTCGATGTCTAACGACATCCAGAAGCAGTATGAGAGGCTGGACAAACGTCTCCGCCATAATGCTCCGCATGAACGAGGTTTATGCGGTTCCGGATAGGCATATTAGATATGCCGCCACAAAAGCATTCTTTGGCACCAAGCTCGCTGAAGGAGCGTCTGTACAGAGTCATGGGGTCAAGATGCTCTCCCTAGTGGAGAAACTCGAGGACCTTAAAGCTGGGCTTAACAATGACACGTACATTGACGTGATCCTCCAGTCGCTCCCTCCATCCTATGACCCGTTTGTTGTAAACTACAACATGAACGGACTTGAGAAGTCTATTCATGAGTTGATCAACATGCTGGTCCAATACGAGGCAACGACCCACAAGTCGGCGCCGGCAGTATTGATAGGAGAGGCTTCGACCTCCAAGGTGAATGGCAAGAGGGCCGGACGCTGGAAGAGGAAGAAGGGCAAAGGGAAGACGGTTGTGGCCCCTGCTCACGCTCCGGGCGTCCCTGTTGCTCCGGTTGGACCGAGCAAAAGGAAAGGAAAGGCCCGTGGTTCTCAGCGGTCCAAGGCAAATGATGTCTGCATGCATTGCCAAGGGAAAGGGCATTGGAAGAGGGAGTGCCCACAACTCCTCTCCAACCCAGTTGTGTTTGTGGTTGAAGTTAATATGATTACTAATTCTGCTTCATGGGTATTGGATACCGGGTGTGGTGCTCACATCTGCAATGATTTGCAGGCACTGCAAAGAAGCAGAAGGCTAACCAAGGATGAGATGATCCTAAGGCTAGGCGATGGCAAGGCCGTTGCTGCGGAGGCCGTAGGATCACTAGAGTTAGCCATTAGTAGTCATGTTAGGATTGTACTGAACGACTGTTTCTATGTACCTAGCATGATTAAAAATATTGTTTCAATCCCGGTCCTTGATAAGGAAGGATATGAATTTACCATTAATAAAAACGGTTTTTTTCATTATCAAAGATGGTATTTCTCATTTGCTTGGTACATTGGTCAACGGTCTGTGCATACTTCAATAGTCTAATTGGATTATGACTGCAGAATACAAACGAAAACGTGATGATCATAATAACGCACAGATATGGCATGCGAGATTAGGTCATATCTCTAAAGATAGGATCAGAAGGTTGGTGGACTCAAAGAGTCTAGAAATAAACGATTTGGACAACCTACCGACCTGCGAATCCTGTCTAAAGGGAAAGATGACCAAGAAACCCTTTGTTGGACAAAGTACGCTAGCCAGTGGTCTGTTGGATTTGATCCATACAGATGTCTGTAGTCCACTAAATACTCAGGCTAGAGGTGGGTACTCGTACTTCATAACATTTACCGATGATCACTCACGGTATGGTTATGCTTACCTGATGAGGTACAAGTCTGAAGCCTTTGGAAGGTTTAAGGAATACAGACTTGAAGTAGAGAACCAAACCGGTCGAAAGATCAAAGCCCTTCGGTCGGACCGAGGTGGAGAGTATTTGAGGGGTGAGTTTACTGATTATCTAAAAGAGAATGGGATTCTCTCTCAGTGGACCCCTCTTGGAACACTGCAGCTTAACGGTGTGTCTGAAAGGAGGAATCGGACCTTGTTGGATATGGTCCGATCCATGATGAGTTTTACCGAACAACCCTTTCCTTCTGGGGATACGCTCTTGAGACGGCAGCCAAAGTTTTGAACTTGGCGCCATCTAAAAAGGTATCCCAGACGCCATATGAGATATGGCATGGCAAGCCTGCCTCCTACAAATACTTGAAAGTGTGGGGTTGCCCCGCATATGTCAAGAGATTAGTGGGAGATAAACTGGACTCGAGATCTAGTTTATGCAGGTTTATCGGCTACCCGAAAGAAACTGCGGGGTATTATTTCTATGATCCCTCCGAGCAAAAGGTTTTTTGTCTCGCGAAATGCAGTGTTCTTGGAAAAAGGTTTTCCATCGGATAGTCGACGCAATGAGGTACTCCTTGAGGAATCAAGTGAGGTACCCCATGAGGCGGCAGTAACATCTGAGCCAGTGGTTCCCACTGATATTGTTCCAGTCCTCCGTAGGTCGGCCAGAGTATCCCATGCACCTGATAGGTATGGATTTCTGGGCCTGACCAGTCAGTTGGATAATGATCCAAAGACATACGGAGAAGCGATGTCGGACATCGATTCGGACAAGTGGCTTGAGGCCATGAAATCCGAGATGGAATCGATGGGTAACAAACAAGGTTTGGACCCTAGCAGATCCACCAAAAGGGGTTAAACCCGAAGCTGGAACATACGTTTTGATGAAGTCATACGGGGATATGATTTCATCAAGAACGAGTCCGATCCTTGTGTATACAAGAAGATCAGTGGGAGCTCAGTTGCGTTTCTGGTGCTTTACGTGGATGACATCTTGCTCATTGGGAATGATGCTAAGATGTTGGGTACCACTAAAGCTTGGTTGTCAACGCAATTCTCCATGAAGGATATGGGCGAGGCATCCTACATCCTTGGCATCAAGATCTACAGGGATAGATCTAGAAGGATGTTAGGAATGGCCCAGTCCTCGTACATTGAGAAAGTCTTGAAGAGATTCAAGATGGAGAACTCAAAACGAGGATTCCTTCCAATGAGGCATGGAATTAAGTTATCCAAGAAGCAGTCTACTAAGACTGATGAGGAGCTTAAACGGATGTTGGACATCCCCTATGCTTCAGCCGTAGGCAGCATACAGTATGTTGTTCAATGCACTAGACCTGATGTGGCTTTCGCTTTGAGCGTAATAAGTCGATATCAGTTGTGTGCCGGGGAGGCACACTGGAGTGCAGTCAAGACTATCTTGAAGTACCTGAAAAGGACTCAGGACATGTTCTTGATCTACGGCAGTGGAGAGTTGATACTGGAAGGCTATAGCGACGCTAGCTTCCAGTCGAATGACGATGATGCCAAGTCTCAGTATGGTTTTGTATTTAGACTAAATGGTGGCGTGGTTACTTGGAAGAGTTCCAAATAGCCTACCGCGACGGACTCCACCATAGAGTTTTGAAATACATAGCGGCTTTGGAAGCTGCTAAGGAGTGGTTTGGTTGATGAGCTGCATCCAAGGGTTGGATGTAGTACCTAGCATTGCTAAGCCTGTAATTATCTTTTATGATAAAACAACAGGGCGATAGCGCTAGCAAAGGAACCGAGATCTCATCACGATCCAAGCATATTCTTAGATGCTACCATCTACTTAGAGAGATGGATAGAAGGAGTGACGTTCGGTTGGACCGAGTTAGCTCCGCAGAAAATATAGCAGATCCACTTGCTAAGCCCATGTCGCAAGTGGCCCATACTCACCATCTGAATAAGAGGTTCGAGGTCAATGGGTGATTGGCTTTAGGTCAAGTGGGAGATTGTTGGAATAGGTGACCAGAAAGCCAATAGGTTTGGCAATTTGTAACCTATCCGACAACTTGATGTGAATGTAATATTATTATGTGATGAATAAGATGAGTGTTCGTCACCAATGGTACCTTCTTTGTTGCGCTCATCTTACATTTGTTAAAATGGTATTTAACTTATATCGTAACAAAGCCCACAGACCATGAATAACAACTCGTGCAGTTGGGCCACGCATTGGATGGTGGTCATGAAACCAACTGATTAAGAGTTGGGTCTGAAACGTTCCAAGTCGAGGACCTCGAGACAGGGCATCGAGAGTCCTATTGAGACTTGCGTCAAGAGTCGTGTTCATTGGATGAGTGCCGTGTTTCATCGGCGGCAGGCGTGGGACGCCTACACGATCTTGATGGGTTGGTCGACTGGGGTCGAGCCGACTGGACTGACTCGCGGGGATCATCATATGGAAGCCTTGGAGGCTTGGTCGGTATGATTGGATTCCCCGGTTCCGATAGTACGGGAGTAATCCTCAGACTTGAGGAATCATGGCAGTCACGTGCACAGGACGGCTGTATCTTGGATCTGGCGAGAGGTGATCATTCTGTAAGATGATCATTATAAGCCTTGTCCAGTGCAGTCGGAATGTGTAGCGAGGACACTGGATTCCAAGAAGAGGATCCGTCCCCTGTCAGTATATGACAGAGGTATCTCCTATGCACTCGGAGACACGTACATGCTGTTTGAAGCTGTGGCCACAGTGGTTGGTCGAACAGGGAATGGTTTCCTGTGTCGATGCAATGAAGCATACGTAGTCTCGAGTATTAAGCATAGATGCCTAGTCAAGGATGGGAACCGACGCCCAATTCCATACCCTAGACTAAGGCCGGGAGACGGTAGACGTAAGGATCGTACCCGTACGGAATCGGCGCCTAAATGTTCACGCCAATTCACCTAGTCTCTAGTGCCATGGACCGTTGCTAGACGGCCACCCATGGTAACGGGCCCTTGTGGGACACGGGCCCAAGTCTAGCTGAGGGTGAACCTAAAGGGTCACACACAAATCACCGAGGAGGTTGAGAGATCGACTTGGAGTCAATCTCGAAGGATAAAATAAGTAATTGGATTACTTAAGGGAAAGTCCATTGGATGGACGGGCCGATATTGTATCGGGCTTTCATTTAATCGGTAAATTGGATTTTCGATTAAATATGGAAAGTTGAGATGTTGAGACGTTGGATCTTTTAATTGGATTAAAAGATCAACGGGAATAATTTAAGTGGACATTAAATTGGATTTAATATTGGGATCGTCGTAATTGGATTACGATAAAATCCGGTCCGTTAAATTATACCCGAGAGGAGAAATAATTCCTAATTTGGAATAGGAAGAAGTTGGACTTCTTCCCTTAATTAAATATGGCCGACATGCTCCCTTGGAGGAAGCAAAATCAGCCATGTTTCTTGCTAGGTGGTATGTTGACTTGTCTCTTTTGGAAAGAGACAAATCAACTCCAATCAAGCTCTTCCCTTTTGGTATGATTTGATCATACCATAAATTTGGTAGGCTTGATTGAAGAATTGATGGTGATTGATTGGAATGAATCTAGACATCCTTGAATGAACCTAGACACATTCCAATAATCACATTAATTATGTATATATATTAGAATATACAACACCTCGCATAAGTGATTCATTATTCATTTTTTTCTAGGAAAAAGAGAAGACAAAAATCCTCTCCTCTCTCTCAAAATTTCGTGCTCCCTCCCTCTCTTACACTTGTGTTCTTCACTTGATTTTGAATCAAGAAGAGGAACAAAGTAAGTTTAAGAGAACACTAATTCATAGTGTTCTTCTCTTAAACCGATTCCTTCTAAACCCGTTCTTTTCTAGCAAGAAGAACGTGTGTTTCTTCCGGTGTGGTGTGGATCACCTTTGGAGAATCCATACGTTTGGATTTCGTGAGCATTCCGGAGAAGGAACAACGCTAGTAGCCGGGAGCATACGCTAAACAATCAAAGGTAACGGTTTATTACGCTTTGATTGATTTCATTTGTATATCTATGCCCTATGTGTTTAAATATATGTTTTAATATTTACACATCCTACATCGAACGCCCGGTTGAGCACCCAAGGGTACACCCCTTGGGATTCGCGTATTTTGAATTTGATTTAAATTTACGCACTTATTCCACGCTTTCTCGCTTCCGCTCGCGCTCCCGGGCGGATCCGCTTGTCCTTCAGGATCCGCTTGTCCTTCAAGTGATATCAGAGCCCGGTTCGATGTAAGGGGCATAGATCTATGTGTTTGGCATGATCTACTTGCTTTTAATGGTTTTATTGGCATGTTAGATTGTATAAATATATGAGTAATATTATAATTCAATTGTTTGGATTTAATGAACTTTTGGCATGCTTTCTTTTTTTAGGTTGGATCTAAAATTGCATGCTTATTTTCAAAATAATATTTCTGTTATTGTGCTTAAACAGTTTTGAAAAACAAAAAAAAAATTGATCGGGCCGGCAATGGCCGCGCGCTGTGCGCAGCCGGCCGGCCAGCACAACGACTGGGCCGTTTTGTGTCGTTTTTCGACTTTTTCCAGAAAATTTGATTTTCTGTGTTTTCTGCACAATATTCTGAAAATATATTAATTTTGCATTTTTGATTTTGGAATAATTGGATTATTCCTTGAATTAAATTTGCTTAATTAATTTGGATTAATACATGCATTGGATGCATTGTTTAAAATGTCCATTAAATTTGAAATTTGAATTTTGCATATTATTTGTATGTTTATGCTTTTGTGATGTTGGACATCACTTGGGTATTTGGAATACCCATTGGTTATTTATGCATGATTATTTGGAATAATTGTGTTATGTGAGTTGATGGAATCAACATGGGATGATCACAACAGCCCTAGACCTTATGTATGGATGAATGTATGATCATTTATTTTTCTGTTGGGTGGAGCCTGCGTGCCTCTTGTTTTTGGGACTATCATCTCCCCTATTATTAGCCTCATGATGTTAAGGCTTGTTTTCTTTATTACCAATGTATTACTTTCAGTTGTAATGAGAGTAGCTAGGATTGGTGAGGTTCTAATTTTAACAAGCAATTGGAGTCGGAGACCCCAAGGAGGAGCATCAAGGCGTGAAACAAGAAGCACTTCAAGGCCCATTGGAATGACAATGGGTATATTATTATTGTAATAATTAGGGACCACCCTAGACAAACCATAGACTCACTGCGGGCTCAGTGGCTCGCATAGGTTGGGCTTGTGATCATCCTAACAGGGGTATGCTATGTTTTATGCATGCGGCGTATTTATTTATCACTTTAAATACTGGATATTTATGCATGCTAAAACACCATAATGTGATGAGGTCTCGGTCACACTCAAAACTCTCATTTGGTTGGACCAAATTAAATATTAGGCCCAGAACGGACTTGGATCAAAATGGTATTTATGATCTGTCCGAGCCTTCCATCCACAGCAATGTGGTGAGGAAGCTACCACTACCCAAGTGTGGTCTCACGAGTCATGGCACACTTGGAATAGGGGAAAACTGCACCATTGTTGTGAACAAAAAAGACTGCGCTCGCTGTTTCCCTGTCTCACGAGTCGTGGGGGGTGACAGTTTGAGGTATGATTTGGTTGATGGGTCGGGCCTAACACTGAGTAACATGGTTCGCTTGGAGTCCTCGGAACCATGCGAATAGGTGAGGCAAAATATCTTGGGAATCTCATTGGATGAGAATGATATTAGATATCTCCCACGAGGTCTTCTTCATGTGAATCGTAAAAGCGGGGCATGGAGATTATACTTGTGGATCCCAAGCCCACTAGGAAATGGTTTCCCGAAACTCCGCTTGAGAGTGGCAGACTTTCATATAAATAGTGGGAGGGTTGAAGACTAAAAGACCAAGTCTTCAACTTGAACAATAATATTACCATCATCTGCTAATTTCTACTTTACATTTTCATTAATGTAGATATGTCTAAGAACCCGTTAACCATGATTCTCGAGACTAGTAAATTCAACGGAACTAACTACTCGGACTGGCTGAGAAACCTGAGGATTGTCCTCGGTTTGGAGAACCAAGGCTACGTCTTGGACGAGCCGCCACCGAGCGACTTACTGGAGGGGTCCACGCCTGAAGAACGTTTGACGTTCGAGAAATGGCATGAGGACAACTGGAAAGTACGCAGTATCTTACTGGCTTCGATGTCTAACGACATCCAGAAGCAGTATGAGAGGCTGGACAACGTCTCCGCCATAATGCTCCGCATGAACGAGGTTTATGCGGTTCCAGATAGGCATATTAGATATGCCGCTACAAAAGCATTCTTTGGCACCAAGCTCGCTGTAGGAGCGTCTGTACAGAGTCATGGGGTCAAGATGCTCTCCCTAATGGAGAAACTCGAGGACCTTAGAGCTGGGCTTAACAATGACACGTACATTGACGTGATCCTCCAGTCGCTTCCTCTGTCCTATGACCCGTTTGTTGTGAACTACAACATAAACGGACTTGAGAAGTCTATTCATGAGTTGATCAACATGCTGGTCCAATACGAGGCAACGGCCCACAAGTCGGCGCCGGTGGTATTGATAGGAGAGGCTTCGACTTCCAAGGTGAATGGCAAGAAGGCCGGACGTTGGAAGAGGAAGAAGGGGAAAGGGAAGACGGTTGCGGCCCTTGCTCGCGCTCCGAGCATCCCTGTTGCTCCGGTTGGACCGAGCAAAGGGAAAAGGGAAGGCCCGTGGTTCTCAGCGGTCCAAGGCAAATGATGTCTGGATCCATTGCCAAGGGAAAGGGCATTGGAAGAGGGAGTGCCCGCAACTCCTCTCCAACCCAGGTGTGTTTGTGGTTGAAGTTAATATGATTACTAATTCTGCTTCATGGGTATTGGATACCGAGTGTGGTGCTCACATCTGCAATGATTTGCAGGCACTGCAAAGAAGCAAAAGGCTAACCAAGGATGAGATGCTCCTGAGGCTAGGCGATGGCAAGTCCGTTGCTGCGGAAGCCGTAGGGTCACTAGAGTTAGCCATTAGTAGTCATGTTAGCATTATACTGAACTACTGTTTCCATGTACCTAGCATGATTAAAAATATTGTTTCCATCCCGGTCCTTGATAAGGAGGGATATGAATTTACCATCAATAAAAACGGTTTTTTAATTATTAAAGATGGTATTTCTCATCTGCTTGGTACATTGGTCAACGGTCTGTACATACTTCAATAGTCTAATTGGATTATGACTGCAGAACACAAACGAAAACGTGATGATCATAACAACACACAGATATGGCATGCGAGGTTAGGTCATATCTCTAAAAATAGGATAAGAAGGTTGGTGGACTCAAAGATTCTAGAAATAGACAATTTGGACAACCTACCAACCTGCGAATCCTGTCTGAAGTGAAAGATGACCAAGAAACCCTTTGTTGGACAAAGTACGCTAGCCAGTGGTCTGTTGGATTTGATCCATACGGATGTCTGTGGCCCATTAAATACTCAGGCTAGAGGTGGGTATTCGTACTTCATAACCTTTACCGATGATCACTCACGGTATGGTTATGTTTACCTGATAAGCTACAAGTCTGAAGCCTTTGGAAGGTTTAAGGAATACAGACTTGAAGTAGAGAACCAAACCGGTCGAAAGATCAAAGCCCTTCGGCCGGACCGAGGTGGAGAGTATTTAAGTGGTGAGTTTACTGATTATCTAAAAGAGAATGGGATTATCTCTCAGTGGACCCTCCTGGAACACCATAGCTTAATGGTGTGTGTCTGAAAGGAGGAATCGGACCTTGTTGGACATGGTCCGATCCGTGATGAGTTTTACCGAACTCCCCCTTTCCTTCTGGGGTTACACTCTTGAGAAGGTATTATTTCTATGATCCCTCCGAGCAAAAGGTTTTTGTCTCACGAAACGCAGTATTCTTGGAAAAGTTTTTTCCATCGGATAGTCGACGCGATGAGGTACTTCTTGAGGAATCAAGTGAGGTACCCCATGAGGCAGCAGTGACATCTGAGCCAGTAGTTCCCACTGATAATGTTCCAGTCCTCCGTAGGTCGGCCAGAGTATCCCATGCACCTGATAGGTATGGATTTCTGGGCCTGACCGGTCAGTTGGATAATGATCCAAAGACGTTCGGAGAAGCGATGTCGGACATCGATTTGGATAAGTGGATTGAGGCCATGAAATCCGAGATGGACTCGATAGGTACAAACTAGGTTTGGACCCTAGTAGATCCACCCAAAGGGGTAAAACCCGTAAGGTGTAAATGGGTCTACAAACGTAAGCTTGGAGCTGACGAGGAGGTTACAACCTTCAAATCCAGGCTTGTGGCGAAAGGTTACACTCAACGTTCCAGGGTCGATTTTGAGGAAACCTACTCACATGTAGCAATGGCCAAGTCCATTCGGATACTGCTTGCCATAGTAGCATGGTATGACTATGAAATATGGCAGATGAACGTGATAACGGTTTCGTAGAGGAAGAGATCTATATAGATCAGCCGGAAGGTTTCACAGCTGTTGGAGAAGAGCAGAAGGTCTGCCGTCTGCAAAGGTCCATCTATGGCCTCAAACAAGTTTCCCGAAGCTGGAACATACGTTTTGATGAAGTCATACGGGGATATGATTTCATCAAGAACGAGTCCATTCCTTGTATATACAAGAAGATCAGTGCGAGCTCAGTTGTGTTTCTAGTGCTTTATGTGGATGACATCTTGCTCATTGGGAATGATGCTAAGATGTTGGGAACCACTAAAGCTTGATTGTCAACACAATTCTCCATGAAGGATATGGGTGAGGCATCCTACATCCTTGGCATCAAGATCTATAGGGATAGATCTAGAAGGATGTCAGGAATGGCCTCGTATATTGAAAAAGTCTTGAAGAGATTCAAGATGGAGAACTCAAAATGAGGATTCCTTCCTATGAGGCATGGAATTAAGTTATCCAAGAAGTAGTCTCCTAAGACTAATGAGGAGCTTAAAACGGATGTTGGACATCCCCTATGGTTCAGCCGTAAGCAGTATACAGTATGTTGTTCAGTGCACTAAGCGTGATGTGGCTTTCGCTTTGAGCGTAACTAGCCGATACCAGTCGTGTGCCGGGGAGGCACACTGGAGTGCAGTCAAGACTATCCTGAAGTACCTGAAAAGGACTAAGGACATGTTCTTGATCTACGGCGGTGGAGAGTTGATATTGGAAGGCTATAGCGACGCTAGCTTCCAGTCGGATGATGATAATGTTAAGTCTCAGTCTGGTTATGTGTTCAGACTTAATGGTGGCGTGGTTGCTTGGAAGAGTTCCAAGCAGGCTACCATGGCGGACTCCACCACAGAGTCTGAATACATAGCAGCTTCGGAAGCTGCTAAGGAGGCGGTTTGGATGAAGAGCTATATCCAAGAGTTGGGTGTAGTACCTAGCATCGCTGAGCCAGTGGTTATCTTCTGCGATAACAACGGGGCTATAGCGCAAGCAAAGGAACCAAGATCTCATCACCGATCTAAGCATATTCTTAGACGCTACCATCTGCTCAGAGAGATGGTTAGCAGGGGTGATGTTCGGACGGACCGAGTCAGCTCCGTAGAAAACATAGCAGATCCACTTACTAAGCCCGTGTCGCAAGTTGCCCATACTTAGCATCTGGATAAGATGGGTTTAAGGTCAATGGGTGATTAGCTTTAGGTCAAGTGGGAGATTGTTAGAATAGGTTGACCAGAAAGCCAATAGGTTTGGCGATTTGTAACCTATTATACAAACTCAATGTAAATGTAATATTATTGTGTGACGAATAAAATGAGTATTCGTCATTTTCTTGTACTCTCTTTGTTGCGGTAATTTCACATTTGTTAGAACGGTGTTTTACTTATATCGCAACAAAGCCCACAGACCACGGTTAGCAACTCATGCAGTTTGGCCACGCATTGGATGGTGGTCATGAAACCAACTGATTTAAAGTAGGGTCTAAAACGTTCCAAGTCGAGGACCTCGAGACAGGGCATCGAGAGTCCTATTAAGACTTGCATCAAGATTTGTGTTCATTGGATGAGTGCCATGTTTCATCGGTGACAGGCGTGGGACGCCTACACGATCTTGATGGGTTGGTCGACTGGGGTCGAGCCAACTGGACTGACTCGTGGGGATCATCATATGGAAGTCTTGGAGGCTTGGTCGGTATGATTGGATTTTTTCGGTTCCGCTAGTACGGGAGTAGTCCTCAGACTTGAGGGATCATGGCAGTCACGTGCACAGGACGATTGTATCTTGGATCTGGCGAGAGGTGATCATTCTGTAAGATGATCATTACAAGCCTTGTCCAGTGTAGTCGGAATGTGTAGCAAGGACGGTGGATTCCAAGAAGAGGATCCGTGCCCCTGTCAGTATGTGACAGAGGTATCTCCTATGCACTCGGAGGCACGTTCATGCTGCTTAAAGTTGTGGCCACAGTGGTTGGTCGAACAGGGAATGGTTTCCTATGTCGACGCAATGAAGCATACGTAGCCTCGAGTACTAAGCATAGATGCCTAGTCAAGGATGGGAACCGACGCCCAATTCCATACCCTAGACTAAGGCCAGGAAACGGTAGATGGAAGGACCGTACCCGTACGGAATCGGTGCCTAAATGTTCACACCAATTCACCTAGTTTCTAGTGCCATGAACCGTTGCTAGATCGGCCACCCATGGTAACAGGCCCTTGTGGACACGGCCCCAAGTCTGGCTGAGGGTGAACGTAAAGGGTCACACACAAATCACCTAAGAGGTTAAGAGATTGACTTGGAGTCAATCTCGAAGGATAAAATAAGTAATTGGATTACATGAGGGAAAGTCCATTGGATGGACGGGCCGATATTGTATCGGGCTTTCGTCTAATCGGTAAATTGGATTTTTGATTAAATATGGAAAGTTGAGAGGTTGGATCTTTTAATTGGATTAAAAGATCAACGGGAATAATTTAAGTGGACATTAAATTGGATTTTAATGTTCGGTTCGTCGTAATTGGATTACGATGAAACCCGGTCCGTTAAATTTGATCCGATAGGAGAAATAATTCCTATTTTGGAATAGGGAAGAAGTTGGACTTCTTCCCATAATTGGACATTGCCGAAATGCTCCCATGGAGGAAGCAAAATCAGCCATGTTTCATGCAAGGTGGTATGTTGACATGTTTATTTTGGAAAGAGACAAATCAACTCCAATCAAGCTCTTCCCTTTTGGTATGATTTAATCATACCATAAATTTTTGTAGGATTGATTAAAGAACTGATGGTGATTACGCCTTTTCATTACTTTGGCCGCGTAAATGACTTAGAAAACCAGACAAAGCATGGGTGGGGTAGATTGGCCTGTCCTTGACTTGCAGGGAGGAATGAAATGCTACCAATCTAAGAGGGCCTTGTTGGAAGAAAGGGATAAGGTTTGCATCGTCGGAACCGGGTACGGGTGAGAGGAAAAGAGGATCCAAATGTCCCATCAATAAAGTGAGGGCTTTCCGAATCCCCTATTCGTAACCAGTCCAGCCATTAGCCAGCGGATTAATCAATAGCAGTAGAGTCGTAAACAAGAACAGCTGAACAAGTCACTTCATTTTTCACTAAGTCATCAGAAAGACTTTGTAGAAATTCTATGCTATCGCTTTCAGCATGTAATTGCTCAACGGCCGGGTATAATCTGAAGGCCTCGAAAAAAAGCTTTTCATGCCCAGCGCTTTTAACCGCTTCTTGAATTTCTTGCCGATCTCCGCTTGTAACTCCACTAGACGTTCACTATCCAGTCTAAGGCCCGGGTGATCCTCATAAATACCACTAAAGGCTATTTTTTTTAGGAAGTTTCCTTGAGAAAGGTGCCAAGACCTGATCCATGCATAATATCATGAAAAATGGATACCAATTTTTGACTTAGTATCGGCAATTGGAATGTATCTAGACATCCTTAGACGAAACCTAGACACATTCCAATAATCACATTAATTATGTATATATATGAGTATATAACAACACCTAGCATAAGTGAATCATTATTCATCTTTTTCTAGGAAAAAAGAATAAAACTTCGGCCCTCTCCTCTCTCTCAACTCTCGGTTTTCTCTCCCATTTCTACTTGTGTTCTTCACTTGGTTTTGAATCAAGAGGAAGAACAAAGTAGGTTTAAGAGAACACTAAATTCATAGTGTTCTTCTTTTTAAACCGATTCCTTCATTAAACCCGTTTTTTCTAGCAAGGAGAACGTGCATTTCTTCTGGTGTGGTGTGGATCACCTTTGGAGAGTCCATACGTTTGATTTCGTGAGCATTCTGGAGAAGGAACAACGCAAGTAGCCGAATATACGTAGATCATCAAAGGTAAACGATTTCATTACGCTTTGGTTGATTTACCATCTATTCTATGCCTTATGTGATTTATGTACGCATTTGACATTTACACATCCTATATCGAACGCCCGGTTGAGAACCCAAGGGTACACCCCTTGGGATATGGTTATTTAAATTAGATTTAAATTTACGCACATTTCTCGCTTTCTCGCTTCCGCTCCCGCTCCGGGCGGATCCGCTTGTATTTCAGACTAATCCCTTACTATCCGAACTGGGAATTCCACTCATACCGACCAAGCCTCCAAGGCTTCCATATGACGATTCCCGCGAGTCAGTTCAGTTAATAGACTACCTTGCCAACTAACCCGGCTAAAATTGCATAGACGACGTACGTCTGGCACGATGAAACTCGACACTCACCCAGTGAATGCAATACTTAGTGCAAGTCTCTATAGGGCACTCGAGGTCCAGTCTCGAGGTCCTCAACTCGGAACATTTCAGACCGACCGTCAAGGAGTTGGTTTCATAGCCGCCAACCTATGCGCAGCTCAACTCAATGGGTTTAACCAATCAGTCTGTGAGCATTTGCTGTGACATTGAAATGGCATTCAATGTAAGTAGTAAGCACAACAAACACATTTTGCCAGTGATGAATACTTACTTTATCCATTAGTATAATATTACTTTGATAAGATCGATGAATAGTTCCCAGAACAACCAATCCAATTGACTTTCTGGTCACCTATTCTAACAGTGGTAGCTTCCTCACCACATTGCTGTGGATGGAAGGCTCGGACGAATCAAAATACTATTTTGATCCAAGTCCATTATGGGCCTAATATTTAATTTGGTCCAACCAAATGAGAGTTTATTAAAGAACCGAGACCTCATCACATTAGGTGTTTGTTTTAGCATGCCTAAATATCCAATATTCATTAAAGCGTTTAATAAATAGCCCGCATGTAGGAAACATAGCATACCCCTATTTTAGGATGATAACAAGCCCAACCTATGCGACTCACTAAGCCCGGAGTGAGTCTATGGTCTGTCTTGGGTGGTCTTACATTATTACAAAGAAATAAATAAACCCATTGTAATTCCAATGGGCCTTGTGGCTCTTCTTGTTTATGCCTTGATGTTTCACCTTGGGTCTTCGACTCCATGGGCTTGTTATAATATAAAACCTCAACGAAAAACTTTCTACTCTCATTACAAATGAAAGTAATACATGAAAATTACACCAACAAGCGTTAACATCATGAGGCTGAAAATCGAGAGATGATAGTGAAAGAAATCGGTGGATCGTCCCGGGAATTGCGCGAATGCGGAAGCGCGGTAAAAAATAAACATATAAAAATAAAAGGCATGCTTTTAATTTAAAGAATACGCTCAAGGGGTGTGCCCTTGAGGTTCCCGGGCGTTCGGTGTATCTCATTGATCATAAAACAAATAAAGAAATCATGGA